>OX155970.1:1953197-2212585 GCA_944548615.1 Micropterix aruncella
AAAATCGGCTATTGGTTTTTAACTTTTGCACACTGCTGTATTTACTAGACATTATTACTAGTCATTTTTAGTTATTATTACATGGTTTATTACAAATTTTATGTCCTTGCTTCAGTTCTATCCAACCACTTTTATCCGAAAAAAACCTTTTACAAAATATAACCTAATTATATAACCTTGTATTTTCAGGCGTAGATATGTATATAAGCAATAAAGTATTAAATATTCCGCAAAATTGAAGAATTACGAGGGTTTCGAATTAAATATTTGTAACTAAAATAATTACCACTAATTACCAAAAAAAATGCCTAAATATTCTTTATTTTGCGGGGATAAAACGAGAGAAATAGATAAAATCTTATTATTATATCATTCGTTCCTGAGAGGAATGAATCCCTAAAAGATATCTACATTAGTGTCTACATAATGTTATTATTCGCAAGATTTTTTTAAAGATTTGCATGGCGGAATCAGACCGTGGGGCGTAAGTTGGGATCACAGGACGCAATGGTGACATGGCGCATAAAGACAAACCCCCCTGACGTCTTCCGCTCCGCCTCGCCTTACCCCTCCCGCGCCTATCGCACGTAGAATGTAAATTTAATTCAGCCATTAGCGTCACCTGAACGCATGCCGATAATAAAAAATCGATTTTATTTTTATCGGTTATTCTTCGACTTACATACATTATTAATCTTAAATACAGTAAAACAAAGATAGCTTAATCCAAGTTTATTTTCAAAAGCTCTTGATTAATAATAAATAGTTCTTAATTGACGTAAGTAACAAAACTTTTTGTTTATTATGACTGAATAAGGATTTGTCACCTAATAAAAACGATCGATGCGGGGATCGATATCGTAGACCTAGGTAATCGATAATGTAACATAATAGCATGCATTAGCCAAAAAAAAGTTATTCTTTTTCAGTAGCTTTATATGTGACAATTATTGACAAATAAAAAATGGTGTACTACATTACCCTGAAGTTTAAAAGTACTAATATTTCATAAAAAATAACCCTGAAACAGAAAGTCATGAAATTTATTGATAAATTATGTTTTTATTTTAGCTTTAATGTATTAATATTTTTTCAAGATACAATCTTTTATTCGAGAGTACTATGAAAGTCCATTCTCCTTTTGGATAATTAATAAATAGCATTATCACTCTTTTTGAAAATTCGATTTTTTAAGAACGTTTCAGATAAAAATGACAATCAATATATGTTATTTTAAAAACACGATAGAGTTGTCAACTACAACGGGAGAACCCGTCATCTCCCCCGACTGTTAGTCAGAGTGGGGAGTCTGGAAGCAGTACTGTTTCCTATAGAGCGGGGGGTGGTTGCGGACCTTACGGCGACTGCTCTTGAAACGACCATCGGCCATCCGATCCTGGGTGAACAGTCGGGCAAACGACGCTGTGGTCCGCGATAGATTCGGTAAACACCGTTTCACCGCTTCGTAAGGGAGAGAACCGCGCAAGCGACCTCGAACTCGTAACCAATCGAGAGACCGGAGTGATCTGGTCACAATTGGAAGTAAGGGCGTGAGTGTATGCCCGCCGGGTAACACTCCTGGCTATCTCGCGGTTAAGGCGTTGGCCTCTTACGGGCTTGTGGTGTAGCTAGATGGTGCACTGTTTTGTCCTCAAGTCTTCTGCGCTCACTCCAGGGAGATAGAACGACTAATCGTTAAAACTTCCTGAGGTGACGGGCTCGCCCGCTGTAGTCGACAACCCAAGTTGTTAGTCAGAGTGCACAGTCGATTGGCTTACGCAGCACGGTGCGCAGACCGTCCAGGAGCGCCAGAAGGTTGATTCTTGGGGAAACTAGCCCTAAGGCCAGAGTTCTACCCAGGCTCGCACTTCATGCGTGGAGACTCCGGATGGGTGTTGACCCGTGAGTGTGACCAACCCTGAACAGAATGGGTCTTCGTGGCCAACTCAGCAAGGGCCCATTAGCTCCCTAAATTTTAAAAACACAATAATATTAGGGAAAACATATGCTGATTGCATGAACGGAAATCTACACGATCTGAAACTACACACTTTGTTTAACCCGCGGCAGTGTGTTACGAAAAGTTTTCACTCTGACATCCTAACTGGTTTTTTTTTTCAGACGAGAAGTGGAAGAAAATGAGATCAGATTTATCACCAGCCGCTAGTGGGAAAAAGATACAGTACATTTTCGATTTGACTTTATTTTGTTGCAAACATATGGTAGACGTTTTGAAGAAAAGCGCCAATGAACAAGGTAGGTTCTTTAAATCTCTAAAAAAATAATAACCAATATCAAAACTCGTGTATTTCCTTAATACCATGCCACACACTCCATTGAGCTTATCTTGTGCTAGAGCGGACATTACACTGCATTAGATATAGAGATGTAGATTTAGTTTGTTCACATATGCATTATTACAGTATAAATAAAAAAGCGAGTTTTTTCTGCGCTCACCTCACGGGAGACAGAACGATAAATTTAGTTAAAACTTCCTGAGGTGACAGGTTCGCCTGTTGTAGTTCACAGCTCTAGTTGCTTTTTACCATGGTTCCAGAGAATGCAAAAATTCACAAATTATGAGAGTATATACATTGAAAGCACAACATGTATCAAAAGTTTAATATCTGGTCTTCTTTATCAGTATCAAAAACTTACAGTTTCTAGCAACTGTAACTTGCCTTAGTAGTAGTAGTAGACGGAGTGGGGGGCTTGTTCCTAGCCCTTGATGTCAGCTAGATCTATAAGATCTTTTGTAACTACCCACTATGTGGTTAGGTCAGTGGTCAGCTAGTAGCCCAGTACTTCTTACCAGTCCAAATAGATCACTGATATTCAAGTTGGGCAGATCGCTAGGTTCGAGAAATGCTCGTCCCAGTAAACTGTGTCTTTTAGCGGCGAGGCCTGGGCAGCGACCAACGATGTGTATGCTGTCTTCAGGTTCTTCGCCACATATTCGGCAGTCCTTGCTCTCGATCAAGCCAAGGTTGAATATATGTGCTCTAAGGGTCGTGTGTCCCGGTGAGGAGACCGACAGTGGTTCTAAGGCTCTTCTTGCTCATGTCAAGTAGGGCCTTGGTTTTCTTTTGTAGTGGTTGCTCCATCGTGGCTTTTGCCTGGCGACATCCCTGGCTCTGTTTCCAGGAAGCCCGATGTTCCTGCTCCAAGCAGTCCCTGATGATTTTTTTACCTGTAGCGAAGGGCACCCCTACAACTGGCTTCACCGGGCATTCCAGTGTGCCCAGTTTTGCCAGTCTGTCGGCCTCTTTGTTGCCGGGTATGCCTTGGTGACCCGGTATCCATATTAGGATGTAACTTGCCTTATATAGCTATATGTTTTTAAAAATAATTTTCTCAAATACGGTTCACGCAAGTTGTATAGTTTTGTCATTCGGAATGAAAGGTCAGATTTGGGGAAGTACACGAAATTTAGTATAATAAATACCTACTTACAATACCACTTTTCTCCATCAGGAACGACGGCATAGGACTTCGATGCTAAAATTATAGCTAGAAATTACGGAATTTCCATATTATCAAAAATGACCCTTGGTGACATATCAGAGGCTAGTGCCAAGGAAATTGAGACATACTTGTCAAAAACCAGCCCTTTCTCGGGTAATAATTTATTTAAAATGTTCTTGCTGGGTTGGCTTCCACAATTTCTAAGGGTGAGTTTATTTAAATATATATTTTTATCATTCATACAAAAAATAATACAGAATTAAGACATTAGATATATCCCTAAAACCAGCTCTGGTTTGCCTGTGATATAAAAGAAAGCCTCTATAAATAGAATAAGTAACGAGTTTAGCTAGTTTAGCGAGAAATTACAACTAAATTCATTATTTACTTAAATATTAACATTTATTTACACAACTATTTTACGCTGTGTAATAGCTGTTTTACGCTATAACCCGCAAGTTACACAGCTATTTTAAGCTGTGTTGAGCAGTGAAATCCTTTTCGGCCGCACCTGTTACTATCATGGCTAGCCAAACCACGTACATACAAGTTGATCATTATTTAAGCATTTCGTTTTTATTTTATTTTACTTTATTAAATTTATAACTTTGAAAGGAAATGATTTTTTAAATTTAGATTTTATGTTTTTTTTTTCATTTATTGATTGTTTCATATCGATAGACAAGTTATTTATTAGTTCAGGAATCACATATTCTGTCCTATGTCTGCCATAAGTATTTATAGTTTTAATTATAATTATTAATAATGATATTAATTTAATTTAATTGTGCGTGTAGTTTAATTGTACTTCAGACCTCTTTTTTCCGTATATATAAGAGCTCAAAATTGAGTATAATGACGTGATTTTCATTGTATAGAGGTATATTACTTAGTTGTATACATACAATACATCTCTAGACCAATGCACTGAAACCAAATCTGACGAATACCAAGAGATTTATAAAAAGGACAGAATGGAATTTACCGCGTCAATTTTGTAGCATCCGACGTTTCAGCGATGTTGCAGTTGATACTAAGTGTAGTCAATCATCATCTGCGGACAGGCAATAAACTGCTGCTGTTACTTTGCAGAATATGGGTGACTTGCACCAACCGCCCTGTTAATGGGCCCGATTGCGTTTCTTTGTGAGCTACAACTAAGATTAGTCCAAGCGAACGAGACAGAGCAATACGTTAGAGCAGAATATGAAACGAACGATCGTCGATAAATACTACCTGCTGAACTTATACTCGTCCGAATAAATTCGAGCATATTTCGTGCGGTGTAAGATTCAGATGCTTTGACCTTAGCGGGCAGTTTTAATGCGAAAAAGTGACAACCGTTCATCTTACACTCCGCTCTAGCATATAGCCCTGTCTCGTTTACACGGACTAATTTCCGATTTTAGTTCACGAAGAAACGCAATCGAGCCCAATGTCTGCTAACCGTGGTTAGCAAACCACGATAAACAATTTAACACCCGGTTAAATTATGTCGGCCTTAACCATCTATTTGGACGTCCAGGTTTACTAATACCGCCCGGAGTCCACAAAATTCATTTTTGAGAGATAGAACATAACCATAGACACACTGAAATCGAGATCGCTCGCCTCGGCCAATCACAGCACAGTTCAAAATGGCGGATGGGAGTTTCTCAACTCATCAGCTGTCAAACTGCCAATCGATTTTGTTCATATCTCGCTTTCGCGTCTTTCATCAAACATTAACATCAAACATATCAGAAAACATTTTCGGAGCGCAATAACCAAAAAAGTCAAAAGAAGCAAAAAAACGGGGCACAAGCGACGCGATCAAATCTAACCTCGAAAATTGACAGCTAGCGTTTGACAGCTCGCTAACGGCTGGTTAGGACGGCTAACCAGCCGTTGGTTGTTCTAGTTCAAGTTCAGTTTATTTTCAAAAATCTTTACAGATTGTAGAAACATGTATACTAAAATATCCGAATTAAATTAAAAACCAAGTTGTGCAATTACAAATTTAAAGAACTTACAGAAAATTTAAACCTAATTAAGACAATTACAAATCGATTAAGTCAAAATAATATTTATATGTAGTTATATTAAATCCCATTATGTGACCAAATAAAATTCAAGAAAAAGTTCTTATAAAAAATACATTTAAAACCCAAAAAAATAAAAAAAGAAATAACAGGTAATCATAATTAAAAGCATGATAAATAACTTAAATTAAAAGAATAATAAATAAAATTAGTGTAATTTAACGATTAAAATTTAAATTAAAATATCACTTAAAAATATCAAATCACAATAATAATAATTTAGTCGCATTCACTTAAAACAAATAAAAAAAAATAAAATAAAAAATTTAGAAAAGGAATTACAATCTATAATCATTTCATTTAAAATCGCTACATTGTATGTTTCAAGTTTCAAGTTTAGTTTATCGTCTTCAAAACTTATAAATAGTTATTTATACATCGATTGTATACAATACTTTCGTTAGCCGTTCGTGGTGAATTGTACGTATTCATTCTTCATAGGTGTTAAAAAATATTTTCTAAAAGAAACTTTTTTAAGGACTTTTTAAATATATTGTTATTTTTAATATCTTTAATATATGGAGGTAGCATATTAAAAAAATAGGGACCGGAGTATTTTTACCGGTTAGCCGTCCTAACCAGCCGTTAGGACGGCTAACCAAGCCGTCCTAACGGGAACGTTAAGTAGCTCCTCTGGGAGGATATGTCCCAGAGGAGCTTCCTAACGTCTTCTTCGGAAGGATATGTTTCAGCCTATTTAGCGAATGAAATCAGCCGAAGAGTATATAGGCAGGCACCCTTTAAAACTGACCAAAAAAATATCGTCATTATCTATTAATGCAATGGTCCGATCACTTAGAAGAGCTTAGTAAAAAGCTGTGTAGGGCTGTTTACGCAATAAAAAAGATTAGAAATTTATGCGGCTTTGAGGCTGCTAAATCTGTATATTTTGCTTATTTTCATTCTTTGATGACATATGGTCTAATGTTTTGGGGAATGGCAGCAAATTCAAAGAGGATTCTTATCCTTCAGAAAAGGGCTTTACGCAGTCTTTACAGAGCTTCTCCAAGACTTTCGTGTAAGCCATTTTTCATCGAGTCGGGAATCATGACGATGTACTCGTGCTATATCCAACAAAATATTATGTTCGCTCGTAAGCACATATCGGATGTCCCGGCGAATAGCGATTTCCATCAACACAATACAAGAAATAAATTTGATCTACATCTAAATCGGCATAGGCTTAGTAAAGTGCGCAACAGTTTCCTTCACCAAAGCCTGTGTTATTATAACAAGGTCCCAACACATATCAGAAGTCTTGAAGAGAACCAATTTAAAAAAGTCTTATTTAATGGCCTACTCAAGAATCCTGTATATGACTTAAGAGATTTGGATAATGCTGAATTCTTATTCCAAGAGCATTCTAATGTAAAATAACGGAAAATTCATGATAATCAACTTTGCCAAAGAGCGTAATTTTTATATTTATTTTTAATATACCCTCATCTATTTTCATGACCATCATATTATTGCCTTGATAATTATGACTACAGATATTGAGCTCTTTTTTTGATCAGCAATTTTGATTATTAGATTATTTTCTATTTATCAATGGTTTTTAAAGCAATTATAATTTACTAAAATTAATTTATATTGCCACAACTATATCATGATAGTTAATATTCTTTAATTAATTACATTATTTAAAATTTTAGAGGCAAAGACGCATCCAAGTGTAGGAAAGCCTACCTACTGGAGCAGAAATAAATTGAAATTGAAATTGACATTATCTCTAGTAAAACTGTAAATTTTGAAAAATGTTTCAGTTTGAACGTCTCAAAGTGACGCCTCCGGATGCAATGAAATATTTTTCGAAGTTATTTAACTCTGCCGTTAAATGGAGGTCCGAAAAAAAGACTTATATCCCAGATTTCATTCAGATGTTAACCAGTACTGAGAACGGTAAATATTTCCTACTGTTAATGCTGCTCTACTGCTGCTAGTTTTAAGGGGGTATTCTGGTCTAGGAATTTGAAATAGCCGTTTTTTTCCTTTGCATATTTTTAAAGTTTAAAGAATAAGTTCTCAAAAGGTTTTTCGAAATTCGAATTATTTTCGGAGTTACAGCGACTTTTCTGACGTGGCAAATAAACCGATCGTGCTGGAACGAATCGATCAATAGACCCCCGTACTATAATGTAATCCCCGACTTCATGATTATGAAGCTAGAACAGCTCGGTTAGCTGTAAGAACATTAGAAAATGTTAATTTTAAAGTAGAACCAAATGTGAGAATTAAGTACCATTATCTGAGTTACGCCTCTGAAATTTTTCTCGAACTTTAAAGGCTTTTTTCTTGAAACGACTTTTTTCGAACTAGTTGATTAAATATCTCAAGGTCTACTAACAATGATTTATTTGAAATTCAATGTAAATCATCTTTGCTTATCCCACTGTATCCACCACCACGGATTTTGAAAAAAAAACATACATTTTTTTTAAAAATTGGAAAAATAAAAAAACTTCGGCAAAATATTTTTTTTAAATCGTCGCCATTTTGCGGAAAAAAAGAATATTTTTCTTTCCAAGGTCCGGGTCACAGCGGCGTCCTTACTATTTTTCAAATTTCTCAAAAAAAAAATTCTTTGTTTCACAAAACTCACTACAAGGGTTGGAAACATGTCAACCAGGTCGCACCTTTTTATAGCCCCCATTTCACTAGCCTTTAACTCCTTGATTTTTTGTTTTTACTTTCCTGACGACCTATCGGAAAGGAAAGTATTGTGATCGCGCTAAAAAAAATTTTGCGATGAAGATGGGAATATATATTTTGAGACTCCCTGAGACGATTGAGACTATTTCCAGACCGATCTCTGTCTGTATGTATGTCTGTATGTCTGTATGTCTGTCTGTATGTATGTATTCTTCCACGATAGCGCCCAGACGCTTAATCGGATTGAGCTGAAATTTGGTATATAAGCTTCTGTTAACCGTCGGAGGAACCCATTAGTTTTTGGAGTCCCTACGCCCTACGGTTGTGGTACCTCCCATACAAATTTGGGGTTCCCGGCGAAAAAATTGTTTCCGCGATAGCGCCCAGACGCTTAATCTTTCTAAGTTAAAATTTGGCATAGAAGCTTCTGTTAACCATCGGAAGAACCTATTAGTTTTTGGGGTACTTACGACCAACGTTAGGGGTACCTGCCATACAAATTTGGGGTACTAGAGTAAAAAATGTCGCTGTTTTTTCGCACCTCCCCGGATACTAGTCAGGAAAGTCTTGGGGTGACACAACCGATTTTTTTTGTTGTTAATATTTTTTTGTATTCTTGAAACGTCAATGCACAGTTTGTAAAAAAAATGTATTTAAAAAAAATAAATAAATTGACAGTCCCCGAAAAACGCCTAAAATTTAGGCCTCTAGAACGGAGTACCCCCTTAATAGAGGAGACCGGGCTGGAAGGCGCAAGTCAAATATCTTAATATCTCACAGCAAGTTATTTATTTATTTCAAAACACAGACAATATTGGAATATATACTCGTACATATATAAAAATTAAAGTTTCTTTCAAGGGTGTAGCCAAAAGAATGAGCTACAGTGCAAAATTGAACCAAAGGCCCCTCCTCCTACCTGATTACATTCACTGTGGCATATAGGATTGAATTTGATTACCTATACCTAGGCTACATTACAAATTGGCGTTTAAGAGCCCTATCACATATTTTTTCCAGAAAGGCAAGAAAAGTGGATTTTTGGCGTTCTAATTCCAAGAAATGAAGAGATTTCTACAAACTTTAATTACTGAATTACCTGGACCATTTCTTGATGTTGACCATAGCGGCCTTTAATTTTAGATATAACGAATATTATTTACTTATTCAGCCCATTTTCCGAAAGTCGTTATTCGTAAAACGCTCGGAAGGCAAACTTTGAGCTCCTTAATACAGTAATATCACTACAACGAAAACCGTATACTATTTTTTTTATGTCCGTCATGTATTCTTGATGTACACTAAGGCTTTATTTTTTCGTTTTTTGATCACATATCCAAGGTATACATTACTTACAATTACACAAAATTAAAAAAAAATCTTCCTGTATCATTCTAATTTTCTCAGAAATAAAATAAGATTCTTATATAATACTTATACTATATTAAAGTTCACTCTTTTAGCAATACGACATAATATAAATTATTGTCATTAGAAAGGAGAAAACACTGCAAAAAACAATTAGAAATTGTGTATATATTTGCTTGCGCAAGAGAAGAGCGCTCAGTGCCGCGGTTTTCTCCCAGGGTTGAATAGTTATTTATTTATTTATTTATTTATTTATCCTATCTTTTATAGTTACATCCAAAAAAAAATGCGTTCATTTTTTCAACTCATTTTAAAAGAATACCTACGCTATTTTGTAATACGGCTCTTAACATGTTCCCAAGAAATTCAGTGCGACACGCGGGATCACATAGAAACATTGTTGCTGAAGAATGTCATATTTTTTGTTTACTTTTTTATTACGACGCTTTACCCGCTCGTTTTGAGTTAACCATTTTTGGTTAGACGCTTACAAATGCTAAAATTGTATCTAACCAATATTGGTTAGGGCGCTCCGCGCTGCGTAAAATGCCAACTTTGTAATATTTATTCATTATTATCTTAATTGTTTGACGAGATAAGGTTATAATGTTTTATATGTCAAATTCAATGCGATCATTTTACAGTTATTCTTTTTACGATCCGTATAGTAGTTTAAAAGTTATGGTCGTTTTTCTCAAGGCCATCGACTTCACGCGCGAAACTGTTCCGCGCAGAAGTGACGGCTAAATTTTTACCCCGCGATAGGAGGGGTCTACCGAATAATATGCTTCCACCTTTGATTGTGGGTGAAAAAAATATATGTCAAGTTTTGTTACTTTTTTCTTTTATGAAGAACTACTAAGTGAAAAACTGGTAAGACTTAAAGATACACACATAATATAATTACATTTGTACCAATTTTTCATATCTACATATTTAACTACTAAAGGCTTCGCCAAGCAG
The DNA here is from genome assembly GCA_944548615.1 of Micropterix aruncella. Lineage (NCBI taxonomy): Eukaryota > Metazoa > Arthropoda > Insecta > Lepidoptera > Micropterigidae > Micropterix > Micropterix aruncella. The sequence continues at coordinate 1,963,727 of OX155970.1, forward strand.
AACGCGTACCTGGTGCGCGTCAGAGCGCTACAGGGTCAAGCCCTGAAGCCGCGCTATAGCTCCGAGTTGTCTTGTACTGTGACGGTATTATACATACTGTCAAATAGAGCGAGGACGCTGACATTACGCGGCGCTCTGACGTTGCGCTAGGACGTTTTGACGCCGGGCGTTGTATTTCTTTAAACATTTCTTTCAAATTTAATTTAAAAAAACTAATGGAATGTGTTCGAAACACTCCTGCCTAGATAATACTAATTATAATTCCTATAAAACATGGCAAGAAAATCGAAATTATTCATCTATTTATTTATTATTAATATAATTTACAATGTTTTCACGAATTTCAAATGCTGCATCGTGGATCTCCTATTTGTTGGTCGATCGATTTATTAGACGATCGTTAACAACGAAGAAACTTTCCAACGGCTGTTATCGATATGCGGTACGCTCTGGTAATATAGTTTACCTTTCGGAGTGTGCGTCAATATCTAGTCGATTTCAATGTGACATCCAAAGTACGTGACGTTAAAACGCGACGCTAGTTAAAGCTAAACACGGCGTTAGGTACGCGTTCTGTTTGGCGAAGCCTTCAATGTATTATAAAGACAATATGGATATACATATCTAGAGTGGTTTTATTCATGACTGGCACTCGGCAAAATCATCGATCACTTTTGAGACACCCATATTTTCGGATGGAACGTCGATAGTAGAATGAAGTTCCATTTCGGGCCACACACACACACACCCACACACACACACGCCCACATACCCACGCACAAACGCACACATGCACACATGCACACATGTACACACGCACACACGCACACACACACCCTCACACACACACACACACACACACACACACACACATACACATAATATTACACAATTGGCACTAAAATACAGTAAATAATGTCAATAAATGAAGAGAAAATAAGTAACCGCTAAATAATTAATATAAACATAATCAACATTAACCCTCCAACCTCAGGCGACGCGCACGTACGCGTCCAGCTCCTTCCGTGCAAAATCGCAGGGAACGCTATTTTTTTTATTTTTTTTAAATACTTTATTCATTTATTTGTTTGTACATTTAGCCTCATTGTTATCAATGTTATAAGTAACTAGAAAAAATTGAACACCGAAATGCAGCTAATGCTCAGTGCCCACCTAACTAGGACTTAAATGTCCCGTATCTAGGCGGGTCAGAGTAAATAATTGAAATAAGTAAAACAACTTACGTAACAATTAACCTAATTAACGTAAAAAACTTTGTATTTTTATATTCAATGTATGTACTTAATTAGGATTGAATAATATATAAGAATAAATAAATAAATAATCAAAATACTAAATTTGTAAGAATAATGCAATGTAAGTAAATGGCAAATACGTAAATACGATTTTAATAAATAATAAATATTATAGCGTTCCATATAATTTATGGGTAATGTCTTCATAAGGAGACGCGGTATTTTCAAGTTCACAAGTTAGGTTGCCACCACAGAAATCGATCGGTCATCGATCGACGGTAGAATAGATGAATCGACGTCGATCGTTAGTTGTAATCTCACTAACGCGGGGGAAGGTTGGGTTGGCGCGGGTGGGTGTGGGGAGGGGGGGGGGATTGTCTACTTGCCGGGAAAGTATTGGGGTGACACAACAGGTTTTTTATATATACCTGTTCAGTGATATAGACAAGCAAAGATTTAAAATAACTACTGAAATCTCCCAGCGAATTTGTACGAAAAAATAAGAAAATTATCCGCGGTTGGAGGGTTACATAGCTTCATGCGCATAACCTTCGCCAAGCAACCTCGATCACGTGGTAGGTTGATTTACCTGACATGGATTATAAAAATGGGATTTACAACTAAATATGACTATGGTTGTAAATTGTAAGGTTTACTGTAATATTTCGAGATTGAAATATGACTATTGCGTCCCCTATTGGTTCATTTCAACCACAACCATTTTGATCTATTGCCATGACCAAATGACGGCTGCATGCTAAATTTCAGCTCAATCGGATTACGCGTTTGGGCGCTATCGTAGAGCAATACAAGCACATAGGCATGTGAGGGACCACCCCTCACTAGACTCCAAGTTGTTGGGTGTGAGGTGGTGGTATCAACTTACGAGTTATCTCCATATTGAAAGGCGGTTTTGAATGAAGTAGAAGGTATTTATTGATTGAAAGGTTGATATTGCCAGTTATAACGTAAGTTGTCGCAAGTGCATTGATGCGCGACTGCGGTTACGAGGATATATGGATGAGGATTGTATGTGTGCTCCTAGTATCTTGTACTGGGCACGGCCCGAGTCTGTGGGATTGCAGACTGATGCTTCGTGACTGGGGAAGATAAGGAAAGGAAACCAAGGAGCCGGATTCGTTGAGCAACCACGTGATAGGGGTACTGAATATGCCGTCGCAACCTTGGGGGAAGGTGATCGCTCGGGGAATGATACTTTGGTTGCCTTTTCGCCGGTTTATATAGGCCGTGAAACGATGCAATTCGAAATATTCCGAGTAAAAGTATTGTTTCATCGTGCTGATTCATCGCTTACGGGTTAAAATAATAGCTGAATTTTGTCAGTGTATTTCACTGGAAATCGATGCATTTGTTGATTGCATGTAATGGTACTTAAGGGCCATTACAGGCAGACATACAGTTTTATTTTGTCCTGTGGCGGAAAGGAAAAAATAAAATTAGATATTTTTGTTGCCTTCACACATCGATATCGAAAGAATTAGACAATTCTGGAGCACACACACATCGCATACATTGTTCGGATCTTCGGTCTGACATTGTATAGCCGCATACGAGTATATGTCTTAACTGTAATTCAAATTTTAAAATATTTTTTTTTTAAATTACGCCTACCATCCCCTTAATCCCCTACATTATTTTTTATCTATACTAATATTATAAAGAGGTAAAGTTTGTGACGTTGTAGGAAGTAATCTCTGGATCTACTGAACCGATTTTGAAAATTCTTTTACCAATAGAAAGCCACGTTATTTGTGAGCGTCATAGGCTATATATTAATCCGAAAAATGAAAAGACTTTTCCGTGGTAGTCGGATTTCCAAAGTAAGTCGGAAAAAACGGTCGAACGAAAACGTTTCTAACTAACGCTGCCTTAACGATGAGAGATATATGATTAAGTTCTAGAGAAAAGTTCTAGAGCTTGATAATGCCTACAGAAAAATCAGCGACAGCAAATGTTTAACTTTTATATTTAAGTAACAAAAAGTAGTATTTTATATAAAAAAAAATAATTTAAATCGTTAGGTCATGTTTACATCAAACTATCAACTACCCTAGGCAACCTAAATACGATCTTCCAAGCAGAATGCATTGGCATCACCAGAGCAGCACAAGCAGTTGCAGCCAAAGATGTCGGAGACCTAAGCTTGAAATTTGTCTCCGACAGTGCCTCCGTGCTACAAGCACTAGCAAAAAATACTATAACCTCCGTCCTTGTACTGGAATGCCACAATGCGCTTCAATCCATTGCAGGGTCAAATAGAGTGACCCTGCAATGGATTAAAGGGCACAGCGACTCACTGGGCAACGACGCGGCAGACGAACTGACCAAAAGGGGATCAAAGGAAATAGTATATGGACCGGAACCCTTGATGCCCATACCCCAGGCCCAAATAAAAACATGACTACGCATGAACACTGATGAAACCGACCTTACAGAATGGAAAAAAACGCAGGATGCAGGCAAACAAAGAACGCGGTTCCGGAAGCATCCAAAAAACTTGCCCGCAACCTCACCAAATTAAAAAGGGACAAAATCCGTAAAGTCATAGGTACTATGACAGGCCACTGTCCCCTAAACAAACACCTGTTTACCATAGGTGTGACAGACAGCCCTCTATGCAGAGGATGCATGGAGGAAGAAGAAACGCCACAGCATGTGCTCATGAAATGCAGGAGCGTGGCAGAGCAACGGGCAAGAATACTACAATCTCCAGCATCTGTCCCGGAGGCCTGTAGCAACCCAAACAGGCTGCTAACCTTCTGGGACAGCCTGGGTTGGCTGGAGTAACATAAATAGAAACATGAGCCACGCACAACGGCCCAATCAAGAGGTCAAGTGCGGGAAAAAGCCCAGACAAACTAACTAACTAACTAACTAGGTCATGTTTATTGGTCATTTTATCAACAATTATGAATTCATATCAAAATAAGTAAATTTATCGTCTCAAGTGTTTGAAACAAAAGACTTTTCCCTTTTACTGCATATAATTTCACTTTTACTGCATAAATGGTTAAACAAATAAGACACAAATAAGACACTCACAAGAAGACACTCACAAATAACGGTAATATAGTCAAATTGGCATGCAAACACATACATACATTTGCAGTAAAAATATAACCCTTCTTTTGGCAGTCAGGAAATAAATCATAGCACTCAGTACTAACCAAACCACTCTCATAATTTCATCACAAGTAAAAAGTTTTACCGCCCAACGAAGTGGGCACGGGTCAGCTAGTCTATTATATAACTCAATTTGATTTTATTTTATTTCAATTTTTTTATTACGATTGTGGTATCGTAACATGGAGTTTTACAATTATTCAGTGCCGCACAACCACATGATTGTATAAAGATTTGACAATAAATTTAAAAAAAAACCCCAAGCGGGAAAAGTACTCAACATTTTCTTTCAGAATGGACGATGGTTGATAAGATAGCGCAAATGCAAGCCTATTCGATGGCGTTCTGGAGCACGATTCCTGCACAATTATCAAACACCCTGTATGAGTTATCTCACAATCCCGAAGTCCTAAATCGCCTGCAGAAAGAAATTGACGCGGTGGACGCGGAATTACAAGGAGAAATTACGCTGGACACACTTAATGGAATGGAATATTTGGATATGGTGATTGCAGGTAAATAATTGGTATTAAAAAATATGTCTGGAAAAAGTATTACGTCATTCTCTCCCTCTCAATATTCTTAATTGAATTGTATTGAAATATATATTTTAACTTGTAACATGGACATTTTATATATAATTGTATCCTCGAACTATTTAAATTTGATTTTTTAAATATTTATTGCAATATCATTTTTCCTTTTATTTCGATTCATTATTAATATTATTTATATTTTATTGTATTTATTACGACATTATATTATTATTATTCAATTTGATTATTTCACCATTTACTGAATGTTATTTTTCCAGCACACTACAGCTACAGTTACATCACACTATACGACACTACAGTTACATCACACTACACTCAAATTACAATGTTTATTATTATTAGTTAATTTTTAAAATTATTTGGTACCTAGCATATTTTTTAAATTAAGTATTCTAAAGTATGCACAAGCCACTCTAATTGGTACGCTTGCCTTAGTACAGGCATAGGCCTAGTTTGGCGGCGTTGATTTAAAAAAAAATTGGTCTGCGGTGCTTTCTATTTTGCTATTATTTACATTTAAGCCTTGCTATTATTTACATTTAAACTTACAATGTACTGCCGTAAAAATGTGCTTTTCTTTAAGAAATCAATAAATAAAAATAAATATCTCGGAATAATTATAGATAGACACCTACGGTGGGAATTACATACCGAGTGTCTAGTGAAAAGACTAAGGAAACTGATTTATATATTTATTCAATTGCGAGATATTCTCGGCCTGCCCTATTTAAAAATTATATATTACGCTATATGCCAACCAATAATGACATACGGTATACTTGGATGGGGAGCTTGCGGAAAAACCCTCCTCCAGAAAGTGAACGTTGTCCAAAAGGCAATAATTAGAATCTTGTTAAGGAAGCCTAGGCGTTATCCTTCTGACGACCTGTATGTTGAGGCACAATTGCTTGATTTGAGGCAGTGCAGTGGTCCGGGCTCCTCACCTTGATGAGGTGGTGCGACCCTGGTGGAGTCCGGCAACAAGTTCTCGGGACGCGCGTTCTTCTTCCTGCGTCTCGAGGGGGGCCTGGGTAATATTGCTCTCGTAGGCAATGTCATAGAATCCCGTCCTAGGGACGAGTGGGCGCCATACCCAGGTCCTCTCGAGAGGCTTCCCCACCTATCGTACGTCCCCAGTTCTTTTCCCCTGTGCAGACACTGAGGAAATCCTCCAGTGTCGCTGCCTAAGTCCTAAGCCACCAGCTCAGCTATCCGGTTCGCTCAGCGGAAAGGGGTGGGTGGTGAATAGCTGGTATTAGAATACGCGCTGGTGGCCGACTTGGCGTGTTCTGTACCTTTACGGAGTCGCACTTCCTCCCGTTCAAATGAGAAAAACTGTATTTTCGAAATTAAAGATTTATTTCCCTTAAATGCGGGATCAAAGGTTAAATTTATAATATTTCATAAAACGCCTTCCAGCTTCCTTTCCTTAACTTTTATAACATTATTTTACAGCATTAATACTCTCATGTATCTCGCGGATGGCGATGATAATGACCGATACAAAATTAAATTATTAAGTTGATTTTCAAGGTTTTACAATGACTATCATTTTTATTAGTTTATTTATATTGACATTTCAATTAGCACAATTTATTTACTTAGACACACTAGATAATCGACACGCTTGATAATCGACACGCTTGATAATTGACACGACCATTGATGTACTTTATACCTTTTTCGCCGCGCGACACGCGGCAGATAATTTTCTAGTAACTTTTAATTATTTTAGACTTTTTGATTTATTTTAATTTTGAAATATTTTAATTAATTATTTTTACTATGTCTTCATTGAAACTGATATCATCATCCGGTTTCTCACCGGGTCCTTAGCTTCAGGGTATTTTGAGCCTTACGCCCCTGCCCCGTTTTACACCCCTCTATTATATCAAATTCGGAACATTCGAGGAAAACCAAAGAGTTGCCTAGACCTCACATAAAATCGGAATACTTGTACCTTGATTGAATCCGCGGCGTACACGTGCTGCATCAGCCTGCTGGTCGAAACTCTAGCTGCTTTGCTGTTACGCCGGGCAGATACTTTCGTCCTCAAACTTATATAGGTATGGTACATCCGTCAAGGGCGAGCACGTGGTCGAATTGAATCGCCGTCGCGCGTAGATCGTCTTTGCGGCGGCGTATTCTTAATTGATGTTACGGTTGATAGTGGAGGCGATAATCCAAGCCAATAGGAAAATAAAAACCCTCTAGAAAACAGAAAGGATGGTCTAAGCCAGAGTCCTATAAATTACTTTAGTACTAGAAATTTACTCACGCCAAAGGAAGGGAGCCACTTCTCGTAGGAGATGTCCGGGACAAGTGAATACGGATTCTCTCCGATCTGCGCTAGCGACCGCCGTCACCCGAATAGGGACGTTTAAAGTACGGCGTATTATGTCGACGACATTTCGCCGGCAATGTTGGGGCCTATCGTTCTACGTACGATTTTATAGAATCTAAATATGTAGAACCCCAAACATTACAGCAGTTGTATTGCCTCAAAGCAATAATTCATCTTAAAAACAACAATGAAGACGAATATTGTGTTTCTCCGGAAAACAGGGAGAGATCAGGTCGTTATAAGGGAAACTTTGAAGTGCCGAAACGTCTAACGTCTTTTGGACAACGTCATTACAGCTTTCTTGCTCCAAGAATGGTTAATATCATGAGTAAAGAGAACATATTGGAAATTAGCAGCAAACAACAAAAATATCACCTTACATCATGGTTAATAAACCTTGGTAGGAGAGAGACCGAGAAAACATTCATCACAATTTTAAAATAAATAAATATATTTATTTTCTATTTATTTTATACAGGTATTTTTATTAATTCTTATATATTATTAGTTATTATTATAAATGATTATTTATTATTGCTATTATATATTATTATTATTATTATTTAGTATTACTTGTCTATAGTTCTAATATTATTTTGGTGTAGTGAGAATTTCATTTTAACTTGATTTGATTAAAAAAAAAATATTTTTAGTTTGGAATTTAACTTGATTTGATTAAATTTTTTTATTTTTAGTATGTATTTTTTAATCATTTGTATTGGTGTTCTCCTTAGAACAGGCTCTGCCTAGTTAGGAGCAACACAATCAATGTTAAGTGCTAACAGTGTAATTTTTTTTGTGGAGCAATAAAAAAAAAAAAAAAATATTAAAAAAATAGATAAATAGATAGATAGACATACAGGCTGAGTTTTTATTAACCAGCATCCTTCAAGAGGGTGAATCAGTAAAAGCAACTGTACAACTTTTGATTTAAAAAATGAGAAAAACAAAAAAAATATACATATTATTTTAATTATGATTTTTGTTTTTTTTTATTCACAAATTTGAAGAACTTGGATGTTAAATAAAAGTTTGACAAACATTTGAGCGCGTTGCGCAATCTATCAGTAGGACAATAACATAATATTGTCAAATCTTTATGCAATTTAACATAATAATTAAATTTAACGTAATAATATACAAAGATAATACAGCAAGTTACGAAAACCACTCTACCTTCTTTTATATTAAGCCTACATTAGTACACCCTCGTAGCCACGCTATTCGCACCCTTGTAGCCACGCTATGTATATTCCCAACGGAGAAAGCAAACTAGAGGGATGCCTAGATATAGGTTTGTTTATGTAGTTTTCAGTATCTACTCGACTGTTCTTCAATAATATTAATTTTTCAGAGTCGTTCCGTAAATGGCCTGCTGCTTCGATAACCGATCGATTTTGTTCTAATGACTGTGATTTAGGACCGGTTCGTGAAAACAGTAGTGATTCTTATACGGTAAATACGTTTTCTATGTTTTTTTAGCTTATAATGAACAGGGTGTGTTTTAATTAACAGGCATCCTTTAAGGGGGGTGAATCAGTACGAGCAATTAAGCAACTTTTCTTTTTTTTTAAATAAAAAAATATGTATGGGACATTTTATTTTTTTAATTTAAACAATCGAAGAATTTGACGGCGCTGTGCCCTCTAGCGGCAGGTAGATAGCCAATAAATAATATTCAAGCGATATTTTACCTACCGATAGATAGCGCATCGTGCTCAACGCTTTTTATAATATTTTTCATGATTTTTACTTTTCTGTCAAGGAAAGTATTGTGGATGCACTTATGTGTGTCAGGCTGTGTGTATTCTCCGACGATATGCACCGAAACGCTTCATCCGATTGAGCTGAAATTTGGCATGCAGGCATCATTTGGTCATAACATGAGCTGAAAAGTGGTTTGTGGTTGAAATCCGTCAACCCAGGGTTGGCTCCCGACGAGGGAACTCCTCAACTGTCAACACCAGAGACCCAAAATTTTGTGTAAGCATTCAATTATGATACAAGTTTCCTAATTACACAATGACATGGCTTATATACCCTGGGTTGGCTCCCGACGAGGGAACTCCTCAACGGTCAACAGCAGAGACCCAAAATTTTGTGTACGCATTCAATTATGATAGCAACTTTCAAGTCTCACCATTACATGGCTGAAGTACCCTGGGTTGGCTCCCGACGAGGGAACTCCTCAACGGTCAATAGCAGAGACCCAAAATTTTGTGTACGCATTCAATTATGATAGCAACTTTCAAGTCTCGCCATGACATGGCTAATGTACCCTGGGTTGGCTCCCGATGAGGGAACTCCTCAACGGTCAACAGCAGACACAAAATTAAAAAAAGTCAAAGAAGTCGAAAAAGTTGGAAAGTCGGAAAAGTCTGAAATTTCGGAAAAGTCAAAAATGTCGGAAAAGTCAATAAAGTCGGAAAAGTCGAAGTCGACGTCGATTCCGATTTTCGAGGGTTAAAGGGTGGCGCTAGGTTTGGGGTAGGAGGGTTGGGGAAGGATTAAGTTTCTGGCTACTTGATAGGAAAGTCTTGGGGTGACACAACCGATTTTTTTTCAATTGTCAAAAAAACCCCCACATTTTATAAAAAGTTGATTACTACTACATTGTATTAAAAGTTGATTACTACTACACTTTTTTAAAAAGTTGATTACTACTACATTTTATAAAAAGTTGATTACTACTACATTTTATAAAAAGTTGATTACTACTACATTTTATAAAAAGTTGATTACTATTACATTTTATAAAAAGTTGATTACTACTACATTTTATAAAAAGTTGATTACTACTACATTTTATAAAAAGTTGATTACTACTACATTTTATAAAAAGTTGATTACTATTACATTTTATAAAAAGTTGATTACTACTACATTTTATAAAAAGTTGATTACTACTACATTTTATAAAAAGTTGATTACTACTACATTTTATAAAAAGTTGATTACTATTACATTTTATAAAATGTTGATTCACCCCCTTTAAGGATGCCGGTTAATTAAAACTCATCCCTGTAAAAGGTAATGCAATCTCAAAGAGATGCAGACAATTTCCAAATAGACATCGATGGCATTCACAAATAGACCCTCTAAACAAAATGCGATCTAACTTAGATAAATGTTTTATTCTTACAATTTCAAGAGCAAAGCATTAATAAGTTACAACGTGTGTGTTAAAACACAATGGGCAGATCCGTCATCCGAGGGGGATTTAACGGAATCATATCGCTCTGTCTCCTATGGAGTGAAAGACGTAGCAGACAAAAGCAATTCACTGTCTAACTTCACCGATAAACCCGTAAGAGTCCAACGCCTTATCACGAGAAACTAGGAGAAGGACACAGCGGTCTAACCTCGCTCCCTTATTACCAGATTTAAACGGATTTCTCTATCCTCCAATCTGGACCCAGATTCTCTACCCGATGTTAGCAGTAATTCAGTTCAAATTTATCGTGGACCGCGGCGCCCTTTGCATTTCAATACCACACTGGATCATGTGGGCAACGGATCGGTTTTAAGATGATGCCAGGTCAACAACTATTCCAGCTTCTTAGGTAACGTACGTTTACAGCCCCTCCTGTTATTCGCCGCTTTGCATAGTCGATTGGCTAACGCCGTACGGTATGCAAATTGCCCAGTTCCGTAGCAGTTCATAAGCCCTGTTGCAGTTTGGCCACTAAGACCCATGTAGACCCATGTAGACCCATGTGGGGTCGGCCAAACGCTCGGGTCAACATTCGGCGGCCATCCGGCGGCCCTCACGCAGAAGCGCGAGCACAGGTAGGACTCAGGTCTGAGGGCCAGTTTCACCTAGAAGTCGGGCCAGTTTCACCTACAACGTGCGATCCCGCCAACTCAGGAAGTTTTAACGATATTTGATCGTTCTGTCTCCACTGAGATGAGCACTGAAGACGAAAACAGTCCGCCGCTTGGTTACGCCGCACACCCGTAAGAAACCAGCGCCATACCGCGAGATAACTAGATTAATCACACAGCGAGCCGACACTCGCGCCCTTACTTCCAGTTGCAACCAGATTACTCCGGTCTCCCGACTGGTTGCTGGTTTGAGATCACTTACGCCACCTTCTCTCTTACGTAGCGGTGATACGGTGTCTGCCGAATCTATTGCGGACCACGGCACCCTTTGTTCGCCTCTTCACCCGGAAGCGGGTAGCCAATTGGTCGTTTCAAGAGCAGTTGCCGCAAGATTAACAACTACCCCCGCTCTATAGGAGACAGTACTGATTCCAGACTCCTCCGGCTATCGGTCAGAATCGATTGGCTGACGCCGCACGGTGCTCAAACCATCCAGGAGCGCCCGAAGGTTGATTTCTTGGGAAAACTGGCCCGGAGGCCAGATTCCTCACGATAGCGCTCAATCGCTATCGTGGAGGAATAAACCGATTTAGCTTTAATTTGAAATGCAGGCCATTGCAGGCATCAATTGGTCATGGCAAAAGTTGAAAAGGTTGTGAAGAATCTCGAAATATTTGACTTAGAGAGTAAAATCCAGTACACAGATGCCTTGTTGAGCCGAAATCACATTATAAAATTTTAGTTGAAATATCTCATATACAAAGTTTATATTTTTATTTTTTTTATTTAATTTTATAAAATTATCCATTACAAGAAAATTGGTTTTGAAAAAAAACAAAAGTATAAACAATAATATTTTAACATTTTTTTTGGTTTTTTTTTTTTGCGAAGCAGATAAGATTACATTTGTGTGGATTTTATCACCCCACTAGATTGTATATCTGTTCTGGGGTGTTAGTAATTAGGACATAGTGACTTAACTTTTTTTTTTCATTCCTATTGCTTATTTATTTTTAAAAATGTTATGGTTAATATAATACATAAATATGTATATAAATTAAATACTAATAATTAATAAATAAAACTAAAATATTTAAGTTTATAGATAAGTAAAATAAATAAATCTATAAATAAATAAACAACTAAATTGAGCAATAAATTCAGTAGCCTAAAAAGGTTCCTCACTGTGCATACATAAAATTGTAAATCTAATTAATTAATGTAATATTATCAATTTATTTTAAACATAATCAAACCGAAATATATTTCTTGTCAAGTATCAAAATACACTGCAATATTGAAATTCTGCATTATATTTTATTCAAATATTAAAACCCCTCGGGCGGTGCAGCCCTTTCTCGGCCAACAGTTGGGACGTAATCCAAACAGGTTCGTCGGCCGACCGAGAGGGGGCACTCATCTATTTTATTTATGAAATTTATATTCAGATAAAATGAATACTTTGCTTATTGCAGGGAAAGTCTTAGTGTGACACAGCCGTTTTTAACTGATTTCAAAAAAAGGAGGAAGTTATCAATTCAGTTTTTAATTTTGTTACGTTTGTTACCTCAGAACTCATTTATGAACCGATTTGAAAAATTCATTTTTTATTTGAAAGGATATATTTACAGATTGGTCCCATTTTTATCAAAATCCTGCCCTGATGATGAAATCCATGAGGAATTGAGGGAACTCCTCAAATACTATCAAATGAAGTTGAAAATTCACATTTTGGTTCAATTCCGATGACAATGCATTTTTTAAATTCTAAGCATGATCTGATTCTACACCCTGGATTGTCTCCCGACGAGGGGACTCCTCAACGGTCAACAGCACAGACACGAAATGTTGTATATTCATTCAGTTATGATAGCCCGTTCTAAGTTTCACCATGTCATGGCTGCTGCATCCAGGGTTGTCTCCCGACGAGGGGACTCCTTAACGGTCAACATCACAGACACGAAATTTTGTATACGCATTCAATTATGTATGTAAGCCCGTCATAAGTATTACCATGACATGGCTGCTTCACTTATTAAAAAAAATAGAGTCGTAATATAAAATCGAAGACTATCGCGGTTGTTTGACATTATAAATAGGATAGAAAACGAATTTACAGCGTGAAATTTGTAGCACCCGACGTTTCGGTGACGTTGCAGTCGCCGTTGTCTAGGTTAGACATCTACCCTAGACAACGGCGGCTGCAACGTCACCGAAACATCGGGTGCTACAAATTTCACGCGGTAAATTCGTTTTCTATCCTATTTATAAAATAGAGTCGTTTTATTTTTGTTAAAATTTGTATTTTATTTAATTTTAGATACGCAAGGGACAAGTGGTAGGAATACCGATTATATCCATCCACACCGATCCAGAATTCTGGCCGAATCCAAAAGTATTCGATCCTGAAAGATTCTCCAAAGAAAACAAAAGGAATATCGTACCTTTGACATACATCCCTTTCGGAGTTGGACCGAGAAACTGCATAGGTATGTGTGCTGTCTGGGAGTATCCGGTAAACATCAATTAGTCCAAGTATATGAGATCCAAACTTGACCCTTCAAGGGAAATAAATCCAGAAGGTTTTTCTCAACAGTTCTTCTTGTATTTTGGTTGCTAAATCCGATTTAACTTTGCCACCTCGCCATAGGTGACCTAACTTCAGAAATCGCGAAAAACTACATATTTATCCCCCTATTAAAGTTTTTCGCTTAGAACTGAGTTTAATTAATTTATACAAAATTAATGTAGACAAAATTTCCTTCATTTTACATTTCATGACATAATTCCTACAATGTTCCAAACCGCCAAAATGTATCGCAATAAAATATAGCCTATAGCACTCGTCGAAAATAGAGCTTTATAACAGAGAAAGAATTTTTGAAATCGGATGAGTAGTTTTGCAGATTACCCCCTACATACAGACTTACTAACTTACGAACATTATTTTTTTTAAATATTAGTATACATTTGTATATTCAAAATATTATTGTGTTATATCAATATCTATACTAATATTATAAAGAGGTAAAGTGTGTGAGGTTGTAGGAAGTTATCTCTGGATCTACTAAACCGATTTGGAAAATTCTTTTACCAATATAAAGCCACGTTATCTGTGAGTGTTATAGGCTATATATTAATCCGAAAAATAAAAAGACTTTTTCGTGGTAGACGGATTTGCAAAGTAAGTCGGAGAAAAAACGGTCGAATGAAAACGTTTATTACGAACGCTGCCTTACCGATGAGAGATATATGATTGAGTTCTAGAGAAAAGTTGTAGAGCTTGATAATGCCTACAAAAAAGTCACCGACAGCATATGTCCAACTTTTATATTTAAGTCACAAAAAGTAGTGTTTTATATTAAAACAAATAATTTAAATCGTTAGGTCATGTTTATTGATTATATTATCAACAATTATAAATTCTTATCAAAATAAGTAAATTTATCATCTTCAGTGTTTAAAACAAAAGACTTTTTCCTTTTACTGCATATAATTTCCTTTTTACTGCATAAATGGTTAAACAGATAATACGATATAGGTATGGAACCGGGACCGTATCTCGGGTTGGAACTCCTGAAAGACAGTATATTTTAGTAGCAATAATAATAACATTTCATCTAATGAAAGACAGTATATTTTAGTAGCAATAATAATAACATTTCATCTAATGAAATGGGAAACTTGACAACTTGAAATGGGCAAACCATATTGAAAACATCGTAAAACAGGCAAACGCACTTCTATATTTGGTAAAGAAAGCTTTTCAAGTATTGACGATACCGACATTTCTAAAAATTTACAAAACCTACATTCGTCCTCTGATCGAGTATGGTTTTCAAATCTGGAATCCTTATTTTGCCAAGGACATCAACCTGCTTGAAAGTATATAACGTAGAGCGACAAAACTGCCAAAAACCCCAAGAAAAACACCCTATGAACATAGATTTAAAATCCTCAAACTGACAGCTCTGGAGCAACGGAGACACAGAGGAGATCTCATAGAGACATACAAAATACTGAGGCAACACTACGACTGCCCAGAGTTGGAAAGCATGTTTGTGTTCAATTCAAACCACCACTTAAGAGGTCACAGCCTGAAACTCAACGTTACAAGCTTTTCAACTGAAGAAAGGAAGCACTTCTTGACAGAATCGTGAACAGCTGGAATAAACTGCCCGAGGAAGTTATTGAAGCACCAACCATAAACGCATTCAAAAATAGGCTTGATATATATTTAAAAAATGATATAGAAAAGAAAAAAAACAGCAACACCAGTGAATTTCATAGATATGAACACATCAGCGTTAAGCTGATAGTTCATCAATAAATAATAATAATAATAATAATATAGTATACAGAGAAGTTTCGAACAATTAAAACAACAAGTTTTGAACAAATGAAAAGTTTTACCGCCCAACGAAGTGGGAACGGGGCAGCTAGTGTTAAATAAAGTACAGTAACGTGTAGTAAAAAGTAGTTTAGAAAAAAAGCTGATTTAGGTTTATGTCAAGTATGTCAGAAATGAAAGTTCAATTTGTTCTATTGTAGATTTTAAACCTGTTTTTATTCCCTATATAAACATCTGGGTTATGCTAAACCAAGAGATATAAAATGTGACGTAAACTTTTAACACACTAACAATTTAGAGCAGTATAGCCTCTATAGTTGGGTCCCTTATAATCGGTCTTCTAAAAAAGAAACTTTTTTTTTCAGCGGTTCGACCGAGCTTCATATTCTTGAAGCTGTTTATTTACTACATCGTCTTGAATTTCAATATAAAACCTGGAACAGCAGTGGATTGCCAAGATAAAGTAAAATGTTTTACTTTACTAAAGGAAGTTTCGAATGGTGTATGGTTACGTTTAGAATCCAGAAACTATTAAAAAACTAACGTCAGTAAAGTATGTATTTAAATATTTTTAAGAAGTAGAAAAAAATATATTTTTTAAAAAAAATACTGTAGTCATTGTAGCACCTTGCTATTTATAAAAGAAAATAAAATAAAAAATGGTTCGATGCTCGGTCGCAGTGATAATTTATTATGGTTTTATTTTATTGTATGTTTTATTTTATTGTTTTATTTTTATTGTGGTCTATGTAGTTTTTGAAATTTAAAACCGTCTTGTCAAGTTTATTTTATCATAGATTTATTATCTGGAATAATTAATAGATTAATATAGAAGACCTTAACGGCTGCAAAAGCGGAAATGAAGTCCATTGGAACGGCGGTTCAAGCGGAAGGGGTGCTCATACCCTTCCTCAAACATGGAGCTAACCCCACATATTGGGGTGTCTAGGTCATGTTCGAGCTGTACTTTCAGTGGGGGAGCTAACGGGCCCATGATGAGTTGGCCACGATGACCCATGTGTTCAGGGTCGGTCACACTCACGGATCAACACCCATCCGACGGCCTCCACGCACGGGGTGCGAACCTGGGTAGGACACTGGGTCAACCAGTCTTACCTGGGAATCAAACCTCTGGCGCTCCTGGACGGTCTGCGCACCGAGCGGCGCAAGCCAATCGATTGTGCTCTCCGACTAACAGTCGGGGGAGTCTGGGAACTTTATTGTTTCCTATAGAGCGGGGATGGTTGCCTACCTTACGGCGACTGCTCTTGAAATGACCATTGGCCATCCGATCCCGGTTCAGAGTCGGGCAAAGGACGCCTTGGTCCGCTTAAGATTCGGTGCACTCCGTTTCACCGCTTCGTAAGGGAGAGGACCGCGCAAGCGACCTCGAACTCGTAACCAATCGAGAGACCGGAGTGATCTGGTCACAACTGGAAGTAAGGGCGTGAGTGTAAGCCCGCCGGGTAACACTCCTGGCTATCTCGCGGTTAAGGCGTTGGCCTCTTACGGGCTTGTGGTGTAGCTAGATGGTGGACTGTTTTGTCCTCAAGTCTTCTGCGCTCACTCCAGGGAGATAGAACGACTAATCGTTAAAACTTCCTGAGGTGACGGGCTCGCCCGTTGTAGTCGACACCGCAAGATGTACTTTCAGTGGGGGAGCTAACGGGCCCACGATGAGTTGGCCACAATGACCCATGTGTTCAGGGTCGGTCACACTCACGGGTCAACACCCATCCGACGGCCTCCACGCACGGTGTGCGAACCTGGGTAGGACACTGGGTCAACCAGTCTCCCCTGGGAATCAAACCTCTGGCGCTCCTGGACGGTCTGCGCACCGAGCGGCGCAAGCCAATCGATTGCGCTCTCCGACTAACAGTCGGGGGAGTCTGGGAACTGTATTGTTTCCTATAGAGCGGGGATGGTTGCCTACCTTACGGCGACTGCTCTTGAAATGACCATTGGCCATCCGATCCTGGGTGAACAGCCGGGCAAAGGACGCCTTGGTCCGCGATAGATTCGGTATACTCCGTTTCACCGCTTCGTAAGGGAGAGGACCGCGCAAGCGACCTCGAACTCGGAACCAATCGAGAGACCGGAGAAATCTGGTCACAATTGGAAGTGAGGGCGCGAGTATCTCGATCCCGCCGGGTTTATTCCTGGCTAACTCGCGGTAAGGCGTTGGACTCTCACGGGTTGTGACGTAGCTAGACGTTGGATTGTATTGTCCAAAGTCTTCTACGCTCACTGCAGGGCGATAGAACGACTAATCGTTAAAACGTCCTGTGGTGACGGGCTCGCCCGTTGTAGTTGACACCGCAAGATGTACTTTCAGTGGGCCTTTGCTGAGTTGGCCATGAAGACTAATTTGTTCGGGTTCGGTTCCATTCACGGGTCTACACCCGCGAGCCCGGGTAGGACCCTGGCCTGAGGGCTAGTTTCCCCCAGGAGTCAAACCCTCAGGCCAGAGTCCTGCCGGGGCTCGCACTTCATGCGTGGAGGCCGCCGGATGGGTATTGACCCGTGAATGTATCCGACCCTGAACAAATGGGTTTTCGTGGCCAACTCCAACAGATCCCATTAGCTCCCAGAATTAAAATTGCATTTCTATTCTGTCGATCGAATACAATAACAAGACAAATACTTAAACACGTTACACGCACTCATACATATAAACATTTCATAGTAGAGTTTTATTTTGTTTTATTTTATTTTATTCGGTTAACAAACAGCGTTTATATATAACAAATATAAAATATAACAATAAAACTATGACTAATTATATGTTAACACTATTTACCGTTAATACTATGTGTACACTATCTATATCCGTTATTATACCTTATTACTTACATTTCTTAAGCAGTGATTTATTGATAGACAAAAGAGAAAGAACTAAAAACAAATGAAAATTAAATTTTACGTTAATGCTATAACCAATAACCATTATTAAAAATATATATTTTGTACCAAAAATATATATTTTTTTAAATAATACAAAAAACTATTCATGTAAACCGTTTAAGGCATTACTAGTCATTAGACGAAATAGGGGGGACAAAGGACTGATAAGACTTTTTAATGGTTAAAGTGACTTTTTCCTGATGAAAAAATATCAATGTATATATACCGGAACCTATCGTTATACATTGTCATAGCTCTGTTTATTAGGGAATGCTTCGTATAATTAGAGTTATATCTCTTTACATAAAACAGGTGAGGATTCCGAGTTATGCGAGGAGGAGCCTGAATAGATACCTTTTCGACCAGATACGCACTGTCAAAAATATTGTTTACTAGCTGCGCCCAGCGGTTTCACCCGCGTGGTGATGGAGAGTTGTGATAATGATGACAGAAAACCATATATCTTTATAAATTATACCCTATGTGTTATTCTGATGTGTAAGCTATATTATTGTAAAGTTTTATCAAAATCCATTCAGTAGTTTTTGCGTGAAAGAGTAACAAACATCCATACATACATACAAACTTTCGCGTTTATAATATTAGTAGGATTACACTGTAAAGAAACATCATATCGTAGGTTGTACACCTATCTTTAAGACTATCGAGTTTAAAGAGAGCTAATCTGTCCTTGTACGATTCAGTAGATTTATTTTCCCTAAAGCACAAGTGCTTTAAGAATTATTTTTGAATACGCTCGATTCGTTGCTTGTACAAGTTGTATTGAGGGGACCAAATACAGAGTTGATTGTCGTATAATAATAAACCTCCTGGAATTTCACTATAAAGAGAAGAGACAAACAAACCCACAATGTTTTAAATTGTGCTATTGTAACAACCGTTTTGATGAAATTCGAAATTTAGGTGACATAACGAAATAATTGAAATTTCGAATGCTTCCAACATTTAAAATATGATACAATTAGGCTGAGTTTGTTATCAACGAGCCATTAAATCGAAATAAAAATAAAAAACCTCCATAATAATATGCTCAATGAAATAAAAGAAGAAACTTCAATCTTAATTTCTGGCAGAGAAGTTTATACTAAATATTGTATAATGTTATCAAAATAGGGTAAACCTGTATAAAGTTGCATAATATTAAAAAATATGTATGCGATTATCGTATCTATTTATGTACTTTTCTAGTATGTAAGAATATGTATGAATACTTAAACTAAAATACCTTCAGTTTTCTTTGTCTCTTCAAGATTTTAAATTATAGAATAAAGTAACTACCTTCATCCAGCTATTGCATTATGAAGTTAAAAAAAAAGAAAAAAACCTAAGAGCGGAGATATCATGCCCTTTTGGCAGGCAATATACAATTTATGTTGGTACCACCTCGATACAGGTTATTCCTAGTGAGGTGGTAAACCATAAACTATCATAACTGAATCTTTTTCCGAGTTAGGAAGTAAATTGGAAAAATGTTTAATTAATATAGAATTATTAGGCTAAGAGAATGTTTTTGTAAATAAATATATTTTATGGGCTTAAATAAATAAAATATAAATTAATAAAAATATGAAAAAGTCATTGGCTTGATTAGTATTATCTATCACAGTTCCTACTCAGCGTCTACCGGAGGGTCATCGAGCTACTTCACCTCTGGGCCTGACGTGAAATAATGATCAATATCTACCATCATCGCGTGGACCTTGGTATTTCTTTCCAGTCACACGTTTTTTTCTCCTTCATGGGCAGACTATGATAGTTCTATTGAAGATCGATTCATGTTTCGGATCGTTTGCGAATAAGCCACAAGATGGCATTAGTATCATATTTTCATCAAAAAAATTCATTGATCCTTTTACCCTTAATAATTCAAATGTAATAACGCTATCGAGGAAATCAATCCAAGCAATCTCGTACATCAGTTTAATTTACACGTCACTTTACCTTCAAGTAACTTTAGCTTGACAAATTATGTAACTACGGAGTGTATCTTTCCATAGATGCATACAGTTCAGATTAGAATTATAAATATCATCAGCATATTATTATGTTGGATCGATAGAATGCATCCCTATCTCAAAGTGTTTTGGAATTTATGCAGTTTAGCTGACTGGCATATTTTTTAAAGAGTTAACCTAACCTACCACCAAATAGGTGTTTATGGAGCTTTTAAAAAAATCCTCTACCTACCGCTATATAGGTGTTTATAAATCGTTTAAAAACCAAACAACATACCGCCACATTTGACGAGTCTTTAAATGTCTGTATCTTGCTTATTTATAAAGATATATCAAAGATTTTTACAGATTCGCAAACAGTCTGATTAATATAAAGAAGTGACACTAAAACCTATTTAACATAGAAGAGTTTGCTAAACTGCCACTTATTGGCCATCAGCAGGAATTTATGTATGTAGGATCTGGGCCCTTTCAGTGACTAAAAAATACTACTAGATCACAATTTAATGCTTAATCTGTGCTTAAATGTGTTGAGCTTTTTTTTTTATTTAGTCTTTAGAATAGTTTTAAAACAAACTAACTCAAACTATCGCGACATAGGTGTTTATGAATTGTTTAAAATAAACTATCTTGACCTACAGAAATGTAGGTGTTTGGCGCTTCTTTAAACGCATACATATATCCCGCTTATTTATAGAGATAAAACAAAGATTTTTACAGATTCGGAATCAGTGTATGAGATATAATGACATTAAAATATCTTCAAGATATAAATGTTTACTAAATATTCGTTTTTTATTTATAATTTGGTAAGTAAATATTTTATTATTAATTCAAGTTTAAAAACTTACCACTATGTGAATATTCCAGCCAAATAATGCTCATATCCAATGGCAGCTCGTTCAGAATCCACACTCGCTAGTTGACAAAATCACGATACAAAAAAACCCACTGCCGTCAATAAAATTCACTCGTCGGTTTCTGCCGTATGCCGTAGTTCCGGCGAAAGGGGTGCGCGACGTCACTAAAGGGAGGCGTGCGGACGTCCGTACGCAGCGAGCGCCCACGATCGACTGGCCGGTCCAGAGCGTCGGCTGAGAGGCGACTGGCACCCCGCGACTGCGGCAATCTCGCTCGCAGCATTACCCGCCGCACCACTACCCACCCGGGAGCCGCCCGCCCAGCGCTTGCCCACGCCACGCTCCAGCGGCGTCCCGCCAAAAGCGCCAACGCCAAAGCATCGCGCGGATAGGGATGTCTTTAAGGACGGCAATCGATTGCCGCATTTTCCGCAGTCATTCACTATCTACGAACTTCATTCAACCAACACATCGAGAGCATGGTTGGTAAAGCAATGAAATCCTCGGGGGTTTATCACTAGGATTTCTAAGCTGTTTACATAGTCTAAACCAGCGGTCCGCAACCTTTTTGATGTTGCGACCCCAAAATTAAAAAAAAAGAGTTTTCAGCGACCCCAGAAAAAAACACTAAATTTACAAATGCAAAGGTTGGTTCAGGTAACGAGATCAAGGTAAACTTCAATTTTCCTCCATGTTCTAGCTGTTTTTATTTCGTAAATTATATCGGAAAGTTTATTTATTTTGGAAAATAATATTAGAGCAAACGAGAAAATATGCCTTTAACATATTTATGAAGGCATTAAATGAGACAAGCAATTATTTGAACATTTTATTCAGTAAGAAAATTAGGTAAGTAAGTTTAAAAATTAATTTGAACCTTGTGCTTGCACACATTCAGTCAGTATATTAATTCTTGGTGATATATTATCAGAAATAGGCACCCTCAAATCAGGTTCTACATTGTCTGAAGCGATATTTTGTTTTTATAGCGGTCAATGTAGAGAAAGCTGTCTCACACAGGTATGTATGTAGATGCGAATGGCTGCAATTTCAGCAGAGATATTTTGTATAACAGTGGATATTCCTTTTCCGTCATTATCCAGAACTTGGATAGATCCGTGGTTTTGAAAATAGCTCGAAGGCTTTCATCGGGCATTAAATCGATCAGCTGCTCCTTTCCTTTTGAGTTCATCGAATCTCTCCGTTTTAAAGAAATTGGAATCAAAATGTGTATGGAAAGGTTATATTTTACGCATAAACTTTAATAAAAATCGATAAGTACAGGACCTTGTTGTCTTTTTTGACGACCCCATAATTATATTTCGCGACCCCGTGCGGGGTCGCGACCCCAGGGTTGCGGAAGGCTGATCTAGACGACAAAGACCCTTGGAAATAAAATGGTTACCTCGATGATTAATATCACGTTATATGTCACAATAATTTGTTAAAATGTCACAATATCTTAATTTTTTATCATTTATGTATGTTTGTATGCATTATTGACGTCAAAAAGTTACGATTTCGTACTATTTTGAATAAAAAACTTATGATTATGATTATATATATGGTAAGTGTAAATAATGTAGCATTGCTTCATGTGGTAGCTCTATATTTACACAAAATGTAATATATACTTAACACATTTTAATAATATAATATACATAATAAATTAAATAATCATATATACACATACACATATATTGATATACATCTACACATCTACATACACGTATACATATACAACTATACATATACATATGCTTTACATCTATATATATATACACATAATCATAAATAAAAGTAGTAATTGTATGTTGTTAGGTATTCTTAGACAGCAATGTAATTAACCAATTTCTCCGTTTCGTTCCTTTCTAGCACAATAACCATTCCGTCATAGTTTTTCTTACTCGTATGGTATCTAACTTGATTTTACATATAATTGGCGTATGTCTAGATATGATTTATGATATAAGATAATAAATATATAATACATATAATGTAATATAGTACAAAGGAGGATATGTATGCTTCTCCACCTGAGACAGAAAAAAGTCGTATGCCCAGATACAGACTGGCCCGTATTCCGTTTCTCGCAGGCTTAAATTAAGCTGGTGTTAAAAATTAGAAACTTAAGCACCTTCGTTATTTTTTTTGTATTCCGTTTCATCAAAATTAAGAACTGATCTTAAATTTTTCCATTTTGTCTATGACCTTTCCAAGCGGTCTTATTTTGACAGCTCGGTCGTTCGCTCGCCCGCCGCCTTCTACTCGTCACCGAAAGCTGACTGTCGCCCCGTTTTATTTGTTTTAAAATTTACAAATATACGAGGCTTTTTACAAAACAACATACAATGACAAAAAAATATACAAGGCTATTTAAAATATTCTTCAAAAAATATTGACACAGGATTTTCAGGGCAAAATATAGATATTAATTAACGATTACTTACGAGAATCGACGCTCATCGTCCATTTTTCGAATTAGAAGCCAATGCTGAGCAAACATCTTTGAAATTTCGACAAAAAATGTTCGAAATCACGGGAGAAACAAGAGCTACACGGCGACTGCTCGACACAGACTGCTCGATTTAGACTGTTCTTGGTTAAGATCCCGAACAAGACCCATCCGCCATGACACCTATAGAAACGGAATACCAAAAAGGGTCTAGACGGTGCTTAACGTCAATTTAAGCGCCTGATGAGCTCCACACAAGCACGCTCCATTTAGGACCCACGAAAGGGAATACCAAAATGTCAGTTCAAAATTAGGCGTCGTTTTAGCGCGTTTTTAGACCCCAAGTTAGGCAGCTGAAAGAAACGGAATACGGGCCATTATATTCGGTCTAATTAGATATGCGCTGCGCGAGGTCATCTGAATGTTGATCGTCGTTCGCTTCGCACCATTACGTGGTATGCCCATTTTATGTATTTCCGCTTTTTATATTGTTACAAATAAATAAAAGAAATAAATAAAAATTGACAATGGAATTTCCTCCAAATTCTACTACCACCGATGCTCACGTAGAGTTTCTAATATTATACATCTTAAATGAAGTTTCAAATCGGCAGTGAAATCCGTCCTCAAGGCAGCAGCGAGAACTGCAACTGTAAGTAATTATTAACTTATAATACGAATGTATAAATATAAACGTCGTAGATGCGTTGTAGCGTGTTGTGGCGACAAGAAGCGTCCGTAGCCGCGTTGACACCGGTTCTCCTCGTTGTTACCGAAGTTAAGCAGAGTTGGACGCGGTCAATACTTGGCACTTGAGTGTTCGACTGCGTGATGCTATAAATACCCACCTAGAAGATGTTGCCGATAGGTATCAAGTCGGGTTTCATAAAAAGACACCAGCCTTGTGGGTAACAAATTTGTGGTTATTTAATATTTTTTGTTAGGGGGAGTGGGGGGGAAGGGGTAACCTCACCTTCAATCTAAACTATATAAAAATTAATAGGTATGTGCATGCATGGAAACCTAAAGAGGAAGTGCAGCAGCCAGACTTAAAACATATGCTCAGACATCCAAGCGGCTTTAAAACTCTTTTAAAAAAGGGGAAAGTAACATCCAAAATTGTCTAGGATACTCTCAGAAGCCTTGTTGAACTCTTTTACACAAATATGGTAACCTGAAAGTATAGTCTAGTGCTGCTCTTTTGTGATTATCAGGGATTTGACATTCTCCGCGAATTGGATCGGCACAAAGGCTAGAGGAAAAATCGATTATTCCGGCGATCGATTATAATTCTCGCAACACTATTCGTGATCCACACAAACACTACAAAATGAGCAGGTATTAGTCGGGCGACTCGAGCTTTCGGCCAGCGAATGACCGAACGAATGAATGAATGAAAAGCTGCAACGTGTTCCCGAATAAATGCGCAATTTTCGAGGCAAGCGGCTCTCCTCCCGGCGGCCGAAGCGATTATGAGCGGAATGAAGTGGAAAGTCTCGTTAATGCATTCCTGAAAAAGCGCCGGCGGCGGCGAGCGGCTGAAAGGGCGGACGGGGAATTAAATTCGCGAGCTGTTTGTATTTTGTATACTGAATTTGTATACTGAAGCTGAAAAGCGCCGCGGGCTACCTGTCGCTTCGTTACGCTTCACACTTCTCCCTAAAGAGAATCAGATACTGGAAGTGTTTTAACGGAAGACATCATATAACAGTGTTTCTTTATTGATTGACAATGGAATGCCCGAAATATTCCAATACTTTAGATGCCCATTTGGATTCCCTAATATAAGTTTTTGTATATGTATAGATGTAAAGCATAAGTATATGTATGTATATATACATAGATGATATGTATAAATGTATATATGTATACATATATGTGCATGTATGTATATGTATATAAGTGTATGTGTGTATATTATATTATTAAAATATGTAAAGTATATATAATATTTTGTGTAAATATAGAGCTACCATATAAATCATTTTGACATTATGTTACACTTACCAACTAAAAAAATAAAGCAAAAAACAGTACGTAAAAGTCTACTTTAATACGGGCATCAATCCAGCAAGGCAGATTTTAAACTTAGTTTAGCAGCCACCCATCCACAATTAGAGATGCCAACTACAACAGGCGAACCCGTCACCTCAGGAAGTTTTTACGAAATGTATCATTATGTCTGCCGTGAGGTGAGCGCAAAGACTTAGGACAAAACAATCCACCGTCAAGCACCGCCACCTGCCCGTCTTCAAGTACCTTCTGAAGAAAGGATCGACTATTTTGGTGGTTAAATATGTCAATATCGTTAAAACCTATAAACATTGTATGCATGCATAACGCGCGGTAATAACGAATGGGAACCATAGTTAATGTTGAACCTTGGTACGTAAAAAGTAAAGTGAGCGTGCGCGAGTCGGGGAGGCGCTCGTATGCTCACCCTAATCAGGAGGTATGGATTGTCCAACCCAGCATGAACAATTGTATATAGAAACGACATATCTGGTAATACTCGCCGGTCCTCCAATGTCTGCGTTGCAGACCCAGTCGGTCTGCAACGCAGACCGACTGGGTCTGCAACGGGTCCTTTTCCAAAGGCTTGTCGTACGACAAGCCTTTGGAAAATAAGCGGAAATTTAGATGACGTATAAATCGTTTTTGAATACGTTTAATCCTTAGCTTGTATGTAGCATACTGCGGAGACCAAATATTAGAATCAAATTCAAGCAGGCTGCGTACGTATGCGACATAAACCGTCCTCAAAGAATGAGTGTTTTAAAAAGGTCTACAAACTGTCATAATAAAACCGAGGGTGCTGTAAGCCCTGTTGACTAATGAATCGATGTCCTTATCCATTAAAAGCTTGCAATTTAAGATGTATGAAGGACTTCTAAATCACTTTTTAATATACACACTATTAAAACGCTTTACTATGCCTACGTCCGCCCGCATCTTGAATACTGCTCGCAAGTGTGGAACCCCTCATATGCCATCCATAATAACAGAATCGAGCGCATCCAGACTAAATTCTTGAAATACTTAAACTATAGATTTTACTTCTGACTTGACAATTCTTACGGCATCAACGTTCACCACTCGTACAACTTTACTTCTTCGGCTGATCGAAGGATGTACCATGATCTAGTCTTCCTACATAAAATCTTAAACAACAAATTAAACTGCATGGACTTGGTCCAACTAATACATTTCCGGACCCCATCAAGAACGACAAGACAGTCCTCATTGTTTAATAAAGCAAAAACAACTACCGTAAAAACTCTTTCTTAAACCGTGTGTGTGGGGTTTACGATGATCGATACGCATCAATAGATATCTTCGCTGAATCGAACATTGGATTCAGAAATTTGTTAAAGAGGGCGATATTTAACACTTAATATTTAAAATTTAATAATTATTATTATTTAAAATTTATTACTTATTATCTACTGTTTGCACTTGTACTTATTCATACCAACGTACCTGTCTCAACTTCAAATATCGTACTGGTAAATTTGTTAAATACGTGGACACCCATCAACATAATGTATTTTTTTTCCTATGTTCCTCCTTCCCTTCCTGGTCCCTCCCTTCCTATCCTCTTTCTTTTCTCGTTTTTTTCTGTCTCTTATCATTTAGATAATCTTGAAGTTAACATTTAGTGGAAAATTGTCTCTGGTGTAATTTGTATATGTATCTTGTTTGGCTACTTACTTTTATACACTGTTATTTTCCTGAATAAAAGAAAATAAAAAAAAAATAAAAATGTATATATTTAATTTCAAACTTACAATAATTATACATTAAAATTGTCAAACCTAACTTCTACAACAGCTTACGACTGTACTACAGCTACGAATGGGGGGGGGGGGGGAGGCAAGATATGAGTAGCTGGATTGGCCAAAATGTTACCTTTGCGTTTTAATGGCTGCGGTATACATATATGGAGAGCGACCAAACTTCGAAAGAAGTGTAAACTTAGGGAAATACGCCTCCATATTCAAAGCGGAGGTATACGCCATGATTGAATGTGCGGATATCAATCTCCATAAGAACTACGCCAACCACCGTATCTATATCCACTCGGACAGCAAGGCAGCTCTTATGGCACTAGCCTCGAATACTATTAATTCAATGCTAGTGCAAAACTGCGTATCACTACTGAATCCCCTGGGCGAAAAGAACAGAATAATTCTAAGATGTGTTCCCGGCCATGCAGAAATCGAGGGAAATGAAAAAGCCGACGAACTTGCTAAGACGGGAGCAAAGAGAACGTTATACTGCCCTGAACCTTGCTGTGGCGTACCAAAAAGCCTTTCAAACCTAATGCTCAAACAAATATGTTTAGAACATTCCGTCAACCATTGGAACAACAGGCCAGGGTTGAATCATTCCAAAGCGCTAATTAAGGCTTACGACCCTAAGACGGCCCGTGAGGCCTTATCGCTAAATAGGATCAATCTACGCATACTGGTGAGGGCACTCACGGAGCATTGTGGCCTTAACAAACACATGTACAACCTCAAGCTCCGAGATACAAAAATGTGCAGGTTCTGCCAAGGGGCAGAGGAAACTCCCCTGCACATCATGTCGAGTGTGGCCCGCCGATGAATAAAAGATACATCCACTTGGGTGGTCATTACCTCCAACCTGTGTAGGTAAAACAATCTGGCGCCAAAAGCCTGTTGCGGTTCTTGAATGACACGAGGCTTAGCGCAGAACTATAGTAGGTGGCGAACGCAATAGATCAGCAATGATCGCAGCGTTACAAGGCTCATAAAGACCATATAAAAAGCCCAACACAACAACAAAAAAATAATTTTTATTTTATTTTTCAAGTTTCCGGTTGCTTTCGATGAAAACCCAAATCAAGTGGTTCATAAGATCGTTTTCAACGAAAATTGTATAACCGAAATTCGTAACCGCCAAATCAGGCCGTTTTCCCCGCTTGCTCGGAACGGGTATAGCACATTGAGGACTTTGAAATGACAATTCAAAAGGTTGACTTGGGGAATCTGTCGTCGGACGCATCGCAATTCGGCGACTCACTTCGTCGTTCTTCGAAAGGTAATTTGCAACGTCATTTTCTCAAGTTAACTTTAAAAACCACGCTTTTAACCTCTATTTCTCAACCGAGAAGCCCAATTTAAAATGTAACGAAGAACGTTTTGTTTTGCTTTTCCGGCCCACCAACCGAAGAGTAAAGAATTTATTGTGATCGTGGGAAAAAAATCCAAGATAAAGATGGAAATATCCATTTTGAGCCCCCCTGAGACGATTACGACCATTTTAAGTTTAAAATGTGTGTATATTCCTTCACGACAGCGTCCAAATACTTAAACCTATTGAGCGGAAATTTGGTATGCCGGCATCATTTGGTCATGGCAAGAGTTGACAAGATTGTGATTAAAATCAGTCCACCAGTGGGCGCGCTAGTCATACTTAAATCTTGAAATATTGGACTTGAGACTTGATTCGGTACAAAGATGGGTCGTAGAGTCGAAACCACATTGTTTTAATTTTGGTTGCAATATCTATTATTATTATTATTATTTATTCCGTAGCCGGCGATTGGGGAGGGGGTCGCCCTCGCAGCCAATACGCTGCTGTCGGTGCCGCTGGATCTCGTACTCCATTCACGATTAGCTTCCATTCTTGACGATTTTTTGCCACGTCTCGAGCATCCCTAGCCGACAATCGTTGATTTTTAATGTCGTCTTTGATGTTATTTAGCCAGGTTTTCTTCGGTGCCGATCGCTGAATTCTCCATTCTGTCGGACGGTCTCGCCAAAGAAGTTTACGTGGCAAGCGATTGTCGTTCATTCGGCAAACATGTCCGAACCATCGTAGTCGACGTTTTTGTACTTCTTCTTCGATCGTTGTTACTAGATCGCATCTTTCTCTAATGGTCTCGTTTCGAATTCGGTCGCGGAGTGAGACACCTAGAATCTGCCTCAAGCATCGCATTTGGAAGACTTCGAACTTTTTGAGGTCCGATTGTAGTAACGTCCACGTTTCCGATCCATAAAGAAGAATGGGAAGAACCAAAGTTCGGTATAGTCGTACTTTGGTTTTGATGGTAATATTCTATCGCTTCCATATGCACCACTTGAGCGAGGCGAATGTTGCTGTTGCCTGACCGATCCGGTTATGGACATCGGCCGTCGATGCCACTTTCTTTTCCGTAACCGACGATCCTAAATACTTGAATTGTGGGACTTGTTCGATTTGGGTTCCATCGAGGTAAACGCTGGCCTTCGAACCGTCCGTAGTGAGCACTTTGGTCTTATCCGCATTGATTTTCAATCCATATGATTGAGCAATTCCGGATATGTCGTATAAAATGTCCGTTGCTTCGGCATCAGTGTCGGCGAAAACGGCGCTATCATCAGCGAACATCAAATCGGTTATGAAGTTTGATTCGTCGTATCTAACTCCGCGTCGACAGTCGAATGCTCTCCGCATAATCGCGTCGATAACCACGGTAAAAAGTAGCGGCGATGCGACGTCTCCTTGTCGAACACCAGTTTGAATCGGGAATTCCTCAGACAAATCGTTACGGATTCGAACGCTGCTGGTTAAGCCATCGTACGATGATTGGAGAAGTTTAATGATTTTTGGTGGCACGTGTTCTGTCTCCAAGGCACTCCATAAGCTGTTCCAATCGATGCAATCGAAGGCGGATTTAAAGTCTATGAAGATGACGATTGTTCACTTGCCGCACCGTATTCTTTCTTCCATTAGCTGACGAAGAGCGAATATCTGATCAATGCATCCTCGATATGGTCTAAATCCTGCTTGCTCCTCTCGGCTCGTTTGTTCTCGATGTTTTTGTAGCCTCGACTGTATGATTTTCGTAAATACTTTGCCGACTATTGAAAGAAGGCTAATACCGCGATAATTCTTGCATTCTCTGCTATCGCCTTTCTTTAAAATTGGCACAACGATGGCTTTCTTCCATGCCGACAGAATACGATCCGATTGCCAAATATGCGTTAGGAGAACATGTAGTTGTTGTAATAGAATGTCACCTCCGGCTTTGATCATCTCGGCGGTAACTTGATCTAGACCCGGCGCTTTACCATTTTTCAGCGATTTTATTGCCGTCTTTACTTCGTTTATTGTTGGTTCGTTATCGGAAAACGGATTCGCCGGCTGATTGATAATCGGCGGTTGCGGTGCTGGACCTTGAGGCGGATCGTGATTGTGCAGCTGATTAAAGAGTTCCCTCCACCGCTGCAGGCGCTCGTGTAATATCTATTACAATATCATGTAATATCTTTTGCAATATCTATTACACGAGCGACACGAAAAAAAGACACACATTTCTATCAAATAATAATGTTGAGCCGCACGAGGCTAGCCGAGAAACGAACCATATTGAAAAGTAATATTTCAATCTCGAAATATTCGTTTTAGAGTCTTAAAATTTGGTACCCAGATGCCTTGTTAGGCCGAAACCACATTGTGAAGTTTTGGTTGAAATATCTCATATTATAATCTGCACTATTTTATCAAATATTAACGCCAAGCCGCCCGACGCTAGCGGTGAAACCAGCCGCGCCGCCCGAAGCAATAGCAACGAAAACCAAATGGGTTCGTCACCCGGCCGAGAGAGGGCGCTTATCAATTCTATTTAAGAGACTAATATTCAGATTAAATCAGTCCTTTGCTATTTGCCCGAGGCAATTTTTTGAGGCGACACAACCGATTTAAAAAAAAATATCAAAGCCAGTAAGAAAACATATTTATATTGAATATTTTTATATTTGACAAAACAGGATAACAAGAAATGAATAAGCGTTATCTAACCTATAATTTCATAAAATTTCTATGTTTTAGAGGAGTTAGGCGCTCTTTTTCTCTTTATTTTTTACTTTGTCACAAAAGGTATTCAGACCTTTACTGAGAATTAGAACCCCATTTTTTTTATTTTCTTTAATGAGCATTTTACCGAAATTCCGCGTTTTACTGACGGCTTAAAAATCAAACCTTTCTGCTCCCCTTAAGGGATGAATTTTTCAAATAGTTTTAAAGCGTATTTATTAATTAATTAGGATTCCAAATTTTTATTCGATAAAAAATATGACAGCCCTTCTGGGAATATAAAAAATACGACGTTGCTCGTCCTATTAGGAATATTATGAATATAAAAACCTGATTTTGTTATTAAAAAATACATTTCTTACAATCAATTTTAACAATAAAAGGTGATATTCCAAATACTGTTACCACTTTAGGGTAATAATTTTGAATTGAACGATGAACAATGAAAAACCATATTTTGGAACAAAATATTTCACGTTTCTGGGACAAAATAACTTTCTGCAGAAATACAGGCGTTAATAAATTGAAATGTGATTTTATCAGTCTAAATAAATGCCAAAACACGTTACAGACCAATAGCAGGTGTTAGTTTTCATATTTATGTGTGCATAATTATCTTTCTCGATGTCCCACAGGAACGATAGCGTCAGGTGGACTGATTGCATTCTGTTCTGACCGACAGTAACGGTGACAAGAAATCGGTATCTGTGAAAGAAATAAAATACAGTATTTAAAACAAAGGAGGACGGGCGTTTTTGGCCTAGAGACCAACAACGATGAGTGAAGCGTCATCGGAAAGGTTTTTATATGTTCGACAACTTTTTCTATGGAAAAAATCTCTAATCACTATGGGAAAATATGGATAAAAAATAAAAAAATAATATTTTTATCTATACTAATATTATAAAGAGGTAAAGTTTGTGATGTTGTAGGAAGTAATCTCTGGATCTACTGAACCGATTTTAAAAATTCTTTTACCAATAGAAAGCCACTTTATTTGTAAGTGTCATAGACTAAACATTAATCCGAAAAATGAAAAGAATTTTTCGTGGTAGTCGGATTTGCAAAGTAAGTCGGAGAATAAGCGGTCGAACGAAAACGTTTCTAACTAAGAAAAGTTGTAGAGCTTGACAATGCCTACAAAAAAATCAGCGACAGCATATGCCTAACTTTTATATTCAAGTCACAAAAAGTAGTATTTTATTGAAAAAAAAATAATTTAAATCGTTAGTTCATGTTTATTGGTCATATTATCAACAATTATGAATTCTTATCAAAATAAGTAAATTTATCATCTCAAGTGTTTAAAACAAAAGACTTTTGCCTGTTACTGCATATAATTTCACTTTTACTGCATAAATAGTTAAAGAGACAATACACTCACAAATAAGACACTCACAAGAAGACACACACATAACAGTATTATAGTCAAATTGGCATGCAAATACATACATACATATGCAGAAAAAATACAACCCTTCTTTTGGCAGTCAGGAAATAAATCATAGCACTCAGTACTAACCGAACCACACTCATAATTTCATCACAGGTAAAAAGTTTTACCGCCCAACGAAGTGGGCACGGGTCAGCCAGTCGTCTTATAAATATTTTTAGGTGTTATACATCATACATTTTTTTTTCATGTATAAGGAAAAGCTTACAATATCCCTAATAATACCTACTTAAATACTCTAATAAAAACAATTATCTTGATTTTCTTTGAACAAAACTTTTTATTTTTAAACTCTGGTTCATTATTAAGAATATCCATTATGTGCAAAATGAAATGAAAACCATTACGTGCCAAAACCATTATGTGCAAAATGCAAAGAATATCCATTGATGAACCATAGTTCAAAAAACAGTTTGTGTTTTCACAATAAATCGAGCTTTTGTTTTTATAACAGTGTTTATTATTAAGAACCTTGAAAACTATTTTTTATCCTTTTAAAATCATGTATATATATATATATATATATATATATATATATATATATATATATATATATATATATATATATATATATATATATATATATATATATATATATATATATATATATATATATATATATATATATATATATATATATATATATATATATATATATATATATATATATATATATATATATATATATATATATATATATATATATATATATATATATATATATATATATATTTATATTAACTATATTTTTACATTTTATTATTACCGTATCGTATTATTTATATTAATTTATTGTTTGTGCACGTGTATGTATGTATATATGTATGTACGTTATATATCATAATATATCATACATCTACATAACTCATAATATGGCTTCCCTATCCCTTTCCCCTTACTTAAACCTGCATTTGTTTCATTGCTCATTGCGCTGTAACAATAGATTTAATTTAATTGTGAAAACTTTTAATTGGCCTTAGATGTATATATTATGTGTTAGTATTAAGTATAAAACTCTGTAAGTTTTCTGAAAAATTAAAATAAAAATAAATAAAAATTACATCCAAAGGCTATAAAAATATGTCTTTTTATTTTTTTATCCATAACTGTTTGCCCACAGCGATTTAAGATTTTCCGCTTTAAAAAAAGTTGTAGAACCAAAAAATACCTTTCTAATGACGTATTACTCATCTTCTTTGGTCTCTAGGCCAGGGTCCATACATTTTTGCCCATTGTCCTTTATTTCCAGAAAACCCTAAATTATCCGTCGTATTTTCATAAGATTCAACCAATTATAACCATAAAACAAGACGATTTTATTTAATTAATTGATTCTTACGAGTGAACTTATATCTTATGACGATATATTATGTGACATTTGGTATTTAAATTTGAAGACTAATTTTATTTATTTATTTTTTATTTATTTATTTAAATCCAAAATCAAAAATTAACAACGTTGACATAAATAATACAGTGTAGAAAAGAGCAAATACTTAATCATTGTTTGCGAATCAAAGAAAGATAGATTTGATAGATTTTATAAGCTCCACTAGACTACAGTCTGTTCTGGAGTGATACCAGTCTTATATTTGTTACATAGTACACATTTTTATAAACTTGCGGTTAAAATAATGAAAATATTTAGCAACATAATTATGAAAATTTGAAGAAAATGCATCTAATATTAGTTAGTAAAGCGGTAATAATAAAAGAATAAAAGGATAATTACCTACATAGGCATTATAATAAATATATATATTTATATATAAATACACACTCATAAATATAAAAAATATATATACACATACACATACAGACATACATATATAGAAAACGTATCTACCTATATTCAATATATACTTTATATATATTACGTATATAATAATATATATTTTTCATTTTTTATTTTTATTTTATTTATTTAGGTAAGTAACAGCATAAACTTATAATTAGGTACATAATTCTTAAAAAAACATGTTCTTATGCCGATTATAGCTTACACTGTTAGAAATTATTTGAAAAATATTTTACAATGAAACAAAAAATACAATACATCCGTAAATATTTATTAGTGGACAGGAAACTGATCTATACCGCGCGGAAATAAACGATAGTCCTCCCGATGCATTTGTAGATGGCCAGTGTAACTTTGCCAAAAATGTAAATTTGCCGGGAGAACTCATCGTCCAAGTCCACGCGGCAAAGACTCATCCCCACCAACCAAAAAAATGTCAAATGACCGCAAAAGGTGTAGAGTTAACCGCAAACATTTAAATCATACTTA
Organism: Micropterix aruncella; assembly: GCA_944548615.1. Lineage (NCBI taxonomy): Eukaryota > Metazoa > Arthropoda > Insecta > Lepidoptera > Micropterigidae > Micropterix > Micropterix aruncella. The sequence continues at coordinate 1,998,963 of OX155970.1, forward strand.
TACAAAAAAAAAATAAGTAAGTGGGAATACATATATAACTTATATTATATTTATACATACATAATACAAATCAATAATTACTGGCAGTTGTCGCTGCAGCTTCAAGGGCGGTTCGTACTGCCGATTTGAAGCTAATTTTGTTTGTACTATAAATGTCAAGCCCTGTGAATTTATCGTTATACGTACGTGGCAATCGGTTAAGAATTGAATTGCGCGTGTAGTTAGAATGTCGTCTCAGGGGCTCGAATACCTGTGTGGATCGGGTTTTACGTTGCGGCACCTTCAGAGCGATGCTCGAAACTATGTATGGGCTATCCAGCGTCCCATTGACGATGTCATGTAGCGCAGTCATATCCGCAGCAGTTCGCCGATCCTCAAGCGACAGCATATTAAAATGCTGTAGCCTATCACGGTAGCAGTCAAATGCGAGATGTTCGCGTCGGGCTATGCACCGGACGAAACGTCTTTGAATCCGCTCCAGTTGGGCTTTGTGCACACTGTATTGCGGAGACCAGATGGGAGACGCGAATTCAAGAATGCTGCGGACATAGCTGTTGTATAGTGTCATTTTATTTTATTTTATTTTATTTTATTTTATTCTGGAACCAAACAGAACTACATACAATGCAATAAAAACCTATTTAAAAGTGACAAAAATCCATTAATGTGATTCCGAATATAAAGTATACAAAATGAACGCAATATAATTTTATATTGTTTCCGCTTGAGAATGGGGGGAATCAGGATGGGAAGTGAGGTGAAAGGGAGAGACAAAATAGATAAAAATATATTATGTATGTATATAAATATATTTATATTTAATTTTAGGTATGATATATAGTTATTATAAAGAATATACTTGAGATAAAATTATGTCCTTGAACTAAATTAAATGAAATATAATATGTATAAATGTTATGTGATCATCTAGATAGACTGTAGAATTTTTTTTATTGAGTTCTTATAAGAGGTTTTTGATGAGTGTAATATGTCCACACTTAAAAAGTCTGTATTATATCTATGACACGCTCTGTATAGAAATGCATTTTGCGATGCGTTGGTTTTCACCACAGGGAGATGAAATAGTCGATGCGATCGAACAGGGCGGGGAGGAACATAAAATTCAATGCGCTCCAAAATCGCGTTCGCATCGATGGAATTATTTACCAACCCATGCAAGAATACGGCATCGATCAAGACTCTACGGCTCTCCAATGACATTAAATTGTGGGCTTTTAAGGATTCCTCATAGGAGCTGGGCTTAGTGAAAGAAGTGAAATTTAATCGCTTCACAAATCTTTTTTGTATCGATTCGATCCGCGATATGTAAGTCAAATATTGGGGATTCCAGACCACTGATGCAAATTCCAACTGACTTCTTACATAGGAATTATAGAGGGTTTTAAGCGTGTCAGTGGATTTGAATACCGATGATACCCTTAGAATAAAACCTAGTAATTTATTTGCTTTTCTAATAATATTATCGATGTGTTCAGCGAATAGCATTTTCGTGTCAAGTGTAATCCCAAGATCTCGCACCGCTGATTCTCTTCCAACTATAGCGCCATTCAAGTTGTAGTCAAACATTATATTAGTATTTTTTCTGGAGTATGTGATTATGTGACATTTGTTTACGTTAACGAAGAGACAGTTATCTGAACAATATTTCATAAGGCGGTTTATATCTGCCTGCAAATTAAGGCAGTCATTAATTGATCGGATCTCACTAAAAATCTTCGTGTCATCCGCATATATGACTATATTGGAATGTAGCATGCAATTGGTGATATCGTTGAGGTATAGAAGGAAAAGAAGTGGTCCTAAGTGGGAGCCTTGCGGTACCCCTGAAGGAATTTCAGAAAACTCGGATTGATAACCCTGAACAACTACCGCTTGAGTCCGATATGCGATATACGAGGAAATCCAGCGATACAAGTCACCCCTAATCCCCAAAGCCCATAACTTTTTTAAAAGTAAGTTATGATTTATTTTATCAAATGCCTTAGAAAAATCTGTGTATAGAGCATCAACCTGTATACGTTTATCCATAGACTTAAGGACAGAATCAGTGAAGGTAATAAGGTTGGTTTCTACAGACCTTGATTTGAAAAATCCGTGTTGTTCTGGGACTATGACTGAACGAACAGCTGCGAATAATTGTTCGAATACGAGTTTTTCCATTAACTTACTAAATATTGGGAGTTTTGATATGGGACGATAATTTTGAACATTATTTCGCGAACCTTGCTTAAATATTGGACATATATATGCTTGTTTCCATATTTTGGGGAAAACGCCTTCTATTAATGATTTACGGAACAATGTCGTTAGTGGATAAGCCAAATTTAATGCACAGTTAAGGACAAATATAGGATGTATTTCATCAGAGCCAGCGGTTTTGTTTATATCTATTTTGCGCAAATAATTATAGGTTGTTTCCTCGTCAAATCGTACGTCGTATATGTCGACTGATTGTTGGTTGGGGTAACTAGGTACGCGGAAGTCAATATGAGGATCGTGGTTTTCATAAACTGATTGAAAATACTGAGAAAATAACTTGCATATATCCGGACCACTCGTGGCTACATCAGAATTAAAATTCATTTCGCACGGGATACCGGGGGTGGATCGTTTAGATTTTACATATTTCCAGAAGAATTTTGAGTTGTCTTTTATGTATTCTTCAGACTTCTCTATATAGGCTTCGTAAAGAAGACTATTTAATTCTTTATGGCGTCTTCTAAGTATTGAAAATGCCTCATAGTGGACGAGATTACCGGTTATCTTCCATTTACGGTGGAATTTGTGCTTTTCTTTGATTATTTTAATCAATGATGCATCATACCAAGGAGGAAATTGACGATGCGAAATAGTTTTCGACGGTACATGCTCGCTGATGATACCATTAAGGACTTTATAGAAACGTATGGTGGCTAATTCCATTTCGCAATTGTTAATTTTTGAGTCCCAGTCAACCTTTGATAGTGCTTCATTAATAAGTGAGTAATCTGCTTGCCCGAACAATTTTATGACTCGAGCATTACAGTTAAGTGATTTTTACAGTTACAGTTAAGTCATTGCGGCCTTGGTGCCCGAGAAGGGCTTAGTCATCCTTAACACAAACCCTAGCATTCTGTACGCCATCGCCTAGAAGTTTGCTGTCAAGGTATACACCAAGGTCGCGAACGCAAGTGCTTTCTGGTATGGTATCACCAACGGCATTGATATAATAATCCCAACTGATTTTCTTTATATTCCTCGTGAATGTGATTTTGTGACACTTTGAGGCATTTATATCAATGCCATTATTGATGCAATAAGCCGAGAGTCGATTTAAATCCGACTGCATGTTGACGCAGTTTTCAGTACTTCTAATGGATGAGTATACTTTCATGTCATCTGCGTAGAGAATGTACTTGGACCAGTGGAAACACGTACCAATATCGCCTATATATGCGTTAAAGAGCAGTGGACCGAGATGCGATCCTTGGGGTACACCGGATGGGACAGAAGTGAAGTTAGAACGATGTCCGCTCACGACAACAGCCTGACTACGATTGCGAACGTAGGAAGAAAACCACCTTAGGAGATCTCCGTGAATGCCTAGAGACTCGAGTTTCCGGACAAGTATACAAAGATTGACACGGTCAAACGCCTTTGTAAAATCAATATACACCACGTCAACCTGCACTATTTTATCCATGTTAATGGCTAGTTTCTCAGTGAATTCACCCAAGTTGGTCAGCACTGAACGTCGCTGCAGAAAACCGTGCTGTTGATTAGGGAGACTTCCTGCGATGACGGGATATACCTGGTCGTATACAATCTTCTCGAAGAGCTTACTGAGCACAGGGAGAATAGAGATGGGCCTGTAGTTCTCGATAGAAGACCGAGACCCCTTCTTGTGAACAGGAACCACAAGCGCTTCCTTCCATCTTTCAGGAAAAATGCCGCTTCGGATAGACATAGAGAATAACTCCGCAAGATAGGATAGGGAATTTGAGCATTTTTTAATGAATACTGTAGGTATCATATCACTTCCAGTGCCTTTATTACAATCAAGAGCTTGTATGCATTTTTTAACAAGTTCAGTAGTAATATGAATTGAACTAATATCCCAAGGTGTGTGGCTGATTGTTGTAGGTGGTATCGCGGAGTAACATCCAGACCCATTAATAATTGTTGGGTTCTGAGATACATATATGGCATTGAAATGGCACGAAAAACCTTCGCAGATTTCCCGTTCGTCTGTTATTGTGTCACCGTTTAAGTTCATGCAACTAGGAATGGGTTGATTTTTACGCACACTCTTTAGATACGACCAGAATTTCTTTGGATCCTTGTGTATGCTGTCTTCGCAGCGTGCAATATGCCGGCGATAGCAGTATTTTTGGACTCTCTTTTGTCTGGCGCGGAGTAAACAAAAATAAATAATTGCAAAAACTTTTCTGTATATTTTTAAGACACAATTTCCATGAGCTGCCTTTCGCATTCGCCTCTACTTTTTGCACGTAACCGTTTTGTGACCTCAGCTTTGAAAGCGGTACTGGTTCTCAGCTTCTGCCCGTCGGTGAGTGTTGCAAGGAATGCATCATACATCCGAGGGGCCAGAAACAAATAATGTCTCTGGGCAAACCTTGTGTTCGTCCGAATTTGCTTCTGGGTTTGCTTTTTTCTTGTGTCGTGTTTGTGATCTCGGCTGGAATGCCGGTCTGTGTCGTGGTGAAAATAAGTGACAATCGATTTTATGTAAAGCTGTCCGATATCAAGTATCTGGAAGTCATTGAAAAGTTAATCGGATGGGTAGCGGTACGGTTTTCTGTTTATAACTCTCACTACCGCTTTTTGAGCTTTTATTAGTGGGTATAAGTGCAGTTTAGCTGCACCGCCCCAACCGATATTGCCATACATCATCAATGACTGTGCCAAAGCACAATATATGGATCTCAGAGTTTTCATATCAAGAACATTTCTGATATTTCAAGTTATTGTTTGTTTGAAATAATTTATAGCACACTAAACAGAATAAAAGGAGGGAGCAGAGGGGGGGGGGGGGGATTGCGTTTGCGGGGAAGGTGTGGTTGAAGGGGGGGTCGAGGGGTTTGGCGCGGGTGATTGTCTATTTACCGGGAAAGGTTTGGGGTGACACAGCCGTTTTTTTCTATTAATTTATATGGCATAATATTTAGATACTGCGATATTTACCTTCGTCTAAAGCTCTAAAAAGCCTGTTAGGATCCCAAGCTTACCTATCATACATCATCCGCTTAAGCTGCTGCAAGACTTTCATGGACATATTCCGCGCAACTAAAGGCGTCTCAGTTGCATCGTACTGATGGGTAGCTGCTATGGGCTTCACGAAGACATGCAAGAATTTTTCAACATCTTTCACGCTGAAGGGGTTCTTGGATTCCAGACGATACGTTGGACCAAATAGAGTAACCTGTAATGTTATTAAAACATCAGCAAATTCAAACGTTAAGATTCTGCTTGGGGAACACTAAATAAGGCACATAAAACCCTTTGGAAGGCCACGGTCTTCCATTTCGACACCTCGCCGTTCCGTTACATTACTATTCTGTTTACGCGCAATCTTTGACGGTCAATTCTGCTCGTTTATAGAGAGAGCTAATGGAGCAGTTTGGCCACTAAGACCCATGTATATAGGGTCGGTCAAACGCACGGGTCAACACCCATTCGGCGGCCTCCATGCAAGAGTGTGACCCCGGATAGGACTCTGGCCTGCAGGCCAGTCTCCATTAGGATTCAACCTTCGGGCGCTCCTGGGTGGTTTGCGCACCGTGTTGCGTCAGCCAATCGACAACCGGGGGAGTCTGGAAACAGTATTGTTTCCTATAGAGCGGGGGTAGTTGTTAGCTTTACCGCAACTATTCTTGAAACGACCAATCGGCTACCCGATACCGGCTGTCCACCTGGAATCGGGTATCCGATGGCCGTTTCAAGAGCAGTCGCCGTAAGGTCAACAACTACCCCCGCTCTATAGGAGACAGCACTGTTTCCAGACTCCCTCGACTGTTAGTCATAATGCACAATCGATTGGCTTACTCCGCACGGTGCGCAAACTGCCCAGGAGCGCCAGAAGGGTGACTCCTAGAGGAAACTAGCCCTAAGGCCAGAGTCCTACTCGGGCTCGCACTTCATGCGTGGAGGTCGCCGGATGGGCGTAAACCCGTGAGTGTGAACGACCCCGAATACATGCCCAGATACAGGCTATTTTTGACCTAGTTGGGTATGCACTGAGTATGGTCGTGTGAATGTGGGCCGTTGTTCACGTCGCACCATTACTTGGTATGACTATTTTTATTTATTCCCACATTATGTTTGCAATAAGTAAATACATAAATAAAATAATTATAATAGCTACCCAGTGTATGTCGCTTTCTCAAGACTAAATTTGAAGAAGTATATGATACCGAGTATCAATCAGATTTTTCATTAAAATAATCTTTTTCCACAGATATATCTTTAAAAGTTAGGCATTGGGCTCGATTGCGATTGAACTTAATTCGTGTGAGCGAGATAGGGCAATACGCTAGAGCGGTTTTAGTGAAATAAACGGTTGTCACCTTTTCGCAATAAAACTACTTACGAAAGATAAATCATCTGAATCTATAACCGCACGAAATGTGTTCAAATTTATTCGGAGGAGTATAAGTTCGACAGGTAGTTTTTATCGACGATCGTTCGTTTCATATTCCGCTCTAACGTATTGCTCTATCTCGTTCGCTTGAGCTAACTTCAGGTTTAGTTAACAAAGAAACGCAATCGGGTCCATTATCGGAGACAAAGGGCGGAATATACTTTTCCTTACAGAGAAAAAAAAAGAAACCAAAAAAAATAACCAAAAAAAAAGAAGAACCAAAAAAAACCAGTCCCCGAACCGTCGGTGCGTCTCTTGGAAACTATTGAGCACTGATTCTAACACATTAAATTTTTTTTTCAAATCGGCAAGACTAGTGACTCGGTAGGGTTTCTTCTATCTGTGATGACGGCCCGGGACACGTCAGTCCCGGACCGCCTCCAACCCAAAAAGTGATGACCGGTCGGTATATTTCTTTGTCCGGCTCGCAAACTATCGGATATGATTTCTACCTACCTAACGGCCTTCCAGAATATTCGAAAATGAATTAATGCGTAGAGCGCGTCTGAATTTTTTTATAGAGAGCGTTTGGCACTCATTGTTTGAACTTTAAATTATTTTGAACTTTTATATATTTATATTTAATATTATCTATTGTTTATAAGAGGAAATGACACATCGAAGATGGTTGCAACACTGGCTGTTGCAGTGTTTCAACGCAAAACCAGAGGCAAAGTTTTACACTCATCAACGATCAAAATAATTGTTTGTCGGCAATTATGGGTAATTAGGCTGGTTTAGCCATATCAATCGCAGGTGACATACGGACGGAGAGACACGTACGCTTTGGTACGGAACAATAAAAGCAAAATAAAATAATAAAATATTTTACCGTTTTACGTCTTCCGTCAGGATTGGATTGAAAGCGACTTTCTCTTCTCATTAATCCTCCTCCAAAACTGAATCTTGCTGGCTGTAAAAACAAAAAAATGAGAATATCGGATATATCAGGAATCAGAAGCATAAACTCAAATTGACAGGAATAGGCACTTTTAGTGCATTTTATATTAATGACATGGATTGCTGCCGCACTTTATGAAATTATTGGCGCATAATATAAAATACCTTTTAGAGAAAAAATACGAAAACAATTTACACCGTGTCCTAAATGTTTGAAGTTGTATGGAGAGGCCTTATTGCTTACAACTTATAATTATTAGCGAGGTAGCGGTGATATTTGCGCAGCTTGAATTCTGATGAAAGACATTTTTTTTTTTATTCAGAAACAAAATACATTTTTTTTGGTATACAGCCAAACTGGTATACAGTTTGTTGGCGAGACAAACTCTTATTTTTCTAGTCTTACACTTCTAATTTTGTGATACAAAAAGACATTAATAATATAAAAAACAAAAATATAGAAAACATAAAAAAACAATGCACAGCAGTATTACTACTGCTCTTACTACAGGCTTAAGTTAGGCCAGTATTACTACAAGCTTAAATTTATTGAAACGTATAACAAATTTTTAACAAACGTATAACATATAGTAACTATATAGCAACTTAGAGTTGTCAACTACAACGGGTGAACCCGTCCCCTCAGAAAGTTCTAACGAAATGGACTTTCTGTCTCCCGTGAGGTGAGCGCAGAAGACTTAAGACAAAAAAATCCACCGACAAGCTCCGCCACCTGCCCGTCAGAGGCCAACGCCTTACGGCGAGGCACCGGGAAAGGTAACCAGCGGGCAGCCTCGCCCCCTGACTACCAGTTTTGGCAGGATATCTCCGTCTGGAATTAACCTTCAGGATACCTCCGTCCTACCGACTGGTTACAGGTCCGGAGTCACTTACACGACCTCTACCTGTTGTATTATAGCGGTAATTCAGTTTGAATTTAACGCAGACCCAAGGTCACCCAAGGTTCGCTAGCCCAAGGTCATTTCAAGAGTGGCATGACAACAGGTCAACATCCACCCCCGCTGATTAGGAAATAATATATTACCATAGTCTCCAGACCCCTTCAGAAATTAGACGGAATGCACAGCCGATTGGCTTCGCCGCCTGGTGTGCAAACGGCCCAGTGGCGCCTGGATGCAATCCCGCCAGGAGAAACCGGTCCGCTCTGAGGCCTGAGACACGGAAGTCTTACCCGGGGTAGCCTCCACTCGAGGAGGTTTCTGAATAGGAGCTGAATCGTGAGTTGATCCGATCCGAGAACAAAATGGATCATGTGGACCGAGCTGCACGAAACCGTTCACCACCATAATCTTATGCATCTTAGGCAGTTGCATGCCTATGCCCAAAGTTAGCGATAAATTTGTGGTGGGACCGTGGCGCCCTTTGCCCGCAACTCAATCGGGATCGGGTGGCCAACAGCTTCTTTCTAAAGATAGGTGATATCAGGTTAGGGAGTTAATGGGCCCTTGCTGAGTTGGCCACGAAGACCCATTCTGTTCAAGGGTTGGTCACACTCACGGGTCAACACCTATCCGACGGCCTCCACGCATGAAGTGCGAGCCTGGGTAGGACTCTGGCCTTATGGTTAGTTTCCCCTGGGAATCAACCTTCTGACGCTCCTGGACGGTCTGCGCACCGTGCGGCGTAAGCCAATCGACTGTGCACTCTCCCCGCTCTGTTTCCGGGGAGGTTGCGGACCTTACGGCGACTGCTCTTGAAATGACCATCGGCTACCCGATTCTGGGCGAACAGCCGGGCAAACGATGCCATGGTCCGCGGTAGATACGGTATACACCGTTTCACCACTTCGTAAGGGAGAGGACCGCGCAAGCGACCTCGAACTCGTAACCAATCGAGAGACTGGAGTAATCTGGTCGCAATTGGAAGTAAGGGCGTGAGTGTAAGCCCGCTGGGTGACACTCCTGGCTATCTCGCGGTTAAGGCGTTGGCCTCTTACGGGTTTGTGGCGAAGCTAGACGGTGGACTGTTTTGTCCAAGTCTCTGCGCTCACTCCAGGGAGATAGAACGACTAATCGTTAAAACTTCCTGAGGTGACGGGCTCGCCCGCTGTAGTCGACAACCCTAGTTGGCCATTATGACTCATGCTTCAAGGTCGGCCCAACTCCACAGGTCAGCACCCCTCCGGTAGCCTCGACGCAAAAGGACTCTTTGCCTACGGGTCAGTTCCCCTAGAAATCGTTCTTCGGGCGCTCGTGGATGGTTTGCGCAACGTGCGGCGTCAGCCAAACGACTGTGCATTCCGACTGGAAACGGCTTTGTTTCCTATAGATAGGGGCTGGTTGTTAAAAAGACCACTGGCAACGGCAACTGCTCTTAAAACGACCAATCGGCCACCCGATACCGGGTGATACAGCCGGGCAAAAGGCGCTGTGGTCCGCGATAGATTCGGTAGACACCGTTCGTAAGGAGTCACCGCTACGTAAAGGAGTGACCGGGGAAGCGACCTCGAACTTGTAACCAGTCGGGAGGCCGGAGAAATCTGCCCATAACTGGAAGTAAAGGCGCGAGCGTCGACCCGCTTTGTGCATCCAGGTGTCTCGCGGTAAGGCGTTGGCTTCTTACGGGCGGCGGCGTAACTAGACAGTGTACTGTTTCGTCCCTAAGTATTCTACGCTCACCTCACGAAAGACAGAACTATCAAATTGCCACAAAAACACTTTTCTTTCATTGCTCCTCGATTGTTCAACAAAATGAATAGTGCCTTTTCTGCAGGACTGGAATCTAGGACTAGTCACGGCGTCACAAGTCACGTTTTACTATGTGTCGAGGAGAAATGGAGACACTATTAACATATATACTAAATAGAGCACATTTTTTATAAATATATATAGTAATTTAAAAAAAAACGATATTCATGACATAAACACCAGAAACAAATCAACGTACATGTTACCTAGTGCAAAGTTAAAAATAGCGAGACAAGGCAAGGAATACTCCGGTCCCTATTTTTTTAATATGTTACGTCCAGATATTAAAGACATTAAAAATAACAATATATTTAAAAAGTCCTTAAAAAACTTTCTTTTAGAAAATATTTTTTACACCTATGAAGAATACGTACAATTCACCACGAACGGCTAACGAAAGTATTGTGTACAATCGAAAATTAAATATGTATAAATAACTATTTATAAGTTTTGAAGACGATAAAAAACATACAATGTAACGAGTTTAAATGAAATAATTATAAATTGTAATCCCTTTTCTAAATTTTATAGTTTTTAATTTTATTTGTTTTAAGTGAATGCGACTAAATATTATTATTATTGTGATTTAATATTTTTAAATGACATTTTAATTTAAATTTTAATCGTTAAATTACACTAATTTTATTTGTTATTCTTTTAATTTAAGTTATTTCTCATGCTTTCAATTACTATTACTTGTTATTTCTTTTTTATTTTTTTGGTTTTTAAATTTATTTTTTATAAGAATTTTTTCTTGAATTTTATTTTGTCAAATAATGGGATTTAATATAACTACGTATAAATAATATTTTGACTTAATCGATTTGTTATTGTCTTAATTAGGTTTAAACTTTCTGTAAGTTCTTTAAATTTGTAATTGCACAACTTGGTTTTTAATTTAATTCGGATATTTTAGTATTATATATGTTTCTACAATCTGAAAAGATTTTTGAAAATAAACTGAACTTGAACTTGAACTTGAACTGTATAATATTTATCTATAAAGTACATATGTATTTATGTATGTATGTGTATATCTATCTATAAACTTAAATTTCCTAATATTACATACTATTGTTTGTCTACATATCTATCTTCTTCAAGTTTAATATATTAATTGTATTTATTACATGCTATGCATATAAAGAAAAAAACACAGCAAGTTACGTAAACCTCTCAATATTCTTTTACAATAAGCCAACCTTAGTACAGGCGAGACCTAGTTAGGATGGTTTTGCAACTAAAATATCTATAGATTTAATAAAGATTTTTTAATTTGAATTTTAATATAAACAAGTGTCGTTTAAACTTCCTGGAAAGACGGCTTCGCCCGTTGTAGTTGACACCTACAAGTGTTTCAGGAAACATACGTTTCCAGACTCGGCCGGTAATTCGGTCGGAGGCAGACCTTATCCGCACATCCTTATTCCTCACATCACATCTGCCTCATTGCAGAATGCAACTGCAGGAAGAGTTCACTGAGACCATCCAAGTTAGTCTCTTCTAGTAGGCTACCGGACAGGAGATGGCCCAAGAGTTGGGCGGACTAATAATACAAACTGGCGATCAGGCCCATGCTGCATGGTACCATTCAATCCCCAAAAGAAAAATGCAGTAGATTAAAAAGCATGTCCTGCATCCTGTCTAATAAGAAATCCCATATGTGCTTTTCAAGTTATAATACACAAAGGCGACCTTATTGCCACAAGAAAGTAAAAAAAATATATATTTGAACATAAGAAAAGTAAAATATACTAGCAAATATATTAAAAAAAATCAAAATCACGACTGCCATTGCAAAAAGTGAACTACTCTATTTATAACTATTTTAATTAGGTTTTTGTGAAATATTTGTTATTTGTGCATTAATCCATATAGATACATAGGAATATATTTTCGGAATGTACTTAATCAGACATTTGATTTGACACTAAACACGATATAATTATGTTTATATACATTTGGAGGTTTGGACATTTAAACAACTATTTAATTGATATTTGGACATTTAAGGTATTCTATGACACCCGCGATGACATAGGGATTCTAACAATACCGCACAATTTTAAATCGCTTCATGCGTTTAGAAGTTATGGTGGAATAAAGAAACGGAAAACATACATAAATAAACTTTCAACACATTACCCTTTTTTTGTTCCAAACATTGATTAATCTTCTCTATAATGTAACTTGACTTTCGTAGTACAAATTAATAATCGTAGACAAAAACTAAAACATAACAAACTAATTTTTGAATCAAAATTCCTATTATTTTAATATTACTTACATTAAGATGACGATATTTAATTTATTATACAAGTTTCAATACGTAAAAATTTTGCATCGCCTTTTATTATACATAGATTGCACTTTATTGCTCCCTATTATTTTTGTGATCAGCCCATATAAAAAAAAACGAAAGATTGCATTGAATTTTGAAACATTTACATAGTTATAAATGTTATTATTGTTATCATTTTAAGTTTTTTAAATATGAATTTGGCCTTTATAAAAATTATTTAATTAGGTAAAATTATTAGGTTTTTATAATGAAGTCCTTTATAGAAAAATCTTTATCAATGTTATTATAGTTCGTTGCGCGCAAAGTATCTTTTGCATCAGCATTTGATTAGTGTATGTGGATGTTCGCCTTCACCGACAGATGTTGATTCCGAAGAAGAAGTAGAACGACTTGAACGCTGCCAGTACTGCGTTTGCTCGAAAAATGCCTACCCCCCGCTAGTTTTTAATAATTATCCGCCGCGCTGTCAGAACGACAGAATATATATTTTTCAGAGGTTCTTGCATACGCTCGCGACTCTGTACCGCTTTTATTTATCGCCTTCTTAAACCGCTCAGCAAAGTCAGAATTAAACTCCGCGAAAGAACTAATCCGCGTCGAGTGGGTCGTGTGTGAGACATTTTCGAAGATACTTGCATGAGAAATCCACCAGCAGGCACCTCGAGGGTCCGTAGCAGTGCTGGGACTTCCAGATAGGCGGGGATCATCATCACAGGTCAGTCGGTGTTTTACAGACATATATCTGATTACGTGTTGATATTTGAGGGATTTGCGCGCATCAATTTCGTCTCATTTAGTAAATTACCCACATATTAGAATCTATTTATTTATTTTATTTATTTTAGTATAATTTATTCACGGTTATGATTTCGCCGTTGTTCAACTATTTACACCAATAGTTAATCAAATGAATTGCTATGTTTCGCCGGCAATGCTATCATCGCCGTCTGCATCTATGTATAATTATATGTATAATCAATGCTAATTATTAATTATAAAAACGTTATAAGTTTGCTAGTATCCGAAAAATGCGGAAGTTACAAAGATTTTGACCGTTTGTGAAGTCTCCAAATACCAAAAATAACAAATAAAGATACTAACCGTTTAAGATAACAAAGAGGTTATATTTTAGACTATTAAACTATTCTACCTTTGAGAATATAGGTATATATTTAGATAAAATACTAACATGCATCGCCTGTGCTGTATCCCCATCTTTGACATAATTAGACACGTTCCTCCATCTTTTAAGCGCTATAATGGAACATGCTAAACAAATAAGTCTTTTTGATATAAAATAATTTAGCGATATTAGAAACCCACCGTTCTTATCCTCCATAGCATAAAATGATGAAATTTTCATGAAAATTTATCTGCATCTGTAACGCTGTGAAATATATTTAGACAGCAATTATTTAAAAATAGAAGCCAAATTCAATAATTTAAAAAATATATGGAATATTTTTTTCAAATGATTTATCATATTAGAGGGAATACTATCGTAGGTACTATCCTACTAATATTATAAACGCGAAAGTTTGTATGTATGTATGGATGTTTGTTACTCTTTCACGCAAAAACTACTGAATGGATTTTGATGAAACTTTACAATAATATAGCTTACAAATCAGAATAGCACATAGGACATAATTTAAAAAGATATATGGTTTTCTATCATCATTATCACAATTTTCCATCACCACGCGGGTGACACCGCTGGGCGCAGCTAGTGATTTATAAATATGTAAATTGATATTTCGAAAATCAAATTGCAGTATATATAGTAGGTATTTTTTCGTTTTGAAACCAGCAATACAATAAAAATCTCCTCATAGCTACCGAAACTTTGTTTATATCGGCGTGACTTGTTTAACTTTGTTTATATTGCAAATCAATTTCTTACAGCCAACCGACAATTTAGTGACATATATTCGTGGTGAGGGAAGTAAAGAGATGAAACAAATCTGTGGGCTTATTGGGTTGAAGCAATATATTACAGCCAACCCTCACCTAGCGGGAAAAATGTTTTGATATAAAAAAAATTATTAAAAGCACTTATAATGGCAGCTTTTATCAAATGTATTGTAACGTATCCCGATAAACCTTTAGAATGCCTAGTAATCCATACTAATATTATAAAGAGGTAACGTTTGTGATGTTGTAGGAAGCAATCTCTGGATCTACTGAACCGATTTTAAAAATTATTTTACCAATAGAAAGCCACGTTATTTGAGAGTGTCATAGGCTATATATTAATCCGAAAAATGAAAAGACTTTTTCGTGGTAGTCGGATTTGCAAAGTAAGTCGGAGAATAAGCGGTCGAACGAAAACGCTTCTAACTAACGCTGCCTTAAGGATGAGAGATATATGATCAAGTTCTAGAGGAAAGTTGTAGAGCTTGATAATTCCTACAAAAAAGTCAGCGACAGCATATGCCTAACTTTTATATTTCAGTCACAAAAAGTAGTATTTTATATTAAAAAAATAATTTAAATCGTTAGGTCATGTTTATTGGTCACATTATCAACAATTATGAATTCTTATCAAAATAAGTAAATTTATCGTCTCAAGTGTTTAAAACAAGAGACTTTTCCCTTTTACTGTATATAATTTCCATTTTACTGCATAAATAGTTAAAGAGATAATACGCTCACAAATAAGACACTCACAAGAAGACACTCACAAATAACGGTATTATAGTCAAATTGGCATGGAAATATATACATACATACGCGGTAAAAATATAACCCTTCTTTTGGCAGTCAGGAAATAAATCATAGCACTCAGTACTAACCGAACCACACTCATAATTTCATCACAGGTAAAAAGTTTTACCGCCCAACGAAGTGGGCAAGGGTCAGCTATTTAATATATATACGAAAAGCTGTAATGATGTATTCTGGAATGCCGAGAAAAATATAAAAAAATAATGTACATAGCATAACAAAATACTGTGAGAGACTCGCCTCGTGTGGATTCGGATGACGTCCTGGGAGACTGAGGGTTCTGGAACCGGAATTGAGCGGCGCGGATCCCACTGATTCTGCGTCGTATTTTGGTGACGAATATATATTTAGTACTGAGGACAATTACGCTGCCAGTAAAGACGCTACTATACGCCGATGACACCAGCTTCTTTTTTTAAATGAAAAACAGCCAGGTCTTGGAAAAGCTGATAAACGAGCAGCTAACACTTGGTTTGAAAAAAATCTACTTTTCATAAACCCATCAAAAACGGTAGCGATGAAATTTTCAACTATTAAAAAGAGTGACGAAAATATTACGATTAAAATGGAATCAGAAAATATAAATATTGTCAGAAATACTAAATTCTTTAGGAATTTAAACTGGAATCTACATATCAATAATAATTTGTGTGAAACTTTGTCATCTCTATGCTATAAGAAAGGTGAAATTTCTGGCTGGCGAACATGCAGCGATCAGTGTGTATCACTCCTGCTTCCATTCAAAGATGTCTTATGCGATACTACTATGGGGTAATGCAACCGATATCCATCGCGTTTTTGTGCTACAAAAGCAAACCGTTAGGACAATTTTTGCTGTAAGCAGAGAAACACACTGCGCCCCTTTTTTTTATTAAAGCTGGTATCCTAACCATGTCGTCCATGTACATATATCAGTGCCTTTTATACGCCAAAGAGAATCTTTTAAATTGCGAGCTTCACTCCACTCGACATAGCCATAATGAGCGACATAAAAACAATGTGTTACTGCCTAAAGTACACTTAACTAAATATCAAAAAACATTTTTATATATTAGTTTTAAATTGTTCAATGCTTTGCCGTCATCGATGAGAAGATTTTAGATGGCAGCATATAAAATCTGTTTGAAAAATCAATTAGTCAAACATGCCCTTTACAAACTGGACGACTTTTATGATATTGCGTCCACAATTACTTGATTATAAATAACCATATTATGACTATACTTTCGCACTAAGTTTTAGATTTTATTGACATTGTTTTTAATTACGCATGTTTCAGAATTTCTCTTTTTCATTGCATTGATTATTATTTATCGTTTGATTATTGATTACTTTGTAAATTTGACTATTTTTAAGTAATCACCTCTGATTACAATTATTTTTTTTCTTTTAATTAATCAAAGCGGTTCTACCATCCGGTAAATTAAGATTGTAAAATTTGACATGTTCCTCAGTATTGTGAAATGCTTTTATGGAATGAATAAATGATGATGATGATGATGAGTAACTATTAAACTTGGCGAAATGATATGTTGACTTGATGCAGCGGATCGCAAATTATAATGGCGACCGGCCCTGGTCGGGCCGGTCGGTGAGCCGCCCGCTGAGGCGTTCGCCTCCAAGGCCCGGCCGAGAGGCGGACTCGTCCGTCTTCATCCCGATTGGGAGTTCCATTAACTCCCATTTGGGAGTTAATGGGCCCTTGCTGAGTTGGCCACGAAGACCCATTCTGTTCAGGGTTGGTCACACTCACGGGTCAACACCTATCCGACGGCCTCCTCGCATGAAGTGCGAGCATGGGTAGGACTCTGGCCTTATGGTTAGTTTCCCCTGGGAATCAACCTTCTGGCGCTCCTGGACGGTCTGCGCACCGTGTGGCGTAAGTCAATCGACTGTGCACTCTGACTAACAGTCGGGGGAGTCTGGAAGCAGTACTGTTTCCTATAGACCTTACGGCGACTGCTCTTGAAACGACCATCGGCTACCCGATCCTGGGTGAACAGCCGGGCAAAGGATGCCGTGGTCCGCGATAGATTCGGTATGCACCGTTTTACCGCTTCGTAAGGGAGAGGACCGCGCAAGCGACCTCGAACTCGTAACCAATCGAGAGACCGGAGTAATCTGGTCACAATTGGAATTAAAGGCGTGAGTATAGGGCCGCCGGGTAACACTCCTGGCTATCTCGCAGTTAAGGCGTTGGCCTCTTACGGGCTTGTGGCGTAGCTAGACGGTGGACTGTTTTGTCCTCAAGTCTTCTGCGCTCACTCCAGGGAGATTGAACGACTAATCGTTAAAACTTCCTGAGGTGATGGGCTCGCCCGCTGTAGTCGACAACCCTAGTTGTCTTGATCTCGAAAAATCCATCTTAATCCCGAAAAAAATGTGCGTTCACAATACTTTCCCTCTTGTTCCGTTGGTGGGCCAGGAAAGTAAAATCTATCCCCAATACAACGTTTTGCTGAATAAGCTTGCTAAAATGAAAAAAAAAACGTCCGTCCAGCGTCGCTAAACTACTTTTAAACGGCGTCTTGTAACTTTCAGCAGTTCAACGTCAACGGTCGGAGACGGCGGGGTAGTCGACTTTAGTCAAGTTTGCGGAATAATCATTTTAATTGGTACGCGAAGCGAGAATGGAAGCGAGTCGCGACGCGACGCGAGAATGGAACTTTAACTCAACAAGCGGCTTGCGTTGTTTGTTTTTCTCTTTGCTCTGGGGTCTCCTGGGATAGTAGTGCCCAGTTTTCGTAAGAAATCGAGGAATTGTAACAAGATCGGCGTAGGTTTTGATGCACACGATGAATCATTGATGTATATATGTATATACTAGCTGCACCCCGCGGTTTCACCCGCGTCGTGATGGAAAATTGTGATAATACTACTAATAGAAACATATATAATTATACATTATACACGGTAACTCCAACGGTTATTGCGGCGCACGCCAGAATAGCTAGCAGATGGCAGATTTTTTTCCTACTTACTTGACACTTATCGTTATATTTTAGATAATTCAAACTATATCTTTATATATTATAGCCTATGTGTTATTCTGATGTGTAAGCTATATTATTGTAAAGTTTCATCAAAATCCATTCAGTAGTTTTTGCGTGAAAGAGTAACAAACATCCATACATACATTCTTACAAACTTTCACTTTTTAATAGTAGTAGGATATATATATATATATATATATATATATATATATATATTATATCTTAGTTACATGTTTATTGCGTACTCCTAATTTTAAGTATTTAGTAGTTTTAACATAGTTTTTGCATGTTTATTCTTTTGTGATGAAATAATTATTTTATTACGACAATTTTATTTTTTATTTTTTGTTACAAACATATTTTGTTTTTGTAATAATCACAGTATTGAACGAGCACGCACAAAATTAAACGTTCACCTTAGAACAAATCCTGGCCTAGTTAGGTGGCGTTGTCACTGGACTATGCAATGTATTCATTTTCTGCTATTTATTCAATGTTTAAAATATTTCTGTGCATAGTTCCTAAGATAAAATTGTTTTAAATTATTTTTGAATTACTTAATAAAAAGAAAAACAGATATAAATGGTATCACGGGTGGTTTATATCCTGAACGTCAGACAGTGAGCTGTAAATTGAAATAAGGTAATAGTGAAGAAACATTTATAAAACAAGCTTTTATACAAAATCTCTGTCTCGAGCCAACTCTGGGTGCAGCAACGCTGCCGCGGGAAACTTAGAACAGGCTGTCATAATTGAATGTGTATACAAAACTTCGCTACTCTGCTGTTGACCGTTGAGCGTTGTCTTGTCGGGAGCCAACCCTGGGCGCAGCAGTCATGTCATGGTGAAACTCAAAAAGGGCCATCATAATTGAATGCGTATACAAAATTTGTTGAGGAGTCCCCTCGTCGGTAGCCAATCCTGGTTTCTGCAACCAAAATTGGCTTACCATAAAAATGCATTGTCATCGGAACTGAACCAAACACGTAAAACTTCAACTTCATAGGATAAGAGAAAGTGGTTCTAATTCTGCTTGCGAGATTTGACCTAAACAAACATACTGACAAACATTGCAAGGTTTATAAAAAATCGGTTGCGTTAAAACAAAAAGATTTATAAAGCTTGTAAAAATCGGTTGCGTCACCCCATGAATTTCCCGGTAAATAGACAAGTCCCCCTTCCCCCACAAGCGCCAACTCAACCTCCCCCCTCGCGCCAATTCGTATTATATTTATAGGCCGTGGTATTAAAACGGTATTTTTATGTAGTATTTTATTTAATATGGCAGATTTTAAATAGTATTCGTGTCGCATGTATTCGAGATATTCCCACCAAAACTTCACAACGTAATTTCGGTCCAATAAGGCATATGCATACCGAATTTCCAGTCTTTAAGTATGAATAGTTCGCCCCCTGGTGTACTGTACCGATTTTAGAATAATTGAATGCTTATACGGGAATAATCCAAAACCTTCGATTTTAGTGAGATTCGTCCTACTATTTCAGGGAGAAATTCCACCCTCTGGGAGGCCACGGTCTTCCACTTCGATCAAGCCGCGATAACACACTCGCCATTCCGTTACATCACTCTTCTCTTTACACGCACTCTTTTACGGTCCGTTCTGCTCGTTTATGGAATCAGCTTCCACACTCTGTCAGGCATGCCCCTTCGTTGCTCGTTTTCTAAAAGCTGCTGAAGAAACATTTATTTTCATACAGCTGTGAGTGACCAACCCTCACTAGACTCCAAATTGTGCGGTGAGAGGTGGTGGTGTCAACTTTCGGGTTATCTCCGTATTAAAAGTCGATTTTAAGTATATCAGAAGGTGTTTATTGACAGTTAGATATTGCCAGTTTGTAACACTTCCCGAATAGGATATATTGATGCGAATGTATTGGCTATCTGCCTGAAGTTACGAGGGTGTATGGATAAGGATTGTACTTGTGCTCCTAGTATCTCGTACTGGGTACGGCTCGAGTCTGTGGGAATGCAGACTGATGCGTCTTACCTCGATAAGGAAAGGAAGGAAAAGGTAACCAAGAAGCCGGGGTACCGAAGTATGCCATCGCTGTCTTGGGGACGTGATCACTCGAGGAATGATACTTTGGTTGCTTTTTTGACGGTTTATATAGGCCGAGAAATGATGCAATCCAAAATATTCCGAGTAAAAGTATTATTTCATCGTGCTGATTCATCGCTTCACGAGGTAGAATAATAGCTGAATTTGTGTCAGTGCATTTCACTGGAAATCAATGCATTTGTTGATTGCATGTAACGGTACATAAGGGCCGTTACACAGCCACTCACCAAATACCTCATTCTATCTTCTCCTTTATCCCCCTCTGGGCAATAATAGTAAGAAATGTTTTGTTGTAGCTTTATCATAAGTTATTGATAAATATTTTTATTAGTTTATTTTAAATTTAACTTTGTTTTTTATTTATTTATTTAAGGATTAATTACAACAAAACAATGATTTTGCTTACAAAAATAACAGGAACCAAATGGCAAAACCTTAACCTTTTGCCGATTTGTTGCTGTCACCCAACTGGGAGCAGCCCATTCTAGGGTAGACAGGACTGCCAGGAAATGCTAATAAAACTAAATTGCTCTAAAATGTGGTCCTCAAAAAAAAAACGCAATTTTAAATTTATATTTTTGAATGAATAAATTATTTAAATTTGAATTCCATTATATAATCGCCATTAAATGGAACATAACATTTGAGAAGGACTATCAGAATAGTTTTAAAACTAAAATAAAGAGTAAAATGAAGTTATAAGTAAGAAAAGAAAGAAAATTAATTAATAATTAATATATGTTACGTAATATAAAATTACATATAAAAATACCTAGTCAACTAAAGTACAATTCTTTGTTAAAACATTATATAACAACAAAGGTAAATAATTTTTAGTAGCTAGTAAGATTATTTCTGTGTGTATTGTACGGTGAAAATTAAGTATTATTGTATCAAATGGTTGACTGTGAGATATCGCTATTGCGATAAGTCCTCCATGTGTACATAAATTGTCTTCTTTTATAAAACCAATGTAATATAAATTAAGTAGTGATTTTAGAGCAGAATAAAGTTATTCTATTCTATTCTATTAAATTTAAGTTCGAATCATTGCGAAGGGGTTGTGGGAAGAGACTTCTCACATTAAGATATCTTTTTAAGTTACTATATTTTTACATATCATTGAAAGTTTACTGTATATTTTTAAATTATTGACTAAGTTAGAATAAAGAAAATAATTATGAACAACAAATCGGACAGGCATACACGAAACTTTATTTTATTTGGTTAACAAACAGCGTCTATATATAACAAATACAAAATATAACAATAGAACCATGACTAATTATATGTTGACACTATTTACCGTTAATGTTATGTGTACAGTACATATTTCCGATATTATACCTTATGTATACATACGTTTCTTTAGCAGCGATTTATTGTTAGATAAAAAAATACTAAAAATAAATTGTTTTACCATATTATTATGCAAAATTAAACTCTGCGACACAAAATATTCTGTGCCTTGTTATTTAAAAAGTTTCCAGAAAGTCTAAAAATAATTCAGCTGGAAAGTTTAATCGAAAAGTTGCTAAAGGAGTTCCTATTAGAAAATGTTATTTTTCTTCTCGGAAGACTTCAATAAATTCAGGCATTAAAATTAAAAGGGAGAATCTAAAGGAAAAGCAAGTCTAGCGAGGGATTTTAAATTCAATTCGTACATTTTTTATAATATTTTATATAATTTAGATTGATTTCAATTTTAAATTTGAATATTTTGTAGGTAAATTTATTATTTCTTAGGATATTTTTAGGAAAGTTATTTCCGATTTCCGAAAATCGGAAATTAGGAAAGATTTCCCGGCATGCCGACAACTCCCTCGCGTGCCAAACCCTTAACGCCCAACCTCTTCCCCCACCTCCAACACGAACCCCCTCTCCGAACCCCCTCTCCGAACCCCCCCCCCCCCCAAAATCCTCCCCCCAAATGCCACTTCCCTACACCCCTCCCCCTCAACCCATCTCCCAAACCCCATCCCCCCAATGGAACGCAGGAATTAGATTTTTAAACTCGTGCGCTTTGCCTGTGATGTCTGCCAAGGAAACTACCGTTGCACCTACAAATGCTGCTCACAGACAGAAAGGAAAGGGCTACACGAGCGGAGACGAATCAACCCGAACGGCCAAACATCAAACGACGGTCGGTATTTAGGTGACTGTTTAGTGTGGTTTTCTATGTTAACAACTACTTTTTCAAGCGGGTCACATAATTGGTATTTTATGTGGTAATAGATTATTTCGCGGAAAGGTAAGCTCGACGTGTGTAGCTCTAGGAAGATCAGATAATAAAATTTGCTAGGACCTGAAGGATTGAACATGTGTATACAGTCTAGCTCGTGCGTTGTCTACACTGGTTGTTTGTATTCTTTATTAATGTCACATATAAGGAAAAGTTATTAGCAAATAAGAAGTGCAAAGGCAAATGGGCAAAAATGTAAGGGCGCTGGGCCCACCTATCCAAAAACAATAACGTATTTACCATTAGAAAGATCTAATTATCTACAATAGTAAACTGAGTAAGTACGACTGAGTAAGTACGACAAAATACGACTGAGTAAGGTTAGAAATAGTTTCCTGTACCAGTCCAACCTTTTTTATAATAAGATTTCATTGTGCGTCAGGGGTTCTGGAGACGTTGATTTTAAGAAAAAGATACATTCTTATTAAGAACCCAATTTATTATATTAGGAACTTTGAAAATATTGAATTTCCTACTCTTTCATGATTACTTTTATTATAATACAATATATGTTACAAAAATCTTGACTATATATCCAATCATTTTGATAATCGGAGATAGATTATATTAATAAAATTTGTATTGAGACATTTCTATTTGTAATCTTATAATTGTGGTATTTCTGATTTGACTATTTTATAACTGACTATTCGTATTTATATTTTGACTATTTGTATTTTTCTTCTATACCTACTTAGGTATTTTAGTAACTCAAATAGTTTTTTAAAGAACCATATATTTTTATTGTAAATTTATTTAATAATTGTTTTTTCCTTTAAAAAAATAGTCAATCTGTATAAAAAATTATTATACCACATAAGGTATAACATATTATCTTGTATAAAGAATTTGACTATGCCAAGAGTAGAGATACCTACCAACTGGTATAATTTATAAAATAAAATAAAAATAGTTATGACTACTACAATTTACCTTAACTATGAGCCGTTTCGGAGTTTGAAGTTCGTAATCTTCTTAAATATGGCTAATTATTTTTTTTAATATATCATTTGCAATGAAGATGCATAAAAAAAACAGTACATACTCGTATATTATGATGTACGGCCACTGGGAACACCATGTTAAACAGCTGACCTTAGCATATTTCATACGTCAGGAAACAAAGCGGGAATGAATTCAACCCCTCCAATGTCTAACGTCCCGCTCGGGATATTAGCCTACCTACCGCAAAATGTCTAACGCCCCGCGCGGGACGCAGCATTCCCCGTTGCGCGAACTCCATTTAAAAATCGGAATGCGCTTCTGTGCGCTTCTGACTGCGCCAGAATATATCCAAATCCCCCTAGCTATTAAAATTTTCGATTGCCGCCCGCAACGTCTAAATATCGATTTATTACGTCTCTAGCAAAATAACTGAACGACCTCGCGCTCGTCAGTATGTGTCAGTGCTCGGAAACTTGGACAAAAATTGTGATTTTGAAGTGTTTCAGTGTGATTTCCTGCAGATACGTGAGTAATTTGCATTCTAAAAGTTTATGAATAAGAATTAGTGATTGGAGATAGCCCATTTACTTTTTTTCACGTATTTTTAAGCAAAACGCTTCGGCCAAAACATATGCGTCGCAAAAAAAATGGGAGATTTTTTTTTCGGAATTTTTATGAAACGACCGAAATATTGCGAAATATGACGTAATATTGGTTAATTCGCTGATAAAATAGTTATTATACCATTTACATCGTAAATAATCACAGAATTAGCCGTATTTTGATCATTACAAGATGGTTCGTGTAGAAATTTGTTTTGGTAATTAGTATGGGAGAATTGCCATATTTTGAGTGTGATTTTCTATAGTTTTTCTATGAAATGTGACTATTTGGAGTATAATAATTAGTTATTGGACATATAATAAGCATATAATGAGAAAATATATTTGAAATACTTTAACCACTTTTGTATTATGAGCCTTCAAAGTTTCCGTCAAAGTTACCAAGTTTCCGTCGCTAACTCTCAAAAGTTTAGATTTTTCTGTAATATCAGACAAAGCTGAAAGTTCTGGTGTGATTTTCTAAGAAGTGTGATGTAATGGTAAAGTTATTATAAAAGAATTTCATATAAATAAAGACCCAAATGTTAGACCACAAATATTAGACCCTAATTTAACAAAAAAAATTGTTTATGAGAATACATCAATTTTTTTTTTTGATTATTATGAATGAATAAATAATATTTTTGTCTGCAAATAAGTAAAACAAAAAAATAGTTTTGGTAAAGCATTTAATAAAGATCATAACCATATTTACAATTTTTGCATAGAGTTCCGTATTTGGTGATAAAAACATCGACATGATCGAACAAGCGAGTTTTTTTCAGTTCGCCAGCTTTCTAATATTTATTCATTAATATCTTAATTGTTTTACGAGATAAGGTTATAATGTTTTATATTTCAAATTTCAATGCGATCATTTTATAGTTCTTTGTTTAATGATCCTTATAGTGGATTATAACTTATGGTCGTTTATCTCAAGGCCGTCGATTCACCCGATTTCACGCTCGACGATTTCACCTTCGAAAAGTTACAGGCGAGTTTTTACTTTGCAAATCTAGGGGTCAAGAGACACATTACAGGGTTCAAGCAACATATCCTCAGTATTTTCCTTCTGTATACACCTGATAAAGTCGAGCATTTTTAGGAATATATAGTTTGTACTAAAGATTTGTGAAGCGATTAAATTTCACTTCTTTCACTAAGCCCAGCTCCTATGAGGAATCCTTAAAAGCCCACAATTTAATGTCATTGGAGAGCCGTAGAGTCTTGATCGATGCCGTATTCTTGCATGGGTTGGTAAATAATTCCATCGATGCGAACGCGATTTTGGAGCGCATTGAATTTTATGTTCCTCCCCGCCCTGTTCGATCGCATCGACTATTTCATCTCCCTGTGGTGAAAACCAACGCATCTCAAAATGCATTTCTATACAGAGCGTGTCATAGATATAATACAGACTTTTTAAGTGTGGACATATTACACTCATCAAAAACGTCTTATAAGAACTCAATAAAAAAAAATCTAGAGTCTATCTAGATGATCACAAAACATTTATACATATTATATTTCATTTAATTTAGTTCAAGGACATAATTTTATCTCAAGTATATTCATTATAATAACTATATATCATACCTAAAATTAAATATAAATATATTTATATACATACATAATATATTTTTATCTATTTTGTCTCTCCCTTTCACCTCACTTCCCATCCTGATTCCCCCCATTCTCAAGCGGAAACAATATAAAATTATATTGCGTTCATTTTGTATACTTTATATTCGGAATCACATTAATGGATTTTTGTCACTTTTAAATAGGTTTTTATTGCATTGTATGTAGTTCTGTTTGGTTCCAGAATAAAATAAAATAAAATAAATAAAATAATTGAGATCAGTCATCTAAGTAATAAATGTTCAACATAAAGAGATATTTCCATTGGTATATGATTTACAGCTATTGGAAAAGTGGGCCCAAAATGCCCATTCTCTTTAATTTAAGGGTTTTTATTCCGCATCTTACCTAGCATATTTGTTTTGTGAGCTTTTTAAACCATTGTTCTCACATTCTGGAGGGGCGGGATGTCGTTTTTGCCCCGGCTCGAACAAAATGTAGTTCCGGGACTGCCTCTAAACATGGAGACTAACAATTCTTAGTTTAGCGTATAAATATGATTTGCTGTGGTCGATCCTGTAATTTCTGTGACAGCGAGATTTGCTGTGGTAGCAAACTGTTTCGTGCAGCTTGGGCTATAAGACCCACTGCGTAGTCCAACTCACCATTCGGCTCCTATTTAGTAGCCTCCTCGTGCGAAGGACTACCCCGTAAAGGATTCTCGGATCTCAGGCCTCGCATCTGGTGGATCGGTTTCCCCTGGAGGAACGCCTCCCGGTGCTACTGGACGGTTTGCTACTAGACCGTGCGACGATAGCCAATCGGTATGTGCACTCTGACTAATCACTGAAGGAGTCGAGAGACTATGGAAATATACCGTTTCCTAAGCAGCGTGGTTAGATGTTGACCTGTCGTCAACCATGCTTGAAAAGACTAATTGGCTACCTGATCCTGAATTCAGACACGGGCAAATGATGCCATCGGTCCGCGATAAATTCAGACGAATCACCGCTGAATATATGGCAGGTAGAGGTCGCGCAAGCGACTTCCGACCCGTAACCAGTCGAGAGGTTGGAGGTATTCTGATGGTTAATTCCAGACGGAGATATCCTTCCAAAACTGGTAGACCGGGGGCGAGGCTGCTTGCTAGGCACCTTTTCCGCTGGGTACCTCAGCAACGCCGTAAGGCGTTGGCCTCTGTTGGGCATGTTGGCTTAGCTAGACGGTAGATTTGTAATGTATCTATATCATCTAAGTTCACCTCACGGGAGATAGAACGATAACTATTGTTCAAACTTCTTGAGGTGACGGGTTTGCCCGTTGTAGTTGACAACCCAAGTTTTGGTGGATCCGGTAAATCGGATTTATCCGATGCAACTAAATAAGCAAAATTTGGGGCATTCAATTCCATTAAAATTCATATAATATTATTAAAGGCAAACATATTGCGCGCTACGTGTTTGTTGCCTATTCCACAAATTCCTCACCGGAAAGAGCAACTTTTAATGGAAGCCGTGTCCGCGGACTTTGGACTGGAAGCAACTTGACGCCGTTTTTTTCATGCGCATCGCGATAGTTGGGAGACAGGCCAACAGCGTACAACCTACCCTTATCGCCACTATGCCGACTTTTTTTCATTTCGGCGAAAATGGATGCTTTAAACGCAAAGCGACGGAAGTCAACATTTTGTTATTTTATAATTTCATTATCCTTTTTATTTTCGATAAACAAATAACTATTACTTATAGCTATAGTTATACATTTAACTGTCCAAACAGTTTTTATTTAATTTATTTTATTAGGTAAGGTAACAGAATGACCTTCATAGGTCGAAGATCATAGATAAAATAGAAATGAAGGAAGAATGTTATAAAGTTAGATATCTAGGACCGTTATTGAATGTGCGGATATCAATCTCTATAAGAACTACGCCAACCACTGTATCTATATCCACTCGGATAGCAAGGCAGCTCTTATGGCACTAGCCTCGAATACTATTAATTCAAAGCTAGTGCAAAACTGCGTATCACTACTGAATTCCCTGGGCGACAAGAACAGGGTAATTTTAAGATGTGTTCCCGGCCATGCAGGAATCGAAGGAAATGAAAAACCCGACGAACTTGCAAAGGGGAAGTTATACGGCCCGGAACCTTGCTGTGGCGTATCAAAAAGCCTTGCAAACCTAATGCTCAAACAAATATGTTTAGAACAATCCGTCAACCACTGGAACAACACGCCAGGGTTGAATCAATCCAAAGCGCTAATTAAGGCTTGCGACCCTAAGACGGCCTGTGAGGCCTTATCGCTAAATAGGAACAATCTACGCATACTGGTGAGGGCGCTCACGGGGCATTGTGGCCTGAACAAACACATGTTCAACCTCAAGCTCCGAGACACCAAAATGTACAGGTTCTGCCAAGGGGCAAAGGAAACTCCCCTGCACATCATGTGCGAGTGTGGCCCGCTGATGGGTAAAAGATATACCCACTTGGGTCGGTATTACCTCCAACCCGAGGAGGTAAAACAATTTGGCGCCAAAAGCCTGCTGCGGTTCCTAAATGACACGAGGCTTAACGCAGAACTATAGTAAGTGGCGAGCACAATAGATCAGCAAT
Organism: Micropterix aruncella; assembly: GCA_944548615.1. Classification (NCBI taxonomy): domain Eukaryota; kingdom Metazoa; phylum Arthropoda; class Insecta; order Lepidoptera; family Micropterigidae; genus Micropterix; species Micropterix aruncella. Next base: position 2,027,320 of record OX155970.1, read on the forward strand.
GGTCACAGTGTTACAAGGCTCATAAAAACCTTAGAAAAGCCCCACACAACAAATAAATAAAAAAATAGGTGTCTAGGTGAAATTCCAATAACTTTTGAGAATATATGTTTTGCAACTAATGAAGATATGGTAGGTATTGTGTAAAGTACATGAGTCAACCAAAAAAGGTTTTCCAAACCATATTTATGATCCAACAATTAAAACCTTATTTTAAAATCACAGAGTAATTGAGAATATGCCATAAAATCAAGTACTCAATATATTAAGTAGGTTTGCATTGATAAGCCAGTTTTGTGGAAACAATTTGTCGTAAAGGTTCTCAATAATCGATATTAACAACACGATCACGTTACCAATAGCCAAAGTTTGTATGATTTCTTGCGAACAGATTTATTTAAATGGCAAATTAAACATTTTCGGCTCATATAGGCGATATTCTATAATAAGATTCCAGAGCAAATCAAAAGCCTTGAAGAGGACCAATTTAAAAAAATAATTATAAATAATTTGGTAAGAAACCCAATTTATGGTATAAGGGAGTTTGAAAATTCCGAGTTCATTTTCCATGTTGATAATTTGTAAAATTTGTAAAATTTTAAACATAACGGTATTATGATAGCTGACATTCTAATTCTCATATAATTTATTATACATCTATTTATGTTTAAAAAATACGAAGGCATATTGCTGGATTGACAATATAATTATTTTACGTTGACTATTCTATTTAGAATTTGCATTTCTATTAAAATATAATTTTCTCTCTTACTTTTTGATGACGTTAGTATATTTTGATTATTTGTATGTAGGTAATATTGAATATAATATTACAGCCATGACAACTATCATGAAAGTTATGTTTTTAATAATTAAATTTTAAGCATTTAATTTTGTGACGCATCCAAGTGTAGAAATGCTTATCTACTGGAGTAGTTGATTGTATTGTATTGTATCGCTTTCGACACAAAGATATTTTTACCGATTTATCATGAACTTCTTTTTAGATCATCCTTTTTTCAGTTGCACTCCTACATTCAGTTCAAAGACATCCTTATGACATCCGTAAGAAACAGAATTCTAAAAGAACATTATTTTATGCCGATTATAACTTATGCCTGGAAAATTGGTTTGTGAAATATTTTGCTAGGCTATATATTAATATTTTAAACTATTATTATATATGACATGACTAGTATATTATAACATCCATACCATATAGACGATGTATAAATACAGAAGTATAAATATTAGAGACATAAATAGCGATATAAGTATATTATTATAATTGTATGTATAAAAAAACAGAATACATTCGTAAATACTTTCATTTGAAAGATAATAGACAAAATTTGAACAAAAAGAAAAACCGACATGTCGCCCCGAATTTTTTTACGTATTATCCGGACAAACCTCGTATAATAATAAAGTCATAGAGATTCACTTTTATAGCAGAAACCATACATTAGTTTCAAATCGGCAGTGCGATCCGTCCTTAAAGCAGCAACGCCAAACGCAACTGTAACTATTTATTAATTACAAGTTTTTACTTACCTTGCAACAAGTTTTGATTATAAACAGTTTTCTTTTACAGCGTCTATTTGAGCCGCCGTAATGCCCAAAATGTACGTCTCGTTAAAAAGGCAGACGAGACAAAACGACGGCGACGGGGAAATTTATGTAACCATCTCGCCTCGCAATAAATCAAAGTCTTGTAAGAATCTAACAATAAATTAAGTTCTATCAAAAGAGGTACTTATTTCTGCTATTTCCATTACTTTCTCAAAATTGCGAACGATAAGAGAAATTTAAAAATAAATGTGAATTCTGAAGAGAAAGACGTAAATTATGATTCATTAAAATTATAATTATAGTAACATCGTATTCGTTAACTAAACATGCTATATTTTGATATAGCAGGTTTGTGTTTGGTTTATTTTTAAACGACTGCCCAAATTAAAGAAAAAGCTATGCAATAGCTTAAAAATATTCGGTGTTGAAAATCAACATGAATATTGACGTTTTTGGTTTGGTTTGGTTCAATCATAGACTAAAAAATGGCGACTGTATGAAAAATAATGAACCAACTAGTTAACGACAGAGAATCTTCTCCTCTTTTCGCACATACCACAGGCCGTATGATTTATGTGAGGTATCAAGGGTAAATAATTGGGAAACATCGGCGCCGATCTCGGCTGGGACAGATGTCCCCTTTGCCGCTCTACGGTAATTTCAATTGTGGGACAATTGTCGCGTTTGCTGCTCAGTATATAGAAATTTCGAGTAACACGAGCTCTATCCAATATAAAAGTTTTACTTATACCCATACAAAAATAAAAAAAATATTCGATGTTGAAAATCAACATGAATATTGACGTTTTTGGTTTGGTTTGGTTCAATCATAGACTAAAAAATGGCGACTGTATGAAAAATAATGATTCTTCTCATCAACCTTCTCCTCTTTTCGCACATACTACAGGCCGTATGTTTTATGTGAGGTATCAAGGGTAAATAATTGGAAAACATCGGCGCCGATCTCGGCTGGAACAGATGTCCCCTTTGCCGCTCTACGGTAATTTGAATTGTGGGACAATTGTCCCGTTTGCCGCTCAAGGGGATATCTAAGGTTACATAGGAAAAAAAGAATTATTTCCTAATTAAATAAAGAGGCAAGTTGATTCATCCTAATCCCAAGCAATATTTTAGTAAAAGCTTGTTTTTAAAAATGTGTTTTTACTATTAATTTAATTTAACTATAACAATTTCGTAACCTTTAACTATAATTAACTATAACAATTTGATTTTAGCTTATGAAAGCAATAGATGAGAATATATATTTTTCATAAAATTACATTTAATATTGCTGTTAGGTTGCATCATCTGTTAGGTTGCATCATATAAAATTTGCGTTTTATAAAATCGAAGACTATCGCAGTTGTTTGACATTATAAATAGGATAGAAAACGAATTTACCGCGTGAAATTTGTAGCACCCGACGTTTCGGTGACGTTGCAGCCGCCGTTGTCTAGAGTAGACTGAAGAGCTGTCAATCCGTTGTTGAGACGACGGTTACAAACTCTCTTCAATGTGGAACCCTCTTCTTAAAATGTTCCCACCGCCGAACGCCGAACGCAAGGACGTAAGACAGGATACAGTGAGTGTTGTGTGCAAGACGGATTTTCATAGTTCGTGCGCTTCGAGCCCGCCCCCCCCCCCCACCACCGTTATAACCTACGCAGTGGCGGCAGCGGTATGCGGCCTACCCGCAAAACAACAAATTGACAGCTCTTTAGTCTACCTTAGACGGCGGCTGCAACGTCACCGAAACGTCGGGTGCTACGAATTTCACGCCGTAAATTCGTTTTCTATGCTATTTATAAATTTGTGTTTTATTTGAAACAGCCGCTACCAATCTATTGTGTTAAAAAAATCATATATATTTTCTTAAATAAATGAAATGTCATATTCCGAGAATTGTACTAGTGAATAATTTTACGAAAATAAACTTTGCAATTAGATTTTCACTTAGTAGAGCGTGAATTAAATTACGGAGTAGGTACGTAATTATATGATCTTGTTAAATATTATCTCTGGAATTACTCCAACTGAACACTTGTTATTTTATTACGCGAGTTGAATGGTAAAAGCTATAACAAACTCATCGAGAGATGAGACTGACAGATTCTGTGAGTGAAATTTGCTTGTGTTGGATATTTGTAAGAGTTTTGTACAATTTTAATTTCGCATGCAAATAAACGAATAATCCATAAAAAATCTCGTTTGTACTCGGTGGACAGTTACTCCCGCATAAATCCTCTCTTAGTACGTCACCGTGTAAAAATATCTATTAAAAACACAACATTTCACATAAGCAATTCGAAATTACTAATCGCAGAAAATCCTGAATTCTGGAAGGGGAATGTGTAAATTTCGAAAAAAAAAATACCGCCTAATATGGTCAATTGTTTTTATTGCTGATACTGCGAACAGGCGTTGTTCTTGGGGAGTGCTTGTTGTATAAAGGTGCTCCCTCACAGGGAGCATTTGCCTGTAATGCAACGTTACAGATTCGAGCATTACACCAGTGAGGAAGGGGATCCGAGCATTACAGTGCGCAACCTGTAATATTTTGATACATATTGTAACATCAATGCCCACCACGTGTAACTGGAGTTGAGAAACGCCCATCTTTACTAGTAACCGTTTATGTTTCATTACATGTGAATCTATGTTACATTACAAGTAAGCTGTCGACTACAACGGCGAACCCGTTTCCTCAGGAAGTTTTAACGATATTGATCGTTTTATCTTCCGTGAGGTGAGCGCAGAAGACTTAGGACAAAACAGTCCACCGTCAAGTTCCGCCACATGCCTGTAACAAGCCAACGCCTTACTGCGAGACAGCCAGGTAAGTCACCCACTCGCGCCCTTACTACCAGTTGCAACCAGCTTACTCCAGTCTCGCGACTGGTTACGGGTTCGAGTTCGCTTGCGCGGTCCTCTCCCTTACGTAGCGGTGATACGGTGTCTACCGAATCTATCGCGGACCTCGGCATCCTTTGCCCGGCTTATTCACCCGGGATCGGGTGGCCAAATGGTCGTTGCAACAGCAGTTGCAATAAGGTTAACAACCACCTCCGCTCTATAATGTAACACGCAAAAGGGAGAGCCAGGGTAGGACGCTGGCCTGCGGGCCAGTCTTCCCTAGGAGTCAATCTTCTGGCGCTCCTGGACAGTCTGCGCACCGTGCGGTGTAAGTCAATCAATTGTGCATTCTGACTAACAGTCGAGGGAGTCTGTAAGCTCGGGAGCTAAGGGGAAGCTAAGGAACCTTTGGGAGCTAAGGGGCTCTTGCTGAGTTGGCCACGAAGACCCATTCTGTTCAGGGTTGGTCACAATCACGAGTCAACACCCACCCGGCCTCCACGCATGAAGTGCGAGCCTGAGTAGGACTCTGGCCTTAGGGTTAGTTTCCCCTAGGAATCAACTTTCTGGCGCTACTGGACGGTCTGCGCACCGTGCGGCGTAAGCCAATCGATTGCGCACTCTGACTAACAGTCGGGGGAGTGTGGAAGCGGTACTGTTTCCTATAGAGCGGGGGTGATTGCGGACCTTACGGCGACTGCTCTTGAAACGACCATCGGCTACCCGATCCTGGGTGAACAGCCGGGCAATGGATGCCGTGGTCCGCGACAGATTCGTTATACACCGTTTCACCGCTTCGTAAGGGAGAGGACCGCGCAAGTGATCTCGAACTCATATCCAATCGGGTAACACTCCTGCCCGCTGGAGGCCCGCTGGGTAACACTTCTGGCTATCTCGCGGTTAAGTCGTTGGCCTCTTACGGGTTTGTGACGACTAATCGTTAAAACTTCCTGAGGTGACGGGCTCGCACGTTGTAGTTGACAACCCTAGTTGCTTCCTATAGAGCGAGGGTGGTGGCCGACATAAGGACATAATATATAGATGGCCCCATAATGGTCCATATACACACTGCAGGAATCGAGGGAAATGAAAAAGCCGATGAACTTGCTAAGACGGGAGCAACGGGAACGTTATACGGCCCTGAACCATGCTGTGTCGTACCAAAAAGCCTTGCAAACCTAATTCTCAAAAAAATATGTTTTAGAGCAATCCGTCAACCACTTGAACAACACGCCAGGTTTGAATCATTCAAAAGCGTTATTTAAGGCCGTAAGACTGCCCGTAAGGCCTTATCGCTAAATAGGAACAATCTACGCATACTGGTGATGGCGCTCAGGGGGCATTGTAGCCTGAACAGACACATATACAACCTTAAGCTCCGGGACACGAAAATGTGCAGGTTCTCTCAAGAAGCAGAGGAAACTCCCCTGCACCTTAGGTGCGAGTGTTTCCCGCCGATGCGTATAAAAGATACACCCACTTGGGTGGTCACTACCTTCAACCTGAGGAGGTAAACCAATCTGGCGCTAAAAGCCTGGTGCCGTTCTTAAATTACACGAGGATTAACGCAGAACCATAGCAGCTGGCGAACACAATAGATCAGCAATGGTCGCGGTGTTACAAGGCTCATAAAGACCTTAGAAAAGCCCCAAACAAGAAATAAAATGAAAAAAAAGGGTCCACACACCGTTTCTTTCTATACCCTACCGCAAAGCTTATGGTCCTCAAAGGTTAATGGTTGAAATAAATCTCACTTAACTCTTAGTCACTGACTAAACCCTCCCATAGTCTATTCTATGGCTGTCTGGCCATTCACTTAACAGAATTCTCATATCCCGCCAAAATCTTTTCAGCATCGCAAATGCCACGTGTTGCCCAGTCAGACGACGCTCTCTAGGGCGTGAAAAGATTTACCCTCCATCCTTAAGGACGCCTAACGATCCTGCCGAGAAAATGCCTGAGTCTTTCAGCCCCGGGGAGACTAATTGTGCCGCGCGAAAAGGGGGTGAAGCATCATTTGTTTTACGATGAAAGGTGGGAATCGATGGGGAGGGCAAAAGAGGGAGTTGTCAGCACTTCTTGCTTTTCCCACCATTTCAGGGATATGCTTTTCTATAACCAACCTATCGAGATAGAACACGAATGAATAATTTCATCGTTATTATTGCAAAAACTTTAACCCTTAGTTAATCGCACGAAGAAAATTACATACATAACTGGTCGCATGGGGTCTCAGGTGACCTCAAATTGTAGGAATTATTTTATATGTATTACACTAAATAACTATATAAATAAAATTATTTTATTGTTGAAGGGCTTTTTTTGAAACTAGCGGACCAGTGCCCACTTCGTTGGGCGGTAAAACTTTTTACCTGTGATGAAATTATGAGTGTGGTTCGGTTAGTACCTACTGAGTACCTAACGGTGCTGTCCAGAGGCTGCTTCATCGCCCGAAGTCGCCCATTTTGTATTGTGACGTACCTAGCCGCCCCTGTGGGTGCGTGCCTTCTTGCAGGTTCTCCCGATGTAGATGCCCCCGACGAAACCCCTGCCGTTTGTAGCCGGAACCCGGGACCACTCAGTAGCATGGATTCACCATCTCATCGCCTACCATTCACCCTACTACATTATAATTATTTCTTTTTTTTCTCTTTTTTCTTCACTCTGTTTATAACCTTTGTACGTAAGCTAAAACTTGTATATTTTATAATGTTAGATAGTAAGTGAATTGTTGACATTTCTATGATTAAACAAACGGTTCACGGGGTACCGGAGGGGGTAGAAACCAGGAGAATCTTCCTCCATAACTCCGTTCGTCCACCCCTCACGTAACACCTTTCTGGTACGCGTGAGGTTGTTGATGCACGATATCCCGGGCAGATAAAACGACCCATGTCGTTAGAACTGCCCGGGTGGTGGGCGAGGTTTCTCCCCCCGTCTGTCACCGCGTAGCCTAATAAAAAAAAAGTACCTACTGAGTGCCATGACTTATTTCCTGCCTGCCAAAAGAAGGTTTTTATTTTTACTGCATATGTATGTATGTATTTGCATGCCAATTTGACTATAATACCGTTATTTGTATTGTGAGTGTCTTATTTGTGAGCGTATTATCTCTTTAACTATTTATGCAGTAAATGGGAAATTATATGCAGAAAAACGGAAAAATCTTTTGTTTCAAACACACAATAAAAGACAATAAATTTATTTATTTTGATATGAATTCATAATTGTTGATAATATGGTCAATAAACATGACCTAACGATTTAAATACTTTTTAAATATAAAAAACTACTTTTTGTGACTTAAATATATAAGTTAAACATATGCTGTCCCTAACTTTTTTGTAGGCATTATCAATCTCTACAACTTTTCTATAGGACTTAATCATATATCTCTCATCGTTAAGGCAGCGTTAGAAACGTTTTCGTTCGACCGCTTATTCTCCGACTTACTTTGCAAATCCGACTACCACGAAAAAGTTTTCATTTTTCGGATTAATATATAGCCTACATATAGTCACATATAACTTGGCTTTCTATTGGTAAAGGAATTTTCGAAATCGGTTCAGTATATCCAGAGATTACTTCCTACAACCTCACAAACTTTACCTCTTTATAATATTAGTATAGATAATATATATTTCAGAAACAAACAAGACTTAATATCTAATTTGACAAGAAACAAATTAAATAAAAATAATTTGCAAAAATTTAACATTGTGTGCTTATGGTGATATAAAAGTTAAAAAATGTTATATTTTTAGAAACTCCGAATCACTGTCATCACACCGTTGACATTATCTCTCAGAGTGATCATTGCACACACATTTTCCGCAATTTTTGCATTTCGTTGCCACTTTCCGATTGCTAGGACATAACGATTCTAACAGTACCACACACTTCTAAATCGGTTCAAGCGTTTAGAAGTTATGGTAGAATGAAAAACATACATACATAAATCCTAAACACATCCTTTTTTTTGGACAGCCAAGTAATAAATGCGTAAGAGCCAAAAACTGTTATTTAAACATAAATAAGTAATCTTTTATGGAGAGTAATAATTAATCAATTTGTATAATTTATTTTGCTAAATTTATATTCCAAATACTTCTCTTTGTACTCAGCCTACGGGGTTTATTCCTGACGGCCGCGACGAAGTACAATAAAAAAAAACTGTCAAATGATGACTGTCTTTTACGCCAACGCGTAACACGGCGATTTGTATTAAAGACGCTGCTTTCTCCTTATTTGAGATGGGTCACGGCACGTACCCTATAACAATCGGGATGACAACGATTCTAACATTACCACAGATTTCTAAATCGCTTCAAGCGTTTAGAAGGTATGGTGGAATAATGAAACGGAAAACATACATACGTGCATCCTAAACATATAACACTGCTTGTATTTTATTTATTTATTTAATTTTATTCCAACTAAAGAGAAAAACAGCGCTCGGGTCTTAAGTTAATAAATAATAATAACAATATTACGGGCAAAATAGTCTCCTGATAATATACAGTTTATGTGCGTGATGTTGTGTAATAATATTTATTTTTATTTTATTTTATATTTTTTATTTTTCGGAAAACTTACAGCGTTTTAAACTTAATGCTAACACATATTATACAAATCTAGGGCCAATTAAAAGTTTTCACAATTAAACTAAATCTATTGTTACAGTGCAACGAGCTTTGAAAAAAAATGCAGGTTTAAGTAAGGGGAAAGGGATAGGGAAGCCACATTATGAGTTATTTTGATGTTTTTAAAATATATGATGATATATAACATACATACATATATACAAACATACACGTGCACAAATAATAAATTAATATAAATATTATATTATCGTAATATTGTTATTATTGTTAACATATGGACATTAACAATATTATATTATGTTATATAATCATGTTCTCTCGATTTGTAACTGTGTATAGATGAGTGTGTTTATATGTGTGATTGTGATGTGTGTTTGATGGTTGTGTGTAAGTACATCTACGTATATGTGTCATAGTTGTGTATACATGAGAGTGTGTGATTCTGCACAGGTATGTATCTGTTCAAGCTTTTATGGTCTGGTCTATTACCGCTCTGATAAACTCGTTTTTGCTCATTGAGAATATGTCTAGTTCCTGAAACGATTCATCGTAGGCTTCCATAATTCGATGCAGAGTTGAATTCCTTGCTTGATTTGTATAGAGTCTGGGTACATTGAATACCCTTGGGTGACGAGTTCGGCGCGATGGGACAATTAAGGCTATTCTGCTTAGAATTTGTGGGCTGTCGATATGATGCGATGTCGATTTTTGGGGAGTCATCTAAAAAGAAGCAGAAATAATAAATAATAACATGACCGTAAAAGTTTAAAATATGGGATTGGAAGGAGTTTACAAATATATTTATTTTTATAATTGTAATAGATGTATTATTAGAGATATATTTTGTTATTGTCCATATAAAATAGAGTTTCTTTTTTTAAATTTCATTTTGACGTAAGTAACATTTGTTGAAATACATTTTATGTATATGTGTATGTATACTGTATAAGTTTTCAGTTACTGGCATCTTTGGAGGGGGTTCATATATTTCATTTTTTTGGATGAATAAACTACTATTGACTATTGACAAACATCTATCAGAGGTTGAGTAAACAGCTTTCTCAGCTTTCTCAATCCATGAAGGTCATTGATACTTCAACCTGAAAACTAATAATTTTAACTGTTCTTGCTGAGTCAATAATGCAATATGGCTCGTTTACTTAGATGATATAGTATGTTTCAGTAGTATTACGGTAGACGATCATTCGAAAAGTATAGTACAGATCAAAATAGAATAATTTTATTGTACTAAAAATTACAAAATAAACATCACAATAGTTTTAAAAAACCGGTTGTGTCACCCGAAGACTGTCCCGTCAAGTGGCCTGGGACTTAATTCATCTGAATATTTATTCCATTATTAAAGACGATGAGCAGTTGGCGGAAGTAGATATGAGACGCAATGAACTTTGAATTTTAAATGCCCATCATCTCATTCAATTTAAAAATCAAATTGCAGACTAATCTTTATATATATCGGTGTAATTTTAGCTACTTTATAACAATCTGGAAATATTCCCTCCGAAAATCTTAAATTGTAAAGATATGTTAGACAAGGTGCCAGTACACGTTTATGGATTTTAATTACGCTAACAGGTATGTCATCGAGACCGGTTGATTTTTTGTTCTTTAGAGAGTCGATACATTTTTCTATTTCTTGATTATTGATCGACAGTTTGATCCTTATTAAATGTAGTTTATGTAGAACTCTTTGGATGCTTTATATTTTTCTAGTTTTTATATATTTTTGTTATTGAATTGCTGATTCTCTATGTTTTCTCATTATTTACGTTGTTTTTTTATTTTTCTAGTTTTTATGTCTTTGTTATTGAATTTTTGAATTTCTATGTTTTTTTTCCAATTATTACTTTTTTATAGACTTTTTTATAATGTTATGAGTAATTTGAAATGTAATTTTTATTTGTAGAAATATCACTAGATTATTAATTTCTATACCCAGATCGGGTTTTTGAAAATAAATTATTCTTATTCTTATTCTTATTCTTAATCGCTTTGTCTATTTAAAAAAAATAAAAATTGAGGCCCACTAATTTCAGAATAGACCCTGTGTTATTCTTTGATGATGATTCCTTATCAAGATTTAAGACAGCTGGCCGCAAAGTTGGCTTGGGCTTCTTAAAAAATGAATAGGTAATTTTGAGAGGCGGATTGCAAAATAAATAGCAAAAGCCACCTTTCTCTTTCTCAATTGTGAGGAGCAATTGTTATTCAGGCGAAAATACTCTCATTAGTCTCTCAAAGGGCCGCAAATTAAAAGGGGTGTGGCGAAAGTGAAGGGTGAAGCCGTAGCCGTAATGCGGCCAACCAGTGCCCAGAATTCTGGGGGCAACACAAAGGCCCACTATTGATGATGGGGCCTTTGAAATTACGGCCTCTTTATGCCCTTCATTATATCTTTTCAGACTTTGATAATCTAATCGGGGCAAATGGACAGTGTTCTACTAATGACCCTCTTCCGCTTGTAATTCAGGTGAATTTTGCGCTGCGATTATAGCAGATGTGTGCGTTTTGATGAATGATGTAGGTCGACGAGAGCGCCGTGGAGAACCTGGCAGAATATGATCCTGGTATTGTCCCTAAACGTCAAAGCATATCAATCAAATATACCCGATCGTATTTTAACGGAGGACAGCTAGAGCTGTCAACTATAATGGGCGAACCCGTCGCCTCAGAAAGTTTTAACGACATTTGATCGTTCTGTCTCCCGTCAGGTGAGCGGTGTCGACTGCAACGAGCGAACCCGTCACCCCAGGCTGATATAACAATATGTGGATGAGCGCAAAAGACGCGGGATCATTCTTTCAGGCGTGGGAAGAGCGTAGAAGACTTTGGGACGGCACAAACCTACCGTCTAGCAAACCCACAAACCCGCCAGAGTCCAACGCCTTACGGCGAGTCACTGGGAAGGTAACCCAGTGGGGCTACCTCGCCCCCTGGCTACCAGTTTTGGTGGGATCGCGCCGTCTGGAATTAACCTCCAGGATACCTTCTTTCTCCCGACTGGTTACGAGAACAAAGTCGTTTACGCGGCCTCTACCTGCCCTAATTCAGCGGTGAATCAGTTTGAATCTATCGCTTACCAAAGGCATCTTTTCCTCGGCTCTGAATTCAGGATCAGGTAGCATAATGGTCATTTCAAGAGTGGTTGACGGCAGGTCAACAACCCCAGCTTAGAAGACAGTGTATTACCATAGTCTCCAGACTCCTTCAGCTATTGGTAGAAACCATTCGCTACCAATGTAACGGAGGGTAGTTGGGCCATATGGCCTGCATGTTATTTTGGGTCAGCTCAACGCACGGCTTAACTTCCATTAGGTAGCTTCCTCGAAAAGGTCGATTCTGGAAAGGACTCTATTTCCCCAGTCACGCCCATGTCGTATACTTAGGATCAGATCCCCTGGTGGATGATTTTAATTTTATTTATAATATTGTTATGTTATTTTAAAGTTTGCTTTTGTAAATTGATTATTCATTTTACCCCGATTATTGTAAAACAGTAAAACTCCAATTAACCGAATCAATTGGGACCGTATCCCATTCGGATAATCGAAAATTCGGAAATTTGGATTTTCTCTGTGAAAATGGGTCTATTTTAATTAATTACTGTATGTATGTTGAAAATGGGAGTAAAACTATGTTTAAAGAAAATGAGCTAGCGGTTACTCGGTTTATAGGATAAACAACCACATTACGCAGCTTGGATCTTAGCCTTTTCACAAACAATTGAACCCGAAATTGGGTTCCCATAGAACATTGCTACAAAAAAACCGCGAAATATTACGTCATATCACACGTCACACGTCATATCACGTACGCGTCGCTCTTTGATTGTTGCTGTCCGTTTTCTCCAAGACCTTGGTGATATTCCTGATCGTAGATCAAATGGGTAAGGCACCGCAACGTAATCGAATTAATCCAAAGAAATATTATTTGGACATAAATATTTATTTTATTTATTTATTTAAGAATTAATTACTATAAAACATTGATTAGCTTACAAAAATAACAGGAACCGAATGGCAAAACCTTAACCTTTTGCTTATTTGTTTCTGTCACCCAACTGGGAGTAGCCCGTTCTAGGGTGGACAGGACTCCAATATTACAATCAAGTTTGCTTGATTGCTTGGTTGCCTACAAATGTACAAGTTTTAGTAAAAAGCTAATGACACTAAATTGCCCTAAAATGTGGTCTTCAGAATAAAATAAAAAATAATAATAATAAAAAAATATTAAAAATATATAATAAATAAAATGCAATTCCATTATTAAATCGGCAATAAATATAATATAAAATTCGATTAAATAATATAAATAAAGTTATATGTGAGAAAAGAAAGAAACAGTCATTATTATTTAATATTATGTTTTAAGTAATATAAGATTTAATATAAAAATACCTAGTCTAAAAGTATAATTCATTGTCAAAGTCAAATATTTTTTGGTAGTTAGTTCAATGTTAAAAAATACTTAACATATAAGTTTAAAAATATGTTAATAATTTGTGCACCTAAGTTTTATTATACTATTATTTCTAACATTTGATGTATGGTTAGTCTGTCATGATTCGATAACCATTTCTTTAATTTATTTTTGAATTCCCTAAATGTCAAATTCATTTTTATTTCCATATTGATCAGATTGTAAAATCTCGGCGCAATGAAAGAGTAATGTCTTTGACCAAATGATGTATTCCTTCTGGGTATTATTAAGCTATTTTCAACAACTTGTCTTGTTGGTCGCCGGTTCTGAATTATTCCTAAATTTGAGTTATTGAAATAAGAAGTAGCTTTCCATTTATTTTTGAAACATTGCTACTGTCAATAAAGTGACCGTCGATTTCGACGGGTTTAAGCTATTTTTTGTTATATAGAAAGTAATTTATTATAGTTGTATTGTTTAATTTATGTGTTAATGCTTAAATCCTCTGGAAACGCTATCCCTGGTACATATATATTCCAGTTGGTCGGCTCTGAACATAAATACCTACAAAGAGTTGATTCAAATAATGTTTCGTCATTGGTTATGGTTTATATAACGCAGCAATGAGAACAGTTTTCGATAATGATTATTAAATAAATTAATTCCCAAAAATTAAAATATTCTTATACTAATACTATAGCGGTTTTCAAACTGTTGAATGCCTTCATATATTAACCCTTCGAGTAGCGGCATAATTTCATGGCAGACGGCAATTTATTGGAATTTCTTGCAATATCGCCACGCTCGACAAAAAGTAATATAACTATGGAAATGCTATAGTAATCATAAAAAGAATAACTGTGCAATGATCGCATTAAAATTTCTTATATAGAATATTGAAATCTCATTTTTCAAAACAATTAGATAATTATGAATAAATATGAGAAAGTCGAAAAAGTGAAAAAAACTCTGCATTTCTAACTTATACTTGTCTTACGGAAAAATACGGAACCCTATTTAGAAATTGTAAACACTATCGTGATCTTTATTAGATTCTCTATCAAAGTTAATATTTTGTTTTGCTTATTTACATACAAAAATATTAAGATATTAGCTCATTAAAACCAATAAAAATTTTGATGATTTCTCGAAAAAAAAAATGATGATGTTTGACAATGGAATTTTACCAGAAATATCCGCGAAATGACGCGCAAAATTATTCTAGCAGCCGTCTATGTATCTATGGTAATAATGAGATATTTGGTATGAATTTTAGGATGCGTTGGAATAAAAAAATTCTATTACTGTGCGCTCCGGGAACAAGCCGACAATATTGATCGTTACGTAGTCAACGGTGTTCTGAACGGGCAGTACATCATCAACACGCTACGCGAGATTTTAGTTCTGAATAATCCGTCCTCAACAAGTTTCCCCAGGCCGTCACAAAGGCACCGCTTTTGGAGAAATGTATCTTTACCTGTGGATTTTTTTTTTTAATATTAAATAGTATGCCACTTAGCGTAAATTTGCCATATCTCAAAAAATAATTTGCTTTGCCGTTGAAAAAAAAATCGTTACTCGTCTACCGGAGAAATTCCGGCAATAATAAAATTCTCCGCTTGAAAAAGGCAACATTTTTGTCTGAATCATGTCCGCGTAATCTCAAATAAAATAAGGGATAATCCTTCTGAAACAAGGCGTAAGGTTACAGTTTCCCGCCGGGCCTCCTTTCTGTTTCATCATCTGAGGAATTAGACACTGTCAGTAAACTGAGCGCCTCGACGCAAATCACAATAAATTAAACTCGTCGCTGTCAAGAGCATAGCTAAATCGGGGGCCAATCAAATCAGGCCAATCAAATCAGGCCAATCAAATCAGGCCAATCAGGCCAATCAAAGACAGGAGAAGAAAGTTTGTTGCTTTGTATAGCACTAGCTAAATTTTGGGGTAAGATAGATCTGTGAGAGTGGCCACCCTTCACTGGACTCCAATTGGTTGTGAGCGATGGGTGGTTCTCATCATCGAGTTTTCTCCGTGAATGAAAGTCGTGGATGTCGAAGTAGAAGTATTTAATCAGAAGGTTGAAGTGAGTCGCCAGTTCTTAACGCCTTGAGAGTATTTTCGCCGTTGTGTAGTAGTGTGGGCGCGAGGTGAAGCCGTGGCAGTGTATCTGAAGTACGTGGTCGAGGAGCGAGGCTTGACGATTGGTGTCGCGGATAATGCAGGTACTGCTTGATAATGAAGTGTAGCGCGATAACTGTAGTCGTATAACTGTCCGCCAAGGAATGATGTGTAGAGCGCGAACTTGTCCACCAAGGGAATGATTGTAACCGTGTACTCGTCCACCAAGGGAATGATATCGATCGATTAAAATGTACCACGTTTTATACCGTTAAGCGGTGACGTAAATAGCTATGAGTGGGGTGTAACATGTGTATCGATCAGAAGAAATGACATGAGTCATCGCTTGCCTGGGCATAATTTGCCAAATTTAGTTGGAAATTAACTGCAGCTGGCTTGTGTAGGTTTGAGCGAGTCTGCGGTTTTCGTTCCGTGGAAATTACTTTTTTGTTGTGGGTATGTGGAGCGACAGGCTCCTACAGATCCCTTTTTTCCAATCAAGTGTTAAGTTTTTGCGTGTAATATACAGTGGCGTAGTGTGCCTTGGCGGGGCCCCGTATAAAAATTTGTTTGGGGGCCCTTAGGAAGGGTAAATATTTCTCACAAAAGAAAAAATAATGTTTGCATAAAATTAAAAGAAATATTTATTTGTCAAAATTATCTATCTGTCACTTTTACCAAAATTTTTACAAACAATTCAAATTAAATATACACTCTCCTTGCCTTTTTTCGTCAAACTGTTTATTAAATCATTTATAACTGATGATGACTTTAGTTTTTCTAAAGTTTCTGCCTCTATGGACAATAGTGACAGGTCTGACAGGTGTTCATGTCCCATCGAAGTTCTTAGGTATTTTTTGTGAGTTTTAATTTTGTAAAACTTCTTTCAGCAGTTGCAGTTGTAACTGGAAGGGTCAAGAATAAAAAGCATGCTGTTATTACCTCCGGAAAACTGGATGAAATACTATTGAATTTTATCAGCAATAATTCAATGAGTTCCTTAATGGAATAAATTTTTTGAATTTCAGATTTTAAGCATGTTTTTAGAGCTTTTAATTGGTCATAAAGAATAAATGAGATGTCTTTACTGTATTTAGCCGACAGTTTTCCGGAAGCGTTTAATATCTCTTCGTTTGAAGAAGACAGGAGTTTCTCCGGTTGTAATATTTCGAACATACCTACTACTCAGGTCGCCAGGTCAGGTTAGGTCAGGTTGGGAGCCCCCGTGGCCCGGGGGCCCCGTATAATTGATACGGCAGATACGGCGGTAGCTACGCCCCTGGTAATATATAAGGTATCCTACGTCCTTCTCTGTACCCCTGTCAATAAATTCTTCATGATGATCAACTAAGTAGTTAAAGCGTGAAGATGTAACGATCGCGGTGCTTGCGCTACGCACGTTATCGAAACAAATGTTAAATTTATAATGAGTTTCTAGCGCCTTCTCGCGTCCGGGAAACGTCGCGGGCGACTCAAAGTATTTTTTTATTTTTAGGGTTATTTACCCCTTTTTCCCCCTAAGTGGTAATTTAAAAAAAACATGGAAGATGCATTTGCTTATTTGTTTACTATCATTAAAACTCCTTTTCGCCCCATTAGGGGTTGAATTTCCAGTGGATAGGCATCCCTACACTTGGATGCGTCACAAAATTAAATGCCTAAAATTTAATTATTAAAAACATAAATATCATTATAATTGTCATGGCAGTAATACTATATTCAATATTATCTATTTACAACTAATAAAAATATACTAATGGTATTAAATAGTAAGAGAGAATAATATATTAAAATAGAAATGCAAATTTTACGTAGAATAATCAACGTAAAATAATTTTATTGTCAATCCAGCAATATACCATCGTATTTTTAAATATAAATATATGTATCATAAATTATATGAGAATTAGAATGTCAGCTATCATAATACCGTTATGTTTAAAATTTTACAAATTTTACTAATTATCAACATGGAACTCCCTTATACCATAAATTAGGTTTCTTACCAAATTATTTATAATTATCTTTTTAAATTGGTTCTCTCCGAGGGTTTTCATTTGCTCTGGAATCTTATTATAGAAGGACAAATTTTGGCGAATAAAACTGTATAGCACTTTGCTAAGTCGCTGTCGGTTTATGTGGAGATTGGATTTATTTCTCGTATCGTGATGATGAAAATCACTCTTCACCGAAACTTCTGCTAGGTGTCTACGAGCGTATAAATATATTGTAAATTAGCCACATTGCTTTTTTTGTGCATTTAATAATTGAATCTAGTAAAAGAAAAAGATTTATTACTGGGGAAATAAGTACAATTAGATTACAACCCCCCTCCCCCTCCCCCAACCCACTTTTGGTAATCCGTGACAGACTCAGAATTTCTTGAGTAGGATCAACAAATTTACCAAATTTAATTACTTTCACAAACTGAGGAGAAAATCCTCAAAAAACTCCCTACCTCCTGACTAATATATTCGGTTTATTGATACTATTAAATTGATTAAAGAAGAAGTGTAAATTATACAAGAGGATTGTAGGATTGCCATGTATTTATTTATTTATTTATTTATTTATTAATATTTCACACACATTTAAAACACTAGGTTAATAAGATTAAAATCTACCTTGCTGGAGTGATGCCCGTACTAAGGTAGACTTTTATGCATATGAACTACTGAGTCCTTTTTAGTAAGTCCTCTTAACAGAGACTTTCCTATTTGCGCACGCAGGTGACACACTCCCGCAGCTTTGTGAAACTGTGCAATTTATTTACTAAAAATTAATTAGCCTTTTAGCGCTACATCGCACACAGGTCAGTTTTGTTTTCTGGCGGGGAAAAAATAGTTATCTTTTTAATGCGTTCATGTCGACTCTATAATATTCTTATAAATAAGATAAAAAACGAATTCACCGCGTGAAGCTCGTAACACATTACATTACATTACATTTACGTCGTGTCCAACTGGCGCCTAAAAACCGCTCTTGGACGTGTCAAATATTTGTGTCAGTTAGTAAGTCTCATTACTACTCCAATCTTGACTTACATATGTTGCCAAGAATTTAGCTATTAGATTGTAACAAAAAATATATAGTGTCTAAGATACTTTGGAACATACTAAAAGTTATTAATCATAAAATCATTTTACAATACAAATTAAAGTCGTAAATAAATAGTTGATAATTCTGATGGCTACCTACTAAAAGCCACTAAACATAATAAATAAAATAGTCAGTAGGATAATTAAAGAAGACGCCTAACAATTGCATTAGTTAATAATTCGAATATATACGTAATAAAAACTGTCCATAGTAACATTCAAAGTAGTAAGTAAAGTGGTAAATAATCAAACTAAAGCTAAATGTTACATTTAGAAACTAAAAGTACAAATATAATTATTAATCAAATTGGCACAATATTTTCAAAGTCATGGCCCTCGAATTCGGTCAGATTATAGAAAAGGTGGCCTATTAGCATCTCCCCCCTCAAATGTGAGGCGTCCAATAATGGATGCCATTATAAAATGTATACAAAATGTATATAAATTTATATAAATGTAAATATAAATGTAAATGTGCGCCGCTTTATAGTAATCCGCTCTATAGTAATGCTATAGCTCTATAGTAAACCCCGCGCTATGTAAATGTAAATGTAAATATAAATTTATATACACATAAATTTTTGCCGTAGGCAAACCCGAGCTAATCGCCAGTCATTTGTGGGGTTAATGTTGTTTTAAAAAAAAATTGCACCCGACGTTTATCTTATTTATAATGTCAAACAACCGCGATAATCTCCGATTTTATATCTATAATATTCTATTGCTTTAAAAATATAGATACGAGATATTTTACGTCATATTTTGGTTACTAATTGCTTTGAATAATATATTTTTTAAATAAGTTAATAACTTCATTCGCCTTCGGAGTAATTTAAATTGTCTTTTATTTTTACTAGATCGGTGGTTTTGCCGTGACCTGGCAGAAACCAGGACTGGCAACATCCGAGTGGATTATTCGAGTCCAAAAACTTGTACAGTTGATTATAAACCAGACATAGTTAAATAGATCTTCATTGTGTAACTTTATGTTAGAGCTACAGATGATTTGGCCCAAAATGATTCGACGAAGCTTGCCCACAAGGCGTATACAATTTCAATTACATATTCATAACCACCGATCACTCTTTGTACTTGTGAGAGTGGCCACCCTTCACTAGACTCCAATTGATTGTGATCGAAGGGTGGGTCTCATCATGAAGTTTTCTTCGTGAATGAAAGTCGTAGATGTCGAAGTAGAAGTATTTAATCAGAAGGTTGAAGAGAGTCGCCAGTTCTTAACGCGTTGTTGTTATTTCGCCGTTGTGTAGTAGTGTGGGCGCGAGGTGAAGCCGTAGTAGTGTGTCCGAAGTGTGTAGTCGAGGAGCGAGGCTTGACGATCGGAATCGCGGATAATGCAGGTACTGCTTGATAATGAAGAGAAGTCGCGATAACTGTCCACTGAGGGGACGATGTGTAGAGCGCGGTAACTGTCCGCCAAGGAAATGATTGTAGCCGTGTACTTGTCCACCAAGGGAATGATATCGATCGATTGAAATGTACTACGTTTTATACCGTGAGCGGTGATGTAATAGCTATGAGTGGGGTGTGACATGTATCGCTTGCCTGTGCATAAATTGCCTAATTTAGTTGGAAATTAACTGCAGCTGGCTCGTGTAGGTTTGAGCGAGTTTGCGGTTTCCATTCTGTGGAAATTACTTTTTTGTTGTGGGTATGTTGGGCCGACAGGGCTCCAACATACTTAATACTTATTATATTTTTTGATTACAGCAACCAGTAAAAAATACCTAATCTATTTAAATCATAATAATATTTTAGGAGTCTAAGAAATAATTAACATAAAACTTAAAATTAATCCAAAATACTGAAAATAATATTAAAAGAGTCAAAGAATGAAAAAAAAATAAACATTAAAACAGTGAAGTAACATTAGTAGTAAAAGAAGTGGGGGGCTTGTATCCAGCCCTTGATGTCACCTGGATCTATTAGATCTTTTGTAACTACCCAATTTGTGGTTGGGTCAGTGGTATGCTAGTCGCCCGGTACTGCTTACCAGTCCATACAGATCACTAACCTTCAGGTTGGGCAGGTCGCTGAGTTCGAGAAAGGCTCGTCCTAGTAAACTGTGTCTTTTTGCGGCGATGCCTTGGCAGCGACCAGCGATATGTATGCTGTCTCTAGGTTCTTCCTACTACTTAAAAATAGTGAAATTTGTATCTTTAAAAAGTCCATAAATTATTCTATAAAATATTTTAATTATCAAAGAAATTGATAATTTGCTTCACATAAAATTATATAGTGGACAGAATAAAAATCTTTAAAACTGTAAAAGTATAATAATTTGAATTGATATTTTTAATGTACTTACAGTACTGTTCAAAAATAATCAATGAAATTTAATCGAAACTATCTTATGATTCTAAAAAATAATCATATTAATATTCAAATGCCATCCAAGGTTAATAAAATATTATGTAAATAATCCAAAAATTAATAGATCAGAGCATAAAAAATACATAAAAAGAACCTACATAATACAAAATCGTTTCCGATCCGGAACTCGATCTTCTTTCCGTATGTCGAATATTGCTTGCCGTATGATACTAGCTACCGACTATAGTAGGGCCAAAATCAACGTGCACCTAGAGTCATAAATCATTAGGCCGGATGGTGCGCGTAAGGATGTCCAACAAGTCGACGTTGCTTATCGATAATTTACTCAAATCAAATCAAATAATTTAATCTCTTAAAAACTTAAAATATATTTTTAATATTCTTTAAACTTTTATTTCACTTTATTGTTGCATGTATACGTTAGTTTGTATTTACGAAAATATTTCTTAATAAATGAGTTTAAAACTAACTAAAGCAATCATTACAAATTATTACGAAAATTTTCATCATAATCTATAATATCGATCGATATCTCTTGGATCTATATCGATCCAACCATCGATCCATCATATTCCATCGATATTCCATCGATACATCGATAATCCATCGATACTGCTATTATTATTTTTAAAACACGCATCCCCATAGTGCGAGCGAAAGACAGCGAGTGTGAGCGAGAGGTCCGGCCTAATGATTTATGACTCCAGGTGCACGTTGATTTTGGCCCTACTATAGTATCATACGGCTGGATAAACGGGTATAGCGTTTGAGATTTCAGGTTATCGCATATTATTCACATGTAATCAAAAGCGACACCAGCGGTAGCTCCCTATTATTGGTACCCCGAATACGCCTGACAAAATTACAGGAAATCTACTTATACCTTAGCATTAAATTCTATAATTTACTCCATGTCAGTGTTAATCAGCTGACGGACGTAAAATTAAAAAAAAACTAAGGAGATGCTGATAGGCCGCCTTTTCTGTGTTATGGAAGAATATCCCTATCTGAAACTAACCATCATGATACCTCCAACCTCCCGACTAGTTACGGGTCCGAAGTCGCTTGCGCGACCTCTACCTGTCATGTATTCAGCGGTGATTCAATTTGATTCTATCGCGGTTAGGTTTATTTAGTATCTTAGGTTTTTTACTGTATTTATAATTCATTAAAAGAATATATTATTTTTTTTGTTGTTTTCCGCTCCAGATAGCATAAACTGACCTGTGTGCGGCATTGCCGCAATTCCGCCAAAGTTAAGTGCAGTCGGCCACGACGACCCTTCTCTTTCCACCCTCCGGGAGGGGTTCGTAGGTACGTGGAGAGGGGGAAGAGGCACTTCGGCTCTTTCGTTGAGGAAATAAAACACTAGGTGGCCGGAGTAGAAATTAGTTTACACTGCCGCTAGTAATAATTACTATTGTCTTCGGAGAAGTAATTACTAGGAGAAACGGAGAAATACTTGACAAAGGAGGAGTGTTTAATGCTGACTGCCTAACACAATTCACTTTATCATTGCAGTTTTAAATAGAGGACGAAAACAACCATTTGATTTCGTTGAAAATTAAGCAGCAATTATTGCATTAAATTGCGTCAAAAACAGCGTCATCTAGTAATAAAACATTGTATTATATCAGTTTATGATTTCTGTTATCATTGATAAATTAGCATATTAGATTTATCAATGCTGTACTACGATTTGGCAGCTAAGATTCTGCTACGAAAAGCAACGTGTAGATGGCATTCATAGTTCCAAACAATCATAATTATTTTATTTTTCAATTTATTTATTTCTATAATTCAACTTACAAGCTACAAAAAAAATATCATTCTTAAACAAAATCATTTAAAAAAAGGTGTACATAGTTTAACCTAGTTCGGAAAGAAAATTCAACTTTGTGACATTGTTTTACTATCTCACTAGGAATGAACCTGTATTGAGGTGATTTTTGTTTAATGTGTACTTTGGTGCTTTTATAAGGTGTTTATGAGCCTTGTAACACTGCGACCATTGCTGATCTATTATGTTCCATTGCTGATCTATTGTATTGCCACCTACATAGTTCGGCGCTAAGCCTCGTGTCCGAGCTAAGAACCGCAACAAGCTGTTGGTGCTAGATTGTTTTACTTCCTCAGGTTGGAGGTAATGACCACCCAAGTGGGTCTATTTTTTACGCATCAGCGGGCCACAATCACACGCCATAAGAACTATGCCAACCACCGTATATATATATATATATATATATATATATATATATATATATATATATATATATATATATATATATATATATATATATATATATATATATATATATATATATATATATATATATATATATATATATATATATATATATATATATATATATATATATATATATATATATATATACACACTCGTAGGCAGTGGCGGATCCAGGGGGGGGCTAAGGGGCTGAAGCCCCCCCCTCAAAACATAAATAAACAACACTTTCAGATTTGCTACTGAACTGTATATTATAAATCTGTTAGTTCAGTCTAATTTAGTAGGTATACCTAATTTCTTAATGTAGTTGCACTACAGGTTTTTACGAATATTCTGGAATATTGTTATTTACTGATATAGCTATTAGCGAGACCGACCCTCAGCCCCCTCCCCCCCCCCCCCCCCCCCCCCAAATATAAATCCTGGATCCGCCACTGCTCGTAGGTAGAGCAAGGCAGCTCTTATGGCACTAGCCTCGAATACCATTAATTCAAAGTGCGTATCACTACTGAATTCCCTGGGCGCAAAGAACAGGGTAGTTCTAAGATGGGTTTTCGGCCATGCAGGGAAATTGAGGTAAATGAAAAAGCCGACAAACTTACTAAGACTGGAGCAAAGGGAACGTTATACGGCCCTGAACCAAAAAGCCTTGCAAACCTAATGATCAAAAAAAATATGTTTAGAATAATCCGTCAACCACTGGAACAACACGCCAGGGTTGAATTATTCCAAAGGGCTAACTAAGGCTTACGATCGTAAAACTGCCCGTGAGGCATTATCGCTAAATAGGAACAATCTACGCATGCTGGTGAGGGCGCTCACGGGGCATTGTGGCCTGAACAAACACATATACAACCTCAAGCTCCGGGACACGAAAATGTGCAGGTTCTGCCAAGGGGCAGAGGAAACTTCCCTGCACCTCATGTGCGAGTGTGGTCCGCTGATGCGTAAAAGATACACCCACTTGGGTGATCATTACCTCCAACCTGAGGAGGTAAAACAATCTGGCGCCAAAAGCCTGTTGCGGTTCTTAAATGACACGAGGCTTAGCGCAAAACTTTAGTAGGTGGCGAACGCAATAGATCAGCAATGGTTGCAGTGTTACAACGCTCATAAAGAGCTTAGAAACGCCCCAAACAACAAATATATAAACACACAGCCACGAGCCTGCCTGGTCATTCACAACAACAAAGCGCTAAATTTCGTGTCCAAACTCCCATATTATGTATTCAAATTTTCAATTAGCGCGGAGAAGTTTGCGTAGTGTACGATATAATTAGACGGGTCCGAGCGGCGACCGTGCGAGAGCCTTGTCGGACAAAACTTGGTCCTCCGACTTGCCCACACACAAAACAACGAAACGAAACTTGCGGCGGATGTCTCGGCGGGCGAAATCCAAACTTGCACGCGAATACACAACTTTATAACTGACCGCTAATTGAATTTTAGCACCAGTGGCGTTTGCGTTAAGTGATCATGTGTGTTTAAGACGCTAAACGTTATAAGGTTAAATTTTCAAATTTACGAATCTTGACAAAGACTACAACGAAATCAATAGATACTGAAATTTTATTTAAATGCCTTTTAGCATACACTTCCAGACCCTAGTATCCTCGCTCGTTAAAGTTATTCTAAGGATACTTCATATCCCCTTTGTAGCGATACCCCTTGCACAGCTGGATATAATCTAGCTGGCTGCAGGGCGGCATTAGCTCAAGGACGTTATACTTACAGCCATGACAAAGTCCTTGCTGTTATTCACGAGGTTATTAGCCTCTCAGCGGCTCGTGCTAACAAGGATTTGACAGTACCCTACAAATCCCCAATACTGTTTGTGCATGATGGCTCTATCTATCTATATGCAAGAAACATTCCACTACCAAAACCTTTCATATTGAATTATGGAGGTCGATTCCGTCTCTAAGCAATATAAATTCTCTGGAAGCCTCAGAAGCACAACTCTCCGTCCAAATATAACTCTTTACCGCTATTACAGAATATTGTCCTATTAGTCGCCTATCAAATGTACATCCGTGTGCTCCTTCAGTATGCAAGTGTGGAAGTAGTCTTAATCTCTTCGTTTGACCATGGAGAAACATAATTTTGATGGTGGCACTCTCAAAAATGGTGCGTTTGGGCGCTGCGGGCCAAAAACAAAATGGCCGCCATCAAAAACATGTTTTCCTATTTATATCAGTAACCGTTGAAGATACGAAAAATGTTGTTGAATAAAAAATGTAGCCTGACAGATTGTGCATAGAAAAGGTCCTTACAACTTTCTTTGTATAACTAACCGTTTTCTCAAAAAAATTACTTTTGTAAAAAGAAATATTAAGAAATGAAAAAATCGAAGTTTTAGGGTTTTGCAAGCACATATTTAAAGTTTTTGAATTTTTTTACATGTTTCCTGATTTATTACAATAATAACTGTATTAAACTTTAATAAATTAACAAATATACCATTTTTATATTTTTTTTTATGTAGGAATTGGAAAGAGGAAAGAGACATTTCTTGAAAAGCTCTAATTTGTAATAACAATACTGTTGAAGAAATACAATATTACATTTGTTAAATTTTCAAATACAATCAATATCACTGTCAATGCCAATTTCACTTAAACCTAGATCTTCATCATTGTCTTCCTCGCATTCTCCCGTATTGTCGCAATGGTCAGGATCACCTTCGCACTTGCACATTTCAGTACACCGGAGTCCATTTGACTGACACGTACATGGAGGACAGCAACGTCTTTTTGAGCATGAGCAGCGGCAAAGTTCCAAGATAAGCTTTGGTGCACAGGGGTTGGTACAAGCAACAGGCTCGTATGCACTACCTATTTTCTGCCATCCAAAATCTGAGGGTGACGGGTTATTAGGATGCTGAATTAGGTCCTGATTCCACTCAAAACATTGAAGGTGAGCCCGTAGCAATGCTGGATTTAGTGCTGATTTTGTTGGAGGAAGGTTCTCATCTTGATGTTGTTTTTTAGTAAACAAGAACCATCGCACTGCTCCTATGTCTGTCAATGATGTTTTGGGGATGTATAGCTGACAAATGAGTGCTTCCAAGTTAGCCCTCACATCTTCAGTGAGTAACAGTGTTGTCCCCAATTTAGCCAAAGCTTCTATCATCGTATCACTTGCTGAATTAAAAGCTTTCCACCACTTTATTTTTCCTTTGCCAGCAAATGACCCTGTTACATCAGCTCCTGAAAGTGCATGTAGACCAGGGAGTGCAGAGGCTTTCAGAGGTCCAAGTGCTCTGTAAATTGACCCTATCTGAACAAACCTTTTCATACCATGTCCAAGATAGAAAGCAAAATCTTTAGAAAGTTGTGGATATCGCCTTAGTGCTAGAATAAGGACGTCAGTATCAGGGGAGAACACGTGAGTAGTTTTAATTCCTTTCTGTGCTAAATAAGCTGCATGTAATATAATCTTTGTGTCGGCCTCCTCTTGCGTGCTTGAAAGACAGGATACATCATCCCCATGTGATGACGCTGCCTTGTCCCTCCAACTGAGTACGAACTTTTTGTTGTTGGTCTCACCGAATTTGAGTATTTGATTGGAAAGGAACTCGGTTAGTTCGTCTTTCGTCTTATCATGGGCCAATAGTTTGTGCATTGGTATGCTTTCAATTTTTGTTTCTGGCCTGACTTTGTATTGGATTGGATCAGAGCCTTTTTGCCGTATGTCTCGCATCGCTTTCTTCAATGAGTTTTCTTTGTACGAGTCAAAAACTATATGTACCTCACTATAGTTATTGAATTTTTGTCCGATCCATTGGCTGAATTTCACACCGAGGTCCATTACATGTCTTCACTGTTGTAGGTTTGTGGTAGCTATGAAGAAGTGCCATGCCATCTACTATTACAGCTTTTCCATGTAGCTCGTCATTATGTACTGGAACATCATGAGCTGTAGACGTATAATCATCTTCGTTTTCTTCAGCAGGTTTCTCTTGGATTGATTCTAGAGCATCTGTAAGTTTGTACTTAGCCAGACAATGGTGCATACTCCCGTCAATTGCAAAACAACGACTTTGGTAGTGCTGAAAACTCGTAGTTGCTTAAATTGTGCCTTAAATCTATGTCAGGTCTGCTTCTGGAAGCTATCAACAAGCTTGAAATGAGAGATAAGTCTGTCTTAATGGCAACGGTTTTGTCTTTGATGGTAATTTTAATCTTCTTAGCTACTGATTTACACGTTTTTATGACATTCTTTTTCATGGGAGCCCAGAACGTAATTGTGTTTGAACGAATTCGTTGATCTAAGAAAATATTATGGAGATCTTTACCAACTTCGGCAACACTGTCTAAAGACACTTTTACTTCTTGAGGAAAGACTCGCTGAGTGAGGATATGAATGAGGTCATCACTTTTATATTGGAAGGGATTTGTTGAGTTTTTAAATGCTTCCATTAGTGTAAGCACATTATCGCCCTGGCGCTGTTGGAGTTTTACTGACACTTCGTGATGTTGACTTCGTTCTGTACTTTTTAATCCAATCATTTTCTCAGTTTCACATGCAATTCTAGTTAGTTCCGAATTAGCAAGGAAGAATCGATTTCGAGCATTCTCATTGAGTGTTATACCCACAAGTCCTCCATGTACCTTTAGTTTTCGATTTTGGTGTTCCAGAGCCTCATCCGCATCTAGAGAACAAAATGGTACTTTACTTCTGTTCACTACCCAATTACCTTCCATAAACTGTTTCCAGATTTCTGGATCTGTTGATTCCAAGTTTTCCATCTCTGAAAGATATAAGGTGATCATTCTAGCATAGTTAAGTCTATTAAATGTAAAGAAGTATTTAACAAACCCGTGGACGGATGCTAAATACAGTTTCCAATCAGATGTTCTTACAGCTCTTATGAAATTCATCATTACTTGCACCATATCCATATACGTGCAAGCTAGTTTGAAAACAGGATGCTTTTGCTTTTTTGTTGCTGAAAAGTTTTCAATATTTTGAATAATCTTTCTTTCTTGTAGGGAAGAAACTATTGTCGAATTTACCCTTTTCAGCTCTTTTTTATCACTAGTTGTTAATGTTTCTACTAGTTCTTGGAGATGAGGCTTCAAACAGTCTAGCTGCCCTGGAAATTCTTTTTGAAATTCTTCTAAGAGTAGGTTAGTTAGTGTAGAGGCAGTAGATATATGAGCTTCAATTCCTCTTCTGATGTGTTTACCGTCTAGGATTTGTTTCATTGTTGCTGCTGAATATAATCCACATTCAACCCACAATTCAGGTATACCTGAACCTTCAATGAGCTCTCCTATTCTCCGGAGCTGAGCAATTATGATATGTAGCTCACCAGGCTTCAGAAGCCATCCCTCCTTATATTCATTTACAGCCATTTCCAGCTGTTTTATTGGTTTGTAAAGAGCCATGTCAACTGTGACAACTACCTTTTTCTTAGTGGCTTCTACATCGGGACTTGTATAGTGGACTGAACTATTTAGTTTCTCCAGTTGTTTCATCACAGTAAGCTGCACTGATTGATTAGTTGGTGACTCTGGGATCATAGGTAGCATGGTAACTCTTGACACAGGCTTCTGCTGATCTATCAAGAGGCTGTTATAGCCAGCCCAAGTTTTAAAATGTGTAGTAGGCTTCTCGTTCATTGACGTACATATGATTATTCACTTGCAAAACCCTAAAATTTATATTTTTTGATTATTCTTTTTACAAAAGTAATTTTTTTGAGACAACGGTTAGTTATACAAAGAAAGTTGTAAGAACCTTTTCTATGTATAATTTGTGTAGCTACATTTTTTGTAAAAAACATTTTTTCGTATCTTCAACGGTTACTGATATAAATAGGAAAACGTGTTTTTGATGGCGGCCATTTTGTTTTTGGCCCGCAGCGCCCAAACGCACCATTTTTGAGAGTGCCACCATCAAAATTATGTTTCCACATGGTCAAACGAAGAGATTAAGACTACTTCCACACTTGCATACTGAAGGAGCACACGGGAGCCTATATTTGTACATTTGAAAGGGGACTATATTGTAGAATTGACTGTTCCGTGGGAATCAAATATCCCAAAAGACCACGAGTATAAATTAGGTAAATACCATGATCTCGCAAATGCCGTCAACGAGAACGGCTTCACTACCTTTATACGGTGGCAGTTGGCGTTCATGGCCTGGCAACACATCCCTGTTTCCCTTTCTTTAAAGATCTTGGTCACTACTAGAAAAAATATCTAAATCCGAGATTTCCGCATCTTAATTGTTATGGCTTCGAAGGGGAAGTGAATGGGTGGTAAGGTGGAAGCACACATGGGGTAAGACAGCTGTCCTATATCTACCCCAGCTAGTCGTTAGTCCATAGTCCACCGCTCACATAGAAGTGTGATAACATTATTATGATGGACCTGCTCCGGTCGGTGGATTACACGGCAGTTACGTTTGTATTTTATTGTATGGCTCATG
The DNA here is from genome assembly GCA_944548615.1 of Micropterix aruncella. Lineage (NCBI taxonomy): Eukaryota > Metazoa > Arthropoda > Insecta > Lepidoptera > Micropterigidae > Micropterix > Micropterix aruncella. The sequence goes on from OX155970.1 coordinate 2,057,046, forward strand.
CTTCTTCATCTTCTTCTTCTTCTTCTTCGTCAACGCGCATTCGCCCACCGTTGGGCATACGCCTCTCCAATCACTCTCCATCCGGATCGGTTGTCCGTTTCCCTCATCCAGACAGGTCCAGCTGTCTCCTTGATGTCATCGGACCATCGGGCCAATGGTCTGCCAACACTTCTTCTCTCAAAACGCGCTTGCTCCACCGTTCGTCGTGTCGTCAGGCCACGTGGCCGGCCCAAGCCCATTTCAACTTGGCCACTCTTTGACCCACGTCGACCACCTTCGTGCGCTGTCTGATGAGCTCGTTTCGGACTCGATCGCGCAACGATATGCCGAGCATGACTCGCTCCATGTTACGATGCACCACCTTAAGCTCGTGGATCATCCCAGCAGTCAGTGTCCATGTCTCACAAGCATACGTCATAGTCGGTAACACGCACTGATTTTGGCTCATGCTATTGGCCTTCAATGACATAATACCTTGACAGTAATTGGGTTTTTTGCATACCTTCTCCAAAGCATTGGAGGGTTATGTTCTGTGATTAAACGCCAGAGATGCAAACTTAATATAAATACTTTTCAGCATACACTTTAAGACCCCAGTAACCGCGCTTGTTGATGCTGTCTATTCAAAACAACGAAATGAAACGTTGGCGGATGTCTCGACGGGCGAAATCCAAACTTGCACGCGAATACATGACGTTATAACTGACTGCTAATTGGATTTCAGCACCAGTGGCATTTACGTTAAGAGATCGATTGTGTTTAAGTTGCCAAACGTCAAAACGACATTTCATAAGAAAAATTTTTACTGACGAATCTTAACAAAAAAATGGGGTGTGTCTGTGTCATGGACACGGCCGTATGTTGTACGTGAATACGGGTACGTAACGGGTAATATTTTCTATATATACGCTATTTACAAGCTTTTATTTACCTTGCAATGTTTGTCAGTATGTTTGTTTAGGTCAAATTGTAAGCACAATTAGAACCACTTCCTCTTATCATATGAAGTTAAAATTTTACATTTTGGTGTAGTTCCAATGACAAATGCATTTTTATTTATTTTATTTTATTCTGGAACCAAACAGAACTACATACAATGCAATGAAAACCTATTTAAAGTGTCAAAAATCCAATAATGTGATTCCGAATATAAAGTATACAAAATGAACGCAATATAATTTTATATTGTTTCCGCTTGAGAATGGGGGGAATCAGGATGAGAAGTGAGGTGAAAAGAAGGGACAAAATAGATAAAAATATATTATGTATGTATATAAATATATTTATACTTAATTTTAGGTATGATATATAGGTATTATAATGAATATACTTGAGATAAAATTATGTCCTTGAACTAAATTAAATGAAAATATAATATGTATAAATGTTTTGTGATCATCTAGATAGACTGTAGATTTTTTTTTATTGAGTTCTTATAAGAGGTTTTTGATGAGTGTAATATGTCCACACTTAAAAAGTCTGTATTATATCTATGGCACGCTCTGTATAGAAATTCATTTTGAGATGCGTTGGTTTTCACCACAGGGAGATGAAATAGTCGATGCGATCGAACAGGGCGGGGAGGAACATAAAATTCAATGCGCTAAAATCGCGTTCGCATCAATTATGATAAGCATGACCTTATTCTGGACCCAGGATTGGCTCCCGACGAGGGGACTCCTCAACGATCAACATCACAGACACGATATTTTGTATGCGCATTCAATTATGAAAGCCCGGTATAAGTTTCATCATGACATGGCTGCTGAGCTCAGGATTAGCTCCCGACGAGGGGACCCTTCGACGGTCAACAGCACAGTCACGAAATTTTGTATACGTATTCAATTATGATAGCCCGTCCTAAGTTCCACTATGATATGGCTGCTGCACCCAGGGTTGGCTATGGATAAAGCATTTTAATAGAAGATTGTTTTTAAAAATGTGTTTTACTATTAACTTATTTATGTATATATAAAATCGAAGACTATCGCGGTTGTTTGACATTATAAATAGGACAGAAAACGAATTTACCGCGTGAAATTTGTAGGACCCGACGTTTAGGTGACGTTGCAGCCGCCGTTGTCTAGGGTAGACTGAAGAGCTTACAGTCCGTTGTTTTGCGGGTAGGCCGCAAACCGCTGCCGCCACTGCGTAGGTTATAACGGTGGTGGGGGGCCGGGCTCGGAGCGCGGGAATTTTTAAATTCCGTCTTGCAAACAACACTCACTGTATCCTGTTTTACGTCTTTGCGTTCGTTCCACGTAGAAGAGAGTTTGTAACCGTCATCTCTATTGAAGTTCGGAGTTCTTCTTATTTCAATGGCTTCCCGGATCATGCGAGGAAAGTAGAATTGTTCCTTGGATAGAACAATGGGATTTTGAAACTGCATCCAGTGGTTACTTCCGCTATCCAATATATGTTCGCAGATCGCCGATTTTTCTCGCTGAACGTTTTTAACAGCTTTGATGTGTTCTGTCAGTCGCGTGGCTATGGGCCGTTTCGTTTGTCCAACGTAGGCTAGACCGCAGCTGCATTCGACTTTATACACACCCGGGGTTTGCAGTGGTATTACATCCTTTACAGGCCTCAAAAATCGAGCTATATTTTTAAAAATTCCCGCGCTCCGAGCCCGGCCCCCCACCACCGTTATAACCTACGCAGTGGCGGCAGCGATTTGCGGCCTACCCGCAAAACAACGGACTGACAGCTCTTCAGTCTACCCTAGACAACGGCGGCTGCAACGTCACCGAAACGTCGGGTCCTACAAATTTCACGCGGTAAATTCGGTTTCTGTCCTATTTATAATTATTTATGTATGTTTGGGCGCTTGAAACAGTGCCAAAATATCGGAGACCAATCGAACACAATTCACATGGTAAATATCCCGTTATATCACCAATGTGTCTTGATTATCAAGACATCATCGACGATCGTACACAATCAATGACCTACACAGTCCGCCGTCGATATAGAAGCGATTTCATCATCCACTTGCATAATTTCACCAGACCCAGCTGCAGGTGTCCAGTACACCGTCGTTGATCGCACTGCTTCACTAGGTCATATGGTGTTTTATTGGTATCATTCGATATTTTTTGTATAGAGTGCCTCAGATGACTATTAATTTTCTTATAATAATTATCTATTTTACATGTATACTCATGTAAATGGATTCAGCTCCTTTTTTTTAAATTTATTTGTCTGCCGTGTAAAGCCGACTTTAGTCAACGCTATTGTCGAATTTTATATCTACATTATTAATATATTACTAGCAAGTGACGAATTCTAATATGCGATAATTAGCTTTAATTGATAATTCATGCTTTTATTGTAGGTATATTCTGAATAAATAAATTGAATACTGAATACTGAATTGCTTTTCAGAAACCCTTTTCAAACGTATATGATCTTGGTATTAAGATCTGGCTTTTTGACGCGTATAGGCTGACATTACATACTTTTCATTTTTGTTTTTGATTTTAACACCATATTTATATTCACTATAGCTATTTCACACTAATGTTTTATATATGCAATACATAAGTTTTGATGAGAGCTGACCATTAAAACCTAAACGAACGTCGTCGCTTTTCCGAGTCAAAAGTTATACTAAATAGAAATCTCGAAACGCAGCAAAACCCTCCACCGCGCGCGTTGCGTCAGAGCCACACTCACGAATTCTTTGATCCTTTAGATATCCAGTGTTGTAATTAAATTTTGCATGGAGATGGAGCAAACTGTATCCCCGACTTTGTTATCATTCATTTTTGAATTGCATCCCACTATAAAAGCAATTTTAAAGACGTATTTACGTCAAAACTACAACATCTGTTTTGAGCGCCACTCGATTTTTTAAGAAAACGAGAAACAAGCAAGTTTATCGTCTAATTTCAAACTCATTCTACATTTTTAATCTATGGTTTTCTCATACTTGAGTTATATATTCCTAAAAAAAATATTTAGGTTTTTATATAGTTTAATTTGCGTAAAAAACACATTAGTTAAACTAACCCTTTTTTTTATTTTTTTTTTTTATTTGTTGAGTGGGGCTTTTCTAAGGTCTTTATGAGCCTTGTAACACTGCGAACATTGCTGATCTATTGTGCTCGCCACTTACTATAGTTCTGCGCTAAGCCTCGTGTCATTTAAGAACCGCAGCAGGCTTTTGGCGCCAGATTGTTTTACCTCCTCAGGTTGGAGGTAGTGACCACCCAGGTGGTTGTATCTTTTACGCATCAGCGGGCCACACTCGCACATGAGGTGCTGGGAAGTTTCCTCTGCCCCTTGGCAGAACCTGCACATTTTTGTGTCTTTGAGCTTGAGGTTGAACATTTGTTTGTTCAGGCCACAATGCCCCGTGAGCGCCCTTACCAGTATGCGTAGATTGTTCCTATTTAGCGATAGGGCCTCACGGGCCGTCTTACGGTCGTAAGGCTTAATAAGCGCTTTGGAATGATTCAACCCTGGCTCGTTGTTCCAGTGGTTGACGGATTGTTCTAAACACATTTGTTTGAGCATTAGGTTTGCGAGGCTTTTTGGTACGCCACAGCAAGGTTCAGGGCCGTATAACGTTCCCTTTGCTCCCGTCCTAGCAAGTTCGTCGGCTTTTTCATTTCCCTCGATTCCTGCATGGCCGGGAACCCATCTTAGTATTACCCTGTTCTTTTCGCCCAGGGAATTCAGTAGTGACATGCAGTTTTGCACTAGCTTTGAATTAATGGTATTCGAGGCTAGTGCCATAAGAGCTGCTTTGCTATCCGAGTGGATATAGATACGGTGGTTGGCGTAGTCCTTTTGGAGGTTGATATCCGCACATTCAATAATGGCGTAAACCTCCGCTTGGAATATGGAGGCGTATTTTCCCAAGTTTACACTTCTTTCGAAGTTTGGTCGCTCTCCATATATACCACAGCCTATGTCAAGTCCCGATTTGGACCCATCAGTATACCATTTAAGGCTACCGGCCTCCCATTGCAGTTGGCTTTTTAGCCAGTCGTCTCTGGGCGGCAGTTCCACTGTAAAAAGTTTTCCAAAGTTTAGGAGTGGGAGCATGGTGTCTGATACCATGTTGAGGGTTGGATTTTCACTGACTGAGTCAAGAACTGATCTTAGTGCTTGTGAGATCCAGTTTACCTTCTCTCGGGCAGATAGCCTGTACATGCTGGCTTTCGCCACCTGTTGCAAATGAATGTGTAGGGGCGGTAAGTTCAGCAGTGCATCTAGAGCTGCTCCAGGAGTGGAGGACATTGCGCCAGTTGTCATGAGGCACGCCGTCCTTTGGATATTGTTTAATTTGGTAATCACAGTTTTCTGGTTGGCTTTGTTGCACCATACCACCGAGGCGTACGAGATTATCGGCCTCACAATGGCGGTGTATAGCCAGTGGGAAATCTTGGGGTTAAGGCCCCAGTTTTTCCCCGCCAGTCTTCTGCTTATACCCAAAGCACTTTTAGCTTTTTGAATTGTTTTATCTAGGTGGCTAGTCCAGGTGAGTCTCTGGTCGAGCGTGACTCCCAGATACTTTACTTCCTTGGAGAAAGGAATCTGCCTGTGGTTTAAGATTGGTATTTTTAGTCCACCTAGTTGACGTTTGTTGGTAAATGGCACGAGGACGGTCTTATCGGCGTTGACCGATAATTCGTTCTCTCTGCACCAATTGCTAACGATTATTAACGCTTTTTGCATTATGTGTGAGATCGTGTTTTGGCAGAAGCCCCGGACAATGACTACTAGGTCATCAGCATAGCCCTGTGTGTCTATCCTGGCCTCTGCCATCCTATGCAGGAGTTGATCTATTGCAAGAGTCCATAGTAGGGGCGAGAGTACGCCTCCCTGCGGGCAGCCTCTTGTAGTGGTGACTTCAAGGTTTGTTCCGTGAAGAGCTACCTTGGCCGTGCGGTTTGAGAGCATCGCTTTCACCCATCTGGTTGTGGTGTTGTCAACTTGTTTTGACTCTAGCCCCTTCACCAGTGATTTAATTGGGGTTTTGTCGAAGGCGCCCTCAATGTCTAAAAATGCGCATACTGCGATTTGTTTGTCTTCCAACGCCTTTTCCACTCTGTCTACTAGGTAAAGCAGAGCGGTTTCCGTGGATTTGCCTCTGCGGTAGGCGTGTTGGTTACAGCTGATAGGGTTGACCGTTAGGATTTTTTCCCTGATATAGCTATCCAGTATCTTTTCCATCGCTTTCAGTAGAAAGGATGTTAGGCTAATTGGCCTGAAGGACTTTGACAGTGCGTAGTCCTTCCTGCCAGCCTTGGGTATGAATAGCACTTTGACCTTGGTCCATTCTTCTGGTATATGTCCCCAGGCATAGCTTGCTCTGAAGATTTTAACCAGATATGGGGTTAGAATGTCGATACCCTGTTGCAAAAGCACGGGCATGATTCCGTCGTCCCCGCATGATTTGTAAGGTTTAAAGGATTTTACGGCCCATTTAACTTGTTCGGGCCTTATGATTCTAGCAGCCCTACTCCAGTCCTCGTTTCGAGGTCTGTATGGAGCAGTGGCGGCGTTGCTAGTTGTCACAGCACCTGGGAAGTGGGTCGATATTAGTTCCTCCAAAGTTTCCTTTTCATTTGTTGTAAAGGTTCCGTTTGGTTTTTTCAGAAGACCAATTTGGTTTGGTTTGTCCTTTGCGAGCAGTCTATGTACTCTGGCTCCTTGAGGCGTTTCCACTATGTCCTCGCAGAAGCTTTTCCATGTTGCTCTTTTGGCTCTCCTAATTTCTTTGTTGTACTCGGTTAAGGCTTTTTTGTATTCCTCCCAGTTGAGAGTTTGTTTAGCCTTATTAAATAGTTTCCGGGTTTCCTTCCTTAGTTTGTCCAACTTCGGGTTCCACCGTGGAACTTTTCTTTTGGAGGTCTTTGTCTTGAGTGGGCAGCTTTCCTCATAGGCGTTTATAATGCCTTTTGTGGTAGCCGCCACGGCCAATTCTAGACTCTCGCGTGTTTTTACATTTTTTTGTATTGTTTCAAGGTTAAGCCTTAGTGTGGTACGGTAAGCGTCCCAGTCGGTGGCTTTAGGATTCCTGAAAGTTGTGGTTTGACAGTCTACGGTGTTTAGTAGTTTAAAGGTTATTTGTCTGTGATCAGACATTGAAGTGTCATCCCTGACATGCCAGTTTTTTATGTGTCTGGCTAGATTTTTAGAGGCAAAAGTAATGTCTAAAACTTCCTGTCTTGCACTTGTCACAAAGGTCGGCATGCAGCCTTTGTTTAATAGGCATAGGCAGTTGGTTGTGATAAAATCATTAAGTAACTCACCTCTATTGTTAATGTCTGAGCTCCCCCACGCGGTGTGGTGTGCGTTTGCATCACATCCAACCAGTAACTCAGCCTTTTGGGTAGGGGCGTACTCCACCAGGTTTGCCAGCTCTTCGGTTGGATTTTGTTTCTCTCCAGATAGATAGGCTGAGCATAAGATGACTCTGGATCCATTCCATCCTTTGAGATTTATATACGCTGCTGACAGGTCATTAGTACATAGCTCTGTAACAGGCAGGAAGTTAATGTTTTTCTTGAACACTATGCATGCTCTGGGTTTTTTCCCTCCCGGGTACGAGAGGATTCTACCCGCAGCGTTTAAGCCCTGGATAGTTAAGTTATTTAACCCAGGGTTCTTGTACGAGGGCGATGTCGATTTCTCCTTTGGTGAAGCAACACTCCGTCACTGCGCTGGCGGCAATGGCGTGGTGGAGGTTGATCTGGAGAATCCTCGTAGAGTTGCCTATGTTCGCAATCAGTGATCCATAGGGGTTGTGGGCTCTGTCGCAGGCTTTTCCCTCTCCAATGGAGGACGAGACCGTCCATGTTTGGATTGGGATGTGCCTTGCTCATTCCCGGGTTTTCCCCCCTTTTTAGGCGCTCCTGTACTCTCGTCAGCAGGAGAAGGCCGATTTGCCGGCTCTTTCTTTCGCTGTATGGGAGCAGTCGTTTGTCTGCCTTTGTTGGAGTAGGACGGGATAGCCCTGTTTCCTGGGGGATTCGTGGGCTCACCCCTGATTTTCAAAGAAATCTTTCCAAAACCAAGGGTGGCCCTGTAGTCGGTTTTCCGAAGGGTCTCCAAAGAGGGCTCGTCAATTGAGAAGATCACGTGGTGTCCATTCTTTTCCTCCCTGCTGTTAAGTATTTTCCAGTATTCTGGAAATATGCCTTCGTTCCGGTTTGTCAACAGACTTAGGGCGTCCTTTATGTTCGCCGCCTCGCTGCTGGGGAAGAACGTTGTGCAAACTAGTGGCTTGGGCATTTCGCTTGCCGTCATGATAGACAGCTTTGCCTCGGGCCATGGTTTGAGGTTTGGGATTACTCCCACAAGCCAATCCTGGCTCTTCTGATTTTCACATGTGATCAGGACCCAGCCAGGCCTGTGAGTGAAACCCAGAAATTTTGGGCCCGAGCCTCTGACAGTGATATTTTTAATCAGGGTCAGTAGCGAGTGGTGCACCAAATGCATTTGGTTTTCTTCCATCGGGCTTTCATTTTTTATTCCCACACGTGAAGAACCCACCACCTCCCTGAAATTTGGCTTGATGCCTTCTTCAACTAACCCTTTTGTTAGATTTTTTAAAAAATGCTTTAAAATTTAAATCAAATGCGTCAGTTCGCGCGATAAGAAACATAAGGTGTAACATACAGAATAGTCAGATACAGACCTTCTAAAGTTGGTTGTGTGATTTCGCCTCACTTTGCTGAGCTCTTATTGCAATAGGATATTTCTGAACTCTTTTTCAAATATAATTCGCAAAGAACTTTTTGAGAAAAAAATGCATATATGGTCAATATCACTAGGATAATTATTTAATTTGCAAAAAAAAACGGCTCTCCAATATAGATTGTACAACCATGTACAACGAAAACCAAGATGATCAGTGCAGTAATTCAAGTCTGGTTTCACGTTGATGTACTGAAAGGAAGCTGTCAAAACTTGGTAAATTCTATGCCTCCAAGAGTGAACGGTGTTATCAACGCGAGGAGGACAACATTATATATTAAAAATAACAATCTATATCTAACATTTCTGTTTTTGTATGTTTATGTCCAATAAAGTACTTTTCGAAGAAAAATACTCTTTGTTCAAATTAATTCGCACGGTACATTATGTAATTGATTCACTCAAAACAAAAACAGACCATATGACGTTGATCAAACTTTAGGGAAATAAATAAAAAAATATTAATGCAAAAAAATGTACATCGTCATGAAATAATAAATATTTTTTAATTTTTTTATCTGTTATACATATGATTTTGTTTAGTAATATTAAAAATATATTTTGGAATGGGTACTTTTTTTTTGTTGATAAAAAAATATATGGTCTGTTTTTGTCTTGAGAATGTTAAAATGAAACAAATTGCTTATATTTTCCATTTTTATTTTAAAAAATGTTACATTTATTTTACATTTATTTCCTATATTTTATACTAAAACTACTCTCCTTCAGCTGCATTCCCTTCGTCCTCGTCAGTTTTAGACGTGGCATGATCCTGATTTTCTTCAGACGCAATAATATCACAGTATTTTATTTCATCTTCGTTTATGTATTGATACAGTTTCTTTATGCGATTTTATCAGATATTCCTGTTTTATATAATACTGAATGGATCCCTGTAAATTATTTTATCTTCCCCGGGAATTATCATGTTTTTCACATTGACTTTGGGCTCTTATAAACAAAATGTCTTCCAGACATTGAATGATGCACATTCTGAGTCATATCTTTTCAATACAATTTTGTTAAAGAAACGTGAGAAGTTGGTAAGTTTTATAGACTAGAATACAATAACTTTATTGTACTATAAAACCTCGGAATCCTGCAATAACACTCAATTTATTTATTTATTTATTTATTTATTTATAGTATTACACAAGTTCGTTTGTACAGTTTACCATATCATGTTGGGTTATATATATGAGACGTTAGCAAAAAACTGATTCTCGAGGAGATAGAGTAATGAATAAAAGTCGCCTAACTAGGCCAGGGCCTGTTCTAAGGCAGACTTTATAAATGTCGCAACAATGCGCCACCTTTCATCATATCGAAGATATTCTAAACGTCGTATTAACTGTTAGAGTACAAATTGTATCAGTAGTTCAGATTAAAAATTCGTTAACCCGACACTTGTTAAAACGTTTTTAAAAAATGTACATTGTATACAGTTCACAAGCAATTTTCTCATAAGTCATTAAATTCACTACGTTTTTGTCTCTGATTTGAGGTGCGATTTGTTAAAAATAACACTGTTTGGCAATAAATTAGCGGAGAAAACAATATGAGCGGTAACAAGCATTTCAGTTAGCGGGCACCTAAATCACAGTATTTTATTTCATCTTCGTTTATGTATTGAAACAGTTTTTTAATGCGATTTTATCAGATATTCCTGTTTTATATTAGTACTGAATGGATCCCTGTAAATTATTTTATCTTCACCGGGAAATATCATGTTTTTGACATTAACTGTCTTCTATAAACAAAATGTCTTCCAGACATTGAATAATGCACATTCTGGGTCACATCTTTTCAAAACAATTTTGTAAAAGAAACGTGAGAAGCAGGTATGGTTTATAGAATAGAATACACTAACTTTATTGTGCTATAAAAATATTACTTAATAAATATTGCACTGGTTTTATAGAAAAAGACAATTTATGCACAAATGGCGGACTTATAGCGATATCTTATAGTCAACCATTTGATAAACTAATTTTTAATTGTCACCGTACAATACACACAGAAGTAGTAAAGTTAAATTTATAATAAACATACAAATATATGTCAATAACTTATGCTAAGGTTGCCCAGGGAAGGATACAGGACAAGGTGAGGTATATGGTTAGTGGCTGTGTAAAAATAAATGTTTCTTCAACAACATTTTGAAAGTGTGCAACGAAGGTGCATGCCTGATAGAGTGAGGGAGCTTATTCCATAAACGAGAAGAATAGACCGTAAAAGAGTGTGTGTATGTAAATAGAAGAATAATGTATCGGAATGGCGAGTGTGTTATCCCGGCTTGATTGAAGTGACAGACCGTGGCCTCCCAAAGAGAGGAAATTCTTCATGAGACAGGAGGGTGAAGTGGGGTTATTTAATAAGTGTTGTCAGTAGCGACAACGTATGCAAATTTCTTCGATCGCGAATAGGAAGCCAATGAAGTGGTTCTGGAAAGCAGCTAGCGTGGTCGAACTTTCGCAACTTGAAGACATACCTGAGGAAGATATTTTGCAGACGCTCCAGCTTATTCAAAATAACCTCACTGGCATCTATATAACAAACATCAAAGTAGTCAAGTATTGGCGTTAAGAGTGTGGACACAATCATTTCCTTATGTGACATGAGGAGAAATCTTTGAAGCCGCCGGAGACTATAAAATCCATGGAAAATGCGACGACTTACTTGGTTTACTTGATCTTGCCAAGAAGGATGTTGATCTATTAGAATATGAAGATTTTTAACAGTTTTGGTATATTCGTCAATTTGTCCATTTACACAAATTGGCATTAATGATGAGGTATCTATTTTTGACAGTGTTTTTTGCCGCCTTCCAGAATTGCTTCCGATTAATTTGGATTCATAATAATAGCATTTTTTATATCCCAAGCAGATATTGGATCTAAATCGGAGTTTATTATAGGCACGCATTAGGTTGATGGATAACCTAAAATCAAACAAATTTGCATGCATAACTCATATTTCTAATAAGATCCCTAACGGATGCTACAATTGCCCCGAATTTTCTTCTATCTTCAAGAGAAACTACAAGCATCATCTGCGAGGACACAATTTTAAGCTGGAGAAAACACGATTCCATATGAATCCTAGGAAACATTTCCTGACCAACCGGATTGTGGACCAGTGGAACAGTTTACGTGCTGAAGTGGTTGAAGCGAGTAGTGTCAATATGTTCAAAAATAGACTAGACGGACACCTTAAACAGAAATTGCAGTTGTACTCAGTTTCATATTCAGACATATCAGCAATTATGCTGCCTGTCTGTAAATGTAATAATAATATTCACCAAAAAGATCACTTGGGCTGTTTTTGTTTTGAGCGAATCAATTATAGAGTTTTTGCAGTTAGTTTGAGAAAATTCTATTATTTTTATTACATCCTTGTAAATAGTGCCCGAGAACCGCGCTGAAAGTGCCGAGCCGACCACTGCACTCTTTAACTACATACTACATACTTGTATACTACGGAAACGGCTCGAGGAGGAGGGCGGTGCTTCCCCTCATAACATACTAACCCCCCCCCCCCCTCCCCCGCCAAATTATGTCGCGCGCGCACAAAGCGTTTTTTAAACTGCATCCGCCGTCCGAAATTGCGCTTTAATTAAAAAGGCAAAATTCCATGCAAAAGTGAGAAATTAGAGGTAGTTGATGACGACGAGCATAACTCCAATACAGAACCTTACCAGTCCTGGATTATCATGAGTTACTTTAAAGGTTCATCAGATATGTTCCCAATTTTTAAGTGTGTTTCATCACGTTGCCAAATTCTAAGTGTGTATAAGAATTTGTATAGCCAGAGTACTCCCTGGTTTCCTAGATGTTTTCAAACTTCCGATGGTATTTCGTCTGGACCTGATGCTTTGTTATTTTTCATTTGCTGTGCTGCTCTATTAACTTCTTTTAGAGCTACACCCTTGTGCAAATTAATCTGAACACTTCAAAATATTTCATACTGGCAAGTAAAATCTGTTTTTTTGATGTGGCAACACTGTTATGTACTGTGAAATGTCATTCTAACCTCTAATGTGACCCTAAGAGCTTGTCATATTGTTGTTGTGCGTGGATTTTAGTGTTTTTTCCTCACATTGTGTATGTCGGGGACTTTTTGAAGATTTTTGAAGATATTCGGATGTAATTCATCCCTACGAAGACGATGGATATCTCGTTGGAAATCCGTAGCAAGGTGATTGCTCTAGATGCGCACACATCGCTAAGTCAAAGACGAATATCTGAGGAATGTGGCATATCACTGGGATCAACTAACGCCATCATACGGAATCACAGGGAATCTGGTTCAATTTTGCCACAACGAATCGGAAAATGTGGCCGCAAAAGGAAAACTACAATGAAAGATGACACCATTTTGATTCGCAACAGTAAAATTAACCCACACAAGACTAGTGACGACTTACAAAAGGAGCTTGCAGCTTCTGGGACGATCGTGCACGCATCTACGGTACGTCGAAGACTCTTGGAAAGTGGGCGAAAAGCTAGGAGACCCTTAAAAAAACAGCTTCTTACAAAAACCATGAAGAAAAAAAGGATGACATGGGCACAAAAATATAAGCTCTGGACTTCTGAGGATTGGAAAAACGTTTTATTTTCTGACGAGAGTCACTTTTTTGTCCAGGGTATGCGTTACCAATTCGTTCGCAGGGCAGACGGAGAACCACTTTCTCCAGCCCATATCCAACAATCGGTGAAACATCCCGTTAAGAAAATGTTTTGGGGTTGCTTTTCATTCTATGGCACTGGTGCATTAGTTCCGGTAACAGGAATGATGAATAGTGCAAAATGCATAGAAGTTTTGACGGACAGAATGATACATGAGCTAAAAAAAATTCCAACAGAGACTAAAATATTTCAACAAGACTTGGCTCCTTGCCATGCTTCCAAGTTGGTAAAGAAATTCTTTACCGATAGCAGCATTATGTGTTTGGATTGGCCTGGAAACTCTCCAGATTTAAACCCGATCGAAAACTTGTGGTCAATCTGTAAAGCACGGCTAAGAAAAATGGACTGCACTACAAAAGAAAAGCTCGTAAATGCTGTAATTGAGGTGTGGTACAGAGATCCGAAAATTCGTGAAAACTGTAAAAAACTTGGTGGAATCAATGCCGAAGCGTATACAGTTGCTACTTAAAGCTAAAGGAGGCCACATAAAATACTAATTTATAAGCTAAGTTAAAGTTTTGTATGATTTTCATGAATAAAACCATTATTTGACTAAAATTGCCAGTGTTCAGATTAATTTGCACAAGGGTGTATGTCCAGTGGTGGTCCTTGGACTACCTTAGGCTTACAATAATCCTGATTCCTTGGATGGGATATATTTAGTAGGTGTTTATAGTATTCAGTCCATCTGTTCCTAATGTCTTCGTCTTGTGTAAGTAGTTTGTTATTCCTATCATTTATGTATTGGACTGGATAAACTTGAGCGCCTACAGAACGTTTCCATAAGGCACATATTCAATCTGAGGAAGTATGATCATGTTTCCGAGTACCGATCAAAATTGCAATGGCTTCGTATACGGGACCGGAGAAATTTGCATATCCTTTCACTTCTATATAATATCCTACACAATCCTACATCTCCCTCCTACCTCAACGAGGCTTTTACCGGGTTAGGAAGTCACGGTCTCCCATTTCGTTCAAGTCAGAATAATATCCTACGTATCCCAAAACAAATTACCACTTTTTTTCTACTCCTTCTCCGTACATGCAGCTCGACTGTGGAATCAGCTACCTTCAACTACTCGAGGCGATAGCTCGCTGTTCACCTTTAAGCAATCATTGAAAAAGCACTTCCTTTCACAATAAATATGAATCATAAATTCTAACCTTTCCTTTATCCCCTCCCTTTCCTTAGGTACCTTATTTTGGCAGTTTATTTATTTACTTATTTTTTTATTTATTTATTTGTTAATATATAAAAATATGTATGTATATATAAATATATACATACATATAATATGTCCAACTCAAAAACTTATTTATATATTTACTTTTTACTTTAGATACACACACAATGTATATTATATGCTATAATTTAAAATTTTATTTTAAGCTATAATTTTGTTGCCTACTCTTCTTTTCAGACCAGCCTGTTGGTTCACTGGAAGATATTGTTGTAGTGTAGCAATAAGTCCGCCATTGTACCTGTTGGAGCTTCAGTCCAACATACCCACAACAAAAAAGTAATTTCTACAGAATCGAAACCGCAAACTCGCTCAAATCTACACGAGCCAGCTGCAGTTGATTTCCAACTAAATTCGGCATTTTACGCACAGTCAGGTGATGACTAATGTCATTTCTTCTGATCGATACGAAATTAATACACATTTCTCACCCCACTCACAACTATTGGGTCACTGCTTACAATATAAAACGCAGTACATTTCGATCGATCAATATCATTCCTGTTGGGCAGTTATCGCGCTACACATCTTCATCATTCCCTGGCGGACAGTAACCGCTCATCTACAAGTACTCGCGCTCTTCATTACCTTCGAGTCATAAATTATCCGCGACGCTACACACTTCGGACACACAACCACGGCTTCACCTCGCGCCCACACTACCTACGCAACGGCGAAATATCAATCAAGGCGTTACGAACTGGCAATCTAATACAGACCTTCTGAATAAATACTTCAACTTCAACATCCACGACTTTCAATAACGGAGAAAACTTCTTGATGAGAACCACCCTTCGCTCACAATCAATTGGAGTCTAGTGAAGGGTGGCAACTCTCACATACCTTATTTTTATTGTGCAATAAAGAGATTTTCATTCATTCATTCATTCATTCATTCATTCATTCATTCATTCATTTTACAATTGATATGTCTTTTGTATTATTATGACACGTTTTAGCAATTTTTTGTATGTCTAATTCTGACTTGGATGACTCTTATTTGTCGTAAATTTCTTGATTTGATTTTGCCATTGATATTACTACCTGTTTCTTTGTTTGTGTCTTATTTTCCCTATAGTTTTCGAAATCAGTTTAATCCTTTGGAGACTGCCACAGTTTGAATTATATATGGTCAAATAATCTAATATGGTCTATTAGTTTTTCCGTCAATGCGTCAAATAAACTAATATGGTCTATTAGTTTTTCCGTCAATGCTATCAGTGCTATCAATGCGTCATGCCACCTGCATGTCATCGGATTAAAAGGGTTGTTAAAACTTATTATAGAGCTAAGTAATCTAATGCCATATATAACCAATGATTATACTAACATACATCCATTTTAAATAGGTGAGATGACGCTTTACTTATATTATGCATATATCTGACAACTAACAATTTTGTACTTCACGTTCCTACAATGTTTCGATTAACAGTCATCATTTTGCGAAGGTAATACAAAAATACATTTAAAATAAATATTGCATGAAATGATAGTCACAGGTACGACAGCGAAAAAATATAAATTGAAATCGACTGATAGAGTGAAAATGAAGATATATTAAATTACCGCAGCGCAGCATGGCTAGTCAGTAGTCAAGTCATACCTGTGACGAACAAGAGCATAGAGGAGAATTCAAAACAGATATGTCACCAAACGAGGAATTCGCCTATTTTCAGTGAGTGACCCCGATTCGTAATCGGGGTCTTTTTATTTAACACGCTTTTATTAGGTCGATCTGTATGTAACTAACTATGTAATGGAATCTAAGGTAACTAATTTAACCATCTTCCAAGGATCGTAGCGTCATGAAAATTGGTAGCTGTATGTAGTTCTGATGACAATACAATAATATAGTACTGTCGAACTGATCTGATGATGGAGTCGGAAGATATGAACTGGAACTTTATGATGGAACATGGTATCATAGCTGTGCTTGGACTTGTTAGAAAAGTCTTGGAATGAACTTTGACCACGATTAGGTTTCAATGTCTGTTTTACGTGCATTTATAAAAGCGTGTTTTTAGTGTTACAAAAATTATTTTTTTTTTAGTGTAAACTATTAATTTTTATGTTTAAATATGCTTACACTAAAATTTATAATTATTATTTTACTGACGATTAAAACAAATATGCTATTTTTACAAATTTTAAAAGCACTTTAAAAACTCGAAGAAAAAATAGACTTTTTGGAAAACCCAATCAAAGCCGAAAGGCTAACCCCCCCCCCCCCCACCCTCCTCGCCGCTTCCCCCTCCACGTCTAATTTTGAAAAATATTGGGCGCTATCACATGCGTAGAAAACATAAAAATTTGAGTAGAGAAATCAAGAAAATGTAATGAACTTATCAGTGACATTATAAATTAAATTTTAATAAGGATTTTTAATAACAAGGTTTACTTTTCACCACGGAGTTCCAATGCAAATCTCCCGGATTCATATTCAGACCCTCTATATCATGGGTCTCCAAACTACGGCCCGCGGGACAAATCCGGCCCGCCGGGGTCATCAATCCGGCCCGCGACAGCTAATGACCAGTGCACGCGACAAATAATGGCTTATTGTTGTTTGCTGCTGTTACGTTAACACTTCACGGGAGATAGAACGATCATATTTCGTTAAAACTTCCTGAGGTGACGGGTTCGCCCGTTGTAGTTGTCAGTTCTAGTTGTTGTAACAATAAGTTGGATAAAAGACACAGAATTATAATAACTCGGTTGTATTTACTTGCTAGGTAAAGCTTAATGACAAGTATAATACGCAGAAAATTTAACAAGCAAAATACCTAACGAATAATTGAAATAAATACCACTAACATTATAAATCAACATACAACATATAAACAATATAACATATAAAATACTAATGAAATTTATGTAATTGTAATTTTCCACTGATAACAGATTGTAGTTGGGACAAAATTATGTATTAGACAATGGAGGAAAGTGGGGAGGGGGGGGGGGGGTTATGGACTGCCGACTGCATTGCTGGGAGACAGATTTCACGTTTTTAGCCCTTGGAACTTACGGGAGGAATCAGTATGGCCCTAAGGTTGGAAAGTTTGGAGACCCATGCTCTAAGTCCAATATTTCGAGATTGATGAATGACTAGTGCGCCCCTTGGTGGACCGATTTTAACCACAATGTTTTCAACTTTTGCCATGACCAAATGATGCCTGCATACTATATTTTATCTTAATCTGATTAAGCATTTGGGCTCTATCGTGAAGGAATGCATAAACAGACAGACTTCAATCTGGAAATGGTCTTCAGGCGACATGAAACCTCAGAAAACTATCCGAAATGGGCGGACGCGCGAAGACATAGCCGGTGTCAATTTTGTGCGGTTCGACCAATAGACGGTAACTCTAATCCAAATCAAATAAACAGGCGAGGGGTCGATTAAAACAGGGAAAACACAAATAACATGAGAGCAACGGAAGCCACAGGAGAATGACAGCTAATGTAAAAATAACGTGAGATGGTAGCAATGAGATGAGAATTACGAAAATTGAGAATATTTCGAAATATCCCACATCTAAAAATCAGGGAGCTAACAAACCTTGGAGATACTCTTCAAATGACCTATTTATGGAGTTGGGGTTGCGAGATATTAGGCAAATATATACGAAAGTAGTCCTCATAAACTATATACAAAATCCCCATCTACACCAAATCACTAAACATGCAAAACAAACGACTACTCATAAGCACTTGCGTCCCAAAACAATGACAGCGATTGCGCAAAAACACTTTTTATACATAGCGCCCAAGATTTTTATTGAATTACAATTAAATTTGCAGAAAACCACTAATGGAAAATAAACAAACAAACAAATTTCTCCGCTACTGTTGGAATTTGGAAGACATGAGATTGAGGTGCTCATCTCCGTCATTCTCCATTAAACGCATAATATTTAACCTGTCAACTAAATCTTCTCATTTTATTTCTTGCTTCTATTATTATTATTATCTTTTTTTCTGTATTGTTTATTACTTTATTACTGACAATTTGAATAATACGATGAATAATTTTACTACGTATGTTTTCAAATTATTAACTATTTCAAACATTAGGCTTCTATTTTGATTATTTATATTTACAGTTTGACAATCTAGTAGTTAATTCTTGACTACCTATGTATGTTCAGTAAAGAGTAGTAACGAGACTTAATACCTAGAACAATTATTTTGACACTTCCAAGAGCGGTCTTTAGCCGTCAATTAGACACGACGAAAATGTAATGTAATGTAATGACTAGCAACATGACTATTTTAATTACTACTTCTTATTACTGGCTTTTTTATCCTATTTTATTTTTCAAATTATTACCTCTATGTTATTTTTCTCTATTTACTTATTATCATTGCAATTATAATTTTATTGTATTTTATTATTAATATTATTTTAATAATATTTTAACTGGTTATATTTTGATTTCTTTATTACTTTTTTATTTTCCAACATGATTATGAATTAGGTATTAGATAGCATTAACATAACTCTTGAAATTTATACTACGTATTTATTAGAGTTATTAGATTTACTTTATTTCATTTTTTTACTTTTTCTTTATCACAGTAATAGTACTTTAATAAGTGCGCGCACAATATAAAATTTACAAGTGACCTAGTCGAGTCTACCTTGGTACGGGCTTCGGCCTAGTTAGGCAGACTTTGTGAATTTGTTTTGGAACATTACTTACGAAAATAAATTTATTACTTATTAATGAACGATGACCAACGTTATTCTTCATAATAAATAAAAGTTTGCTTATTTATTTTCAAGTGGTTTATGAAGTAAAAATATTCCACCTTAAATGGTCAAGACATATGACAGTGTTGCCAATCAACACTATAAACTCCCGAATACTTGATCCTTACTCAGCGCAATCGACTGGCCTTCCTCATATTATATAAAACACATGCAATACTTGAGTATCGTCCGGTACTCAGGCATTATTTGGCCGAGTATTGCTCGAGTATTGAACTGATACTTGACTATAAATACGGCTGTAAGACTAACCAGCTGTAAGTATATTTGACGGGTCTTCTCTTGAGGTAACTCGAGGTCTTTAATTACAGTTGACTATAATACAAAAAGCCTGGAATGGCTGAATGCACCGAATACACTGCACTATATATTTTTTCAAACTAAGGCCGCTACGGAGGCATTCAATGGGAACTCGGTCCTACAAAAAATATTCGTTTTTCCAGCATGCAATAGAAGAACGTCATACGTCCTCTCCATCTCGCAACAGGAAGCCGTACGAATGATTGTAATTGCCAAGATAGCAAACAAGCAAAAAAAGTATTTTTTGACGGAAGAAGTAAATTAATTATTTAATACCATAAAAATAAAAAAATAATGTATTTTTATATACTTGCTTTTATAATTTATATAATAATTATTAATGAATCTGTATTCCTTATTATTTATACTGCAACACTTACATAACAATTGGCTTTAATAAATCTTTAAGCAGTAAGACCGCCTTTTATACTAATTTAAAATAAAAAAATAAAAAAAATCTGAATCATTTTTAGTATTTTTGTTACAGTAAGTTATTGTTTGTCTTTCTTTTTTTGTATTACATATTATACCCATTATATGGTTGATGAGATGAGATCGAATGACAGCGAAATGTCAATTTTATTTCTAGTTTAGAAATAAAGCTTTTAAAGAAAGCATGATTATTAGGAAATAAAACCCGACGAAAAATACTGGAAAATAACTGCTAAAGAAATGTATGTGTAAGGTATAATAACGACGACACTGTGCACATATTATTAACGGTAAATTGAGTTACCATTTAATTAGTCATAGTTTTAGTTTTTATCGTTCGTGTTTGTTATTTATAAACACTTTATACTAACCAGCTAATGGGACCTTTTGAGTTGGCCACGAAGACCCATTTGTTCGGGGTCGGTCACACTCACGGGTCAACACCCATCCGGCGGCCTTCACGCATTACGTGCAAGCCCGGGTAGGCCTGAGGGCTAGTTTCCCCCAGGAGTCAACCTTCTAGCGCTCCTGGACGGTATGCGCACCGTGCGGCGTATTCCAATCGATTGTGCATTCTGACTAACAGTCGGGGGAATCTGGAAACAGTACTGTCTCCTATAGAGCGGGGGTGGTTGACCTTACGGCGACTAACGTAACCAGACGGGAGACCGGAGTAATCTGGTTGCAACTGGAAGTAAGGGCGCGAGTGTCGGCGCGCTGGGTAACATAACTGGCTATCTCGCGGATAAGGCGTTGGCCTGTTACGGGCATGTGGCGGAGCTTGACGGTGGACTGTTTTGTTTTAAGTCTTCTGCGCTCATCTCACTGGAGACAGAACGATCAAATTTCGTTAAAACTTCCTGAGTTGGCGGGTTTGCACGTTATAGTCGACAGCTCTAGTTATATACTAACCAAATTAAAAAAAGAAAAACCATTACAAATATATTGCAAAATGCACAGAAAATTGATTTTTGTTACAGGAATTACAGATTGATTTTTGTGAGTCAGGAATCGCTACGCTAAATTTCCCATACAAGCCTTAGCCTGCGCGGGCATCACAGCTTCCAAACCGTAATGTTAACATCTCCAATTCTACAAAGCGACGAAGGACCGTGGAAAACCCTCTTCTTAACGGTAACGATAAAAAGGACAAAGGGTATTTTTGTATGAGTACCCCACCCAGAGTGTAACAACTAGGAACATAAAGCAATTGATTATGGTTGTGTAAAGAAGTTATAATATCAAAGTCGACACACATTAATCCATGTCGCATTGAAATTATACACAGAATACAAAAGGTTGATATTTCCGGAGTTTAATCGGAAGGATCTATTGTAAGAATGGGCGTTCCTCAAGGTTCAATTCTGGGTCCTTTTTTATTCCTAATTTAAATTAATGACTTGCCATTTCTTGTACAGAAATTAGGTAATATAGTTTTATTCGCTGACGACACTTCGCTCATATTCAACGGAAAACCAATAATTATGATGAAGTAGAAACACACTGACAAAAGTTTTAGAATGGTTCACCGCCAATAATTTGCTTTTGAATTCTAATAAAACTAAGTGCATTCAATTTATCTCACCTAACGTTAGTGACTCTGACATTAATATTGTTATGGTCGGTGAAATACTAAAGTTTGTAAATTCTACAACATTTCTAGGAATTACAATAGACAATAAACTTCAAAGGGGTCCTCATATTGAATTATTAGCTGGAAGACTTAACTCGGTAGCATTTGCGGTACGTCAAATAAGGCAACTAACTGATGAAGCTACTGCCAGAACTGTCTATTTCAGCTACTTCCATAGTGTAATGTCGTATGGGATTTTGCTCTGGGGCCGCGCAGCCGATATGCAAACGATATTTACTTTGCAGAAAAGAGCCATACGATCCATTTATTGTTTAAACTCCCGAGCATCGCTAAAAGAGAAATTTAAAGAGATCAATATTCTGACGGTTTATAGTCAGTATATATTCGATAACATAATGTATGTTCGTAAAAACTTGTACAGGTTCCGTAGGTTGGGTGACATTCACAAAAGGTTGGGTGACATCAACACCAGGTTCAAAAATAAACTAGCCATTACGGGCTCTAGGTTATAGTAAATCTTTCATTGGAGACGGTGTTCGTTTTTATAACACTTTGCCTGAGAAACTAACCCTTTTACCAGACACTAAATTTAGAAAAATTGTTAAAGATACTTTGTGCTCTAAAGGCTATTATAAAATTGAAGATTTTTTAAGCGATACATTGGTCTGGTCAAGTCGTTTTTGTGTAACATAGCTATGAAAACCATTTGTAAAGTGTTATTATTATTATTATTATTATTACTATTACGTAAAGCCATTGATTATACAGTGTAGTAATCAATGGTAAAGCCTACAAGCAAGGCATAAATGTCTAGAAACATAAGACGTTCGGAAAGTACTGTAAGTCTACTTCGAATAAAAAATCTATCTATCTATCTATCTATCTATACACATTGAAAGTTTTGTATATATGGACGATTTCGTGAAATAAATTTGTTATTTAACCTACCTAAATGGGGTATATTATGTTAACCCCTCCTATCGCGGGGTAAAAATTTAGTCGTAACTTCTGCCCGGGACAGTTTTGCGCGTGAAGTCGATGGCCTTGAGAAAAACGACCATAACTTTTAAACTACTATACGGATCGTAAAAAGAATAACTGTAAAATGATCGCATTGAAATTTGAAATTTATAATATTATAACCTTATCTCGTCAAACAATTAAGATAATAATGAATAAATATTTAAAAAGTTGGCATTTTACGCAGCGCGGAGCGCCCTAGCCTAACCTTAGATACAATTTTAGCATTTGTAAGCGTCTAACCAAAAATGGTTAACTCAAATAGGAAGGGTTAATAGTGTTCATTACAAGTCGTTATTTGAATCAACAGTTGAGCTAAAATTCAATCGTAAAGTAATATGTAAGTTAATAGTAAAAACACATTTTAAAAACAAGCTTTTATCAAAATGCTTTATCCCGAGCCAACCCTGGGTGGAGCAGCCATATCATTCGTGTTTTTTATGTTGACCGCGTTGAGGAGTCCCCTGGTTAGAAGCCAACCCTGGACGCAGCAGCCCTGTCGCAGTGAAACTTAGAACGGGTTATCATAATTGAATGCGTATACAAAATTTCATGTATGTTATGCTGACCGTTGAGGAATCCCTTCGTCGGGAGCTAACCCTGGACGCAGCAGCCATGTCATGGTGAAACTTAGAGCTGGCTATCATAATTGAATGCGTATACGAAATGTCGTGACTGTCCTTTTGACCGTTGAGGAGTCCCCTCGTAGGGAGCAAATTCTGGGTTCAGAATCAGGTCATGCTTACCATAAAAATGAATTGTCAT
The DNA here is from genome assembly GCA_944548615.1 of Micropterix aruncella. Taxonomy (NCBI): domain Eukaryota; kingdom Metazoa; phylum Arthropoda; class Insecta; order Lepidoptera; family Micropterigidae; genus Micropterix; species Micropterix aruncella. Next base: position 2,080,575 of record OX155970.1, read on the forward strand.
CGAAACTGAACCGACATGTAAAATGTCAACTTCATAGGATAAGATGAAGTGGTTTTAATTCTGCTTGCAAGATTTGATCTAAACAAACATACTGAAACATTACAAAGTAAATAAAAGCTTGTGAAAACCAATCAATTACAATGTCACAGCCAGAAAGTAAAAACGGCATCACATGAAAACAGAAAACACTCAAAACGCTCCAACGTAAAATGAAGATATGACAACGACCCAAGCGCCGAATCTTATTTGCTACACATAAACTAAGTATCTCTTTGCGTATTAACTGTGTCTCTTTCATCCATAAAGTTGTTTAGAAAACCCCAAAGTAAAACAAAGGATTTTCGACAGCCCAGGCGCGGACTCTTACCTGACACCCGCACTTTGATTATCTTTCTCTGTTTTACTTATTGGCCGTTTCTGTCTCGTCCATAAACTTATTTACCGAATTAGTTTCGGGATAAGATTAAATTACTCACTCGGTGCTACGCAGAGCCCATTGCTATTTAATACGGGAGCTAATGGGCCCATGATGAGGTGGCCACGATGACCCATGTGTTCAGGGTCGGTCATACTCACGGGTCAACACCCATCCGATGGCCTCCACGCATGGGGTGCGAGCCTGGGTAGGACACTGGGTCAACCAGTCTCCCCTGGGAATCAAACCTCTGGCGCTCCTGGACGGTCTGCGCATCGAGCGGCGCAAGCCAATCGACTGTGCTCTCCGACTAACAATCGGGGGAGTCTGGGAACTGTATTGTTTCCTATAGAGCGGGGGTGGTTGTCTACCTTACGGCGACTGCTCTTGAAATGACCATTGGCCATCCGATCCCGGTTCAGAGTCGGGCAAAGGACGCATTGGTCCGCGAAAGATTCGGTGCACACCGTTTCACCGCTTCGTAAGGGAGAGGACCGCGCAAGCGACCTCGAACTCGGAACCAATCGAGAGACCGGAGAAATCTGGTCACAATTGGAAGCAAGGGCGCGAGGGTCGGCCCGCCAGGTAACACTGGCTATCTCGCGGTAAGGCGTTGGCTTCTTGCGGGTTGTGACGTAGCTGGACGTTGGATTTGTTCTGTCTAAAGTCTTCTACGTTCACTGCAGGGCGACAGAACGAGAAAATCGTTAAAACGTCCTGTGGTGACGGGCTCGCCCGTTGTAGTCGACACCGCAAGTTGCTATTTAATACAACCATGGACGACCCCACAAAACACTGTCAAAAGTCAGTGCATTGGAATATACTCTACGCCTATGATGTTGTTTTGGCCTCGAAAGATGTAGACGACCTACAACAAAACCTCCTGGATTGAGGCACTCGAAACAAATGGCCTTAAGATTAGTAGAAAGAAGACAGAACACACGTCGTACATTTTTGATGACAGCACTAACCCTAATAATATTAATATCTCTTTAGGAATTACGCCTTTACCGACAGTGACGATTTTGCATTCCGATCGACAGTCGGGGGAGTCTGGAAACAGTACTGTCTCCTATAGAGCGGGGGTAGTTGTTCAGCTTACGGCGACAGCTCTTGAAACGACCAATCGGCTACCTGACATCGGGTGAAAGCCGGATAAAGGACGCAGTGGTCCGCGATAGATTCGGTAGACACCGTTTCACCGCTATGTAAGGGAGAGGACCGCGCAAGCGACCTCGAACCCGTAACCAGTCGGGAGAGCGGAGTAATCTGGTTACAACTGGTAGTAAGAACGCGAGTGTCGGCCCGCTGGGTGAATAACCTGGTTATCTCACGGTAAGGCGTTGGTCCCTTACGGGCGCGTGGCGTAACTAGACGGTGGATTGTTTCGTCCTAAGTCTTCTGCGAACGATCACTATCGTTAAAACTTCCTGAGGTGACGGGTCCGCCTGTTGTAGCCGACAGCTCTAGTTGCTTGTAACACGATCTCACAACGATAGCACGTTCCGCACCAATCTAATGCTCCATGATTATTGGCAAATGGCAACGCGTTCACAATAACTACGCATCGGTCGGAACAATTCCCGACACTTCAGTGTTGCAAACTCTGACGTTTAAAATTCCAGTTTCCTCGCTCAGCTCTGTACGCTCAGAACGAGTCTGTCAGATACAAGCGATTGCGAAACGCGTGACGTATCTGATGCATCAGCGTGCACTGACTCTTAGTCTGTATTACAACAGGGGAGTCCCGTCATATCCGTAACAGGGATGGCCATCATTGATGTACAGATTGAAAGCGATCGTCGCGCCGCCAATGTTCAAGAATAGCAGTCGTTTCCATATCTCCAATTCAAATCAGCCCCCACCGTCCCCGTACGATCCCCCACAGAACCCCCATAGACCCCCCCCCCCCCATCAGCCCCTCTCCTCCGCGCGACACGTCTATTGATTTCTTCCGACTCCCTGCAGCCTCCGCACGTATGACTTGGTACACACGACGGAGCTACGTGTATCACTTCGGTTAGCTGCCAAATCTGAACGGGAAGCCACCGGCCGCCTTTCGTCACCTCCACCCCCCCCCCCTCCTCGCCTCCGTTCCCTCGTACGTCTCGCGCATAAATACATATGCTGTTGCGACGTGAAAATGAGATGGGTGCGACCGTATCCCGCCACTATTGTAAACACAAGCCGCGAAATCCCTACGACGCGCTTCAGTTTTTGCATCCTGAGCTTTATGTCATCATCATTTGCATCTACAGCTTTCACAATTTTTTATTCATATAGGGGGAGAGATGGAGCACTTTTTTTTTGGGGCTCAATTATTTTTTTTTGTGAATGAGTAAAACACACGCTTATGGTAATATTTGAATATACTATCAATACTCTACAATTTATAAAATATACATAGCAAAAACGACAGTTTCTTAAAGGTAAAATTTTAAATTCAAAAGAAAAGGTAGCCTCGGTCCATCTCTCCCACACTTATGGGTGAGTTGGACCACCTACTAATATGAGATGGATCTAGCAAAAATAAATAGTACTTGGGATAAATTTTTATTCTTTAAGGTCCGCTTAAACGTGATTTTATGTTCCAAATGTTTTTGCGGCTTTATTCATTCCCAGTCCGTCTTTCAGAAGCCTTAACAGCATTGTTTAGAACAACCTTAGTCCATTTTCCTCTAAAATCCACTTTTAAACTCACTTACGTTAAACGCATTTCTGACAATTCGAAAATTAAACATCAAAAAGTACACAAAACTCAAACAACTACCAAAATCTCAAAAAACCAAATTTGAAGTGGTCCATCGCACTAGTAATATATCTGGGCCATATCTTCTATATCGTGAGGACAGACGGTTCAACCCCTCACACTGAAGGCATAAATGTTTATTGAAATTTTTTAGGCTATATTGCCGCTTTAAGAACATGCAAGTACAGTGATGCTAATTTTAATTACACAAATTCAATATTCGCTACATAACCTTGTTATGACTGCAAGCATAAAGAAAACTGACACTGAGTAAGATTTTTTCACAGTTTTTCTAGAAAACAAAACAAAATACGGCCGTCTTATTTTGCACCCTTTTCAGCTAGCTCGACAGGACCATTTCAATGTTGTCAGTTTTGAAAAAATATTTGTAGTTTGGAAGAAATAAAATGGAGAGGTGTCTGCTCCATCTCTCCTAAATCGTGAGGACAGACGGTTTACCCCCTCACGCTATAGGCACAAACGTTTATCAAAAATTTGGAGGCTATATAGCCGCATTGAGAACATGCAAGTACAGTGATGCTAGTTTTAATAATATAAATTGAATATTCGCCACATACCTTCTTTATGACTGCAAACGTAGAAAAAAAAACTTACACCGTGAAAACATTTTTATCAATTTTTTAAAAACAAAACAAAATACGGCCGTCTTATTTTGTACAATTGCAGCTGCTTCGATAGGACCATTTCAGTGTTGCCAGTTTTTGAAAAAAATAACCTGAGTTTGGGAGAAATTTAGGTGGTCCGTCTCTCCCGCTGGTCCATCTCTCCCGAAATTACCATATTTATAATAAGCAATTTACAATTATTACCTTTAATATTTATTTTTATTTATTTATTTTATTTAAATATTAATTACAGTAAAACATTGTTTTAGCTTATAAAAATAACGGGAACCGATTTGTAAAACCTATTTGATTCTGTCACCCACCTGCAACTAGCCCGTTCTAGGGTGGACAGGACCCTAATATTACAATTAATTATCTAAAAGTTTTAGTAACATGCTAATAAGAACGAGGATGCTACTCCAAAGACGGACGCTGCAGCTGCCGATAAGGGGGTGGTGCTCAAGGATTGGGATGCGGATACTATCACAAAGCAAGTGCGCAGGGGTTGGCGCGTCTATGAATCCGGAAACTTGACCATCAAAGATTTGTAATTGATAGCGTGTAGTTTGCCTCCGCATTTAAGGCCTAGTGACAGCCAAAAGGCACAACCCGTAAGGGTGATATCAGCATTCTTAGAAATGTGTATTATATATGGAAAGGTAGCCAAAGACCCATGATACGACGTAAACAAACAGTTATGCCTAAGCGGGGTAGCCACCCACGGAAGAAGAAGAATATTTTAGTTCGGAACTTATACATCCTGAGTATTTCTAGGTCTATTTTCTTCGAAGTTAAAGCATTCTAGATATGCGACACAGGTACCCACGGAGGAAGTAGCATATTGAAAATAGAATAATTTTTGACGCCCCCAGCAAATCTAGTATTTTTGTAGTACTTCCGTAATATTAAAATGGATTTATTCCAATATGGTTCGTTTCTCGGCTAGCCTCGGGCGACTCGACGTTATTATTTGATTAAAATGTTTGTCAGTTTTTGTCGTTTGTATAAGACATATTGAAACCAAAATTTAACAATGTGGTTTCGACGTTATGACACATCTGTGTATCAAATTTTAAGTCTCTAAGTCCAATATTTCGATGTTGAAGTGAGATATGACTAGCGCGCCCCCTGGTAGACCGATTTCAACCACAATTTCAACTCTTGCCACTTTTCAACTCTTGCCATGACCAAATGATGCCTGAATTCCAAATTTCGGCTCAATCGGATGAAGCGTTTCGGCGCTATCGTGAAGATATACACAAAGACAGACAGGAGTGCGTCCGCAATACTTTCCTTGCCAGGAAAGTGATAAGGTTATAAAAAGTTTTACTGAAAGGTATCACAATAGCGATTAGTCCGCCATTTGTGCATAAATAGTTTTTTTTATAAATGTAATAAATGTATTATGTGATCTTATTTTTTAGCAGGATAAAGTTATTTTGCTCTATTTAATTTACTTATAAATAAACTAATAATTAATAAACGCTATATGGTAATTTAACCGTCAAAATGGAGGTCAATATTATGATCAAATCTATACTAAATAATACAACTGAAGAACTTGTTTGTTTTTTTGACTAAACGCGCAAATTTCTAAAACTACCACCCGTTTTTTTTTTTAAATTTTCGGTTTGCATTTGATAGCTCAATTTTTGAGTAAGGTTATAGGGTATTTATTATCTTTCTTCAATTATTCTTCACTTTGCAAAATAATAACGATAAGGTAGAAAATATCTAATGGTTTTATATCCTGTCAGACCTATACTTACTATAAAAGACATAAAATTTAGCGGGGTGATAAAATTCAACAAATCAAAAACAAAGATAAAATTAAATTTTACACACCTTGCAATTTTTGAAATTCACTTGTGGCTAGCACTACCGTGTCTCGCGCCACGAGACACGGTACTGCTAGGCATAACCGACGGCATGACGAGAATTAGGAAATGGCTAGAGAGAGATGGACCAGCGGGAGAGACGGACCACCTAAATTTCTCCCAAACTCAGGTTATTTTTTTCAAAAACTGGCAACACTGAAATGGTCCTATCGAAGCAGCTGCAATTGTACAAAATAAGACGGCCGTATTTTGTTTTGTTTTTAAAAAAATGATAAAAATGTTTTCACAGTGTAAGTTTTTTTTTCTACGTTTGCAGTCATAAAGAAGGTATGTGGCGAATATTCAATTTCTATTATTAAAACTAGCATCACTGTACTTGCATGTTCTCAATGCGGCTATATAGCCTCCAAATTTTTGATAAACGTTTGTCCCTATAGCGTGAGGGGGTAAACCGTCTGTCCTCACGATTTAGGAGAGATGGAGCAGACACCTCTCCATTTTATTTCTTCCAAACTACAAATATTTTTTCAAAACTGACAACATTAAAATGGTCCTGTCGAGCTAGCTGAAAAGGGTGCAAAATAAGACGGCCGTATTTTGTTTTGTTTTCTAGAAAAACTGTGAAAAATTCTTACTCAGTGTCAGTTTTCTTTATGCTTGCAGTCATAACAAGGTTATGTAGCGAATATTGAATTTGTGTAATTAAAATTAGCATCACTGTACTTGCATGTTCTTAAAGCGGCAATATAGCCTAAAAAATTTCAATAAACATTTATGCCTTCAGTGTGAGGGGTTGAACCGTCTGTCCTCACGATATAGAAGATATGGCCCAGATATATTACTAGTGCGATGGACCACTTCAAATTTGGTTTTTTGAGATTTTGGTAGTTGTTTGAGTTTTGTGTACTTTTTGATGTTTAATTTTCGAATTGTCAGAAATGCGTTTAACATAAGTGAGTTTAAAAGTGGATTTTAGAGGAAAATGGACTAAGGTTGTTCTAAACAATGCTGTTAAGGCTTCTGAAAGACGGACTGGGAATGAATAAAGCCGCAAAAACATTTGGAACATAAAATCACGTTTAAGCGGACCTTAAAGAATGAAAATTTATCCAAAGTACTATTTATTTTTGCTAGATCCATCTCATATTATTAGGTGTATGGATTACGTTGAAATTTTGTGCATAGATACAATATTATTTATTTTTTTAATCAGAGTAAAGAATAATTTGAAAAACATATTAGTTTAGGTTTTATGTGGCTTAGAACCATTGACCACTACCATTTCTGTTTTATGTTTAGCTACAAGGTGGTGGTAAAGGGACTATGTGGCTTAGTATTACTATTATTATTTTGTAAATTAAGGAATCAGAAGCAGAAGAGTTACTTTATTTCAGCAGCAAATTAAAAATACCACAGAGTTGGGGAGGGGCGGAGGTGAAGCAAGAGTAAACATGCTTTTGGGCTCAGATGTTGGGGCGATGAAATCCACAAAATTGTTTGTGAGAGGGCATGAAACTCGGCTACACATTATACCCCCCGCCCCCTCTTGTTATTAATACTGCACCGTGGTAATAATCATAATAATTTAACAATAAATACCTAGTATTTTTACATACCTAATACATTTAAATACAAAAGTTACATGCTCCTTAGATTGATGAAATAATGTATTAGCTATAAATTCAAATGAAACTAGTACACATAAACATAAACATAGCAAAATAAACATGAATACAGTATCTTGTATCATTAATTTATTTTATTTATTTATTTATTTATTTATTTATTAAAGGTAAAGCACAAAATATAATTTACTGCAGCATTACAAAAAAAAAATGTGTTTGGACCAGTAGCGAAAAATAGAGCACACTGCAGTATCTTGGTCACTGCGTCAACACCGCCTAACTAGGCCTAGGCCTGTACTAAGGCAGGTGTCCCAGGAAATATTTTACCTGTGCACACAAAAAAATTAAAAAATTAACAACTAAACTTAAAAATTAAACATGTTAAAAAAATAAATTAAAATATCATCAAGAAGTATTTCAAATTATAATCATAAAATTATAGAGTAAATAAATAAAAATCGAAATTATAATAATAGTAAATAGATAGATAGATACCTACTCAGTAAAATAAACAAATAAAAATAAAAAAAGAATAAAAATAAAAATCATACGAGATAGTCAAATAATTTGTGGCTCTTTTCACGGCCTTCATTTATTAGCCACATATGGCTCTGTTTCTTAAAGCAATCTTTAGACTGAATTGTTTTAATTCCATCTTAAAACAGTATGATGCTCATTGTCCAACAAGTTATTCAGAAAGATCTGTAACGGACCTTAAGTCTATTACATGCGATCAACAAATGCATCGATTTCCAGTGAAAGCCACAGACACAATTCAGCTATTATTTTGACTCGTGTAGCAATGAATCAGCGCGATGAAACAATACTTTCACTTGGAATATTTTCGGATTGCATCATTTCACGGCATATATAAACCGGCGAAAAAGCAACCAAGTTATCATTCCCCGAGTGATCACCTTCCCCCAAGGTTGCGACGATATATCCGGTACCCCTCTTACGAGGTCGCTCAACGGATCCGGCTACTCGGTTTCCTTTCCTTACCTTTCCCAGTCCTCGTGACTGTGAAGGGATCCTCAACCACTATTCCCACATAACCTCCGTCGCGCAACCCTCGCGTCTCGATAAAGTAATCCGGGCACTCGCTAATTCGGCAAGCGTTTTAACTGGCAAAATTCAAACCTTCGATCAATAAATTCCTTCTACTTCATTCAAAACCGCCTTTCAATACGGAGATAACTCGTAAGTTGATACCACCACCTCACACCGAACGACCTGGAGTCTTGTGAGGGGTGGTCCCTCACAGATTTTGACAGCACGTAATTTTGACAGCTCTTGTAAACAACCATATATTAATATAAAATATCCAGTGATATTTTTTCGTCGACTTACCAAATTCGATATAAACTGTGGAGAACAACACTGTTAAAAAATCGTCAAAATTGGTTGAGGGATTGGTGGGATATTTTGATTCTAAAAAAATCAGAAACTGCTAATTCAATTATTCATTCATAACGCAAATTCAAAAAACGGTCATTCCCGACCGCTACTGTCAAACGATCAGCTCAGCGACAACTGGATTGGTCGACGCAAATCGGTCGTATTACTGACTGCTAGGGTAGTCAAGTGTACGATTATTTAACCCTTGGAGTAAATGGGTATTTTCATGGATGCATCTGTCTCTTTTTCAGGATTTTCGGCGACATCGACCTTAAAGTACTATAACTACGAAACTACTACACCAATCATAAAAAGAACAACTGCACAATGATTGCATTGAAATTTCGAATATAGAATATTGAAATATCATTTTGTAAAACAATTAGATAATTATGAATAAATATGAGAACGTCAAAGAAGTGAAAAAAACGCGCGACCAGATTTGGTCGACTCGTACTCAACGGATAATTGTTTCGCGACCAGATTTGGTTGACTCATACTCAACGGGTTAGGAGGCGTCATCGATAATTAAAGAAACAATCGTATCAGCCATTCTTTATACACAATAAAGGTTAATTTGAAAATGGAGATCTTCTGTAAGGCCTGGAATGAGGAGCTAGACAGAGAGGAAACATTAACATGCTCAACTTGCAAAAAAGAATATCACTACGCTTGTGCTGGGAAAAGCCAAGAATTTTTTTAAAAAGTGGCCTCTGAAACTAAACTATCCTGGAAATGTTGTAAAGCCAAGAAGAATTCTTCGTCTTCGTCTTCGACGGATAATCAAGTTATGGCTCTGGACCAACTCCGAAAGGATCTATCCACGCAGTTTCAGAAGTCGCATAACGACGTTATACAAAAACTGGACGCCCTTGTAAATAAAGTCAATCAGATAAATAACGACCACGAAGAAATCATGAAAAGCATTAAATTTCTAAATGAAAACTATGAGGAGATGAGGACTAGAATCAAGGTGTGTGAATCGTTAACACCCAAGATAGAAATCCTGGAAAAACAAAATTACGATCTACGTCACAAACTGGAATTCCTTGAATACAAGATGTATGAGAAAGACCAGAAAAAAAACTACGTGTGGCACTCGGGGACTGCCGCGGTAAAGCTATTGCATAGCATTTTTTACAACTTAGGTATGCAATTATAATTATTTATTTATTTTATTTTTTCTGATATCAGATAACTGCGCTCTATCGGAAAACGTTGAAATTATTCCGAATCATTTGCGGCTGCGGAATAATTTAAACGTCTTCCGATAGAGCGCCGCGCACGAATTTTTTATTCAATAAAGCAAAAAAAACGGATTATTCGAAAAAAAAATCGTAGATACAAAGATAGATAAATAAATTATCTTTAAAATGGTGCAGGTTTCATCATAATACGCCAGATAGTATTTGCGTAGTAGTCGTTTTTGTGTTCGATTAGACCTAATTTCACAAATTAATTACACTATGTAATATAAACAAAATCTAAAATATGCAAAGCTAAGATATTAGGAAAATGTTCTTGTTTAACTTATATTTTTTTCGAATCGTAAGCAGTACTCGTTTAGACGTAATTATCAGTTTAAAATCATTAATATTCGTTAAGAAATTTCTTCATTCGGTCGCCGCGCTGGCCTCTAGGCCCGCGATAAAAGCTATGCAATAGCTTAATAAATGAAACAAAAGTGGAAATTAGGGGAATACCTGCTCTTCAACAACACAATCATCGTATGATCGTAACGCAAATTGCGTCTAAAATCGGATTGGAAATACAAGAAGACGATTTAATTGCGACATCACTGCTAGAGGCCCGTGGACCGGAAATAGAGAGTGGCACTAATAGCGGCCTGGATCGTACAAATCACACCAATCGAGAGACTTGAGTAATCTGGTCACAATTGGAAGTAAGGGCGTGAGTGTAAGCTCGCTGGGTAACACTCCTGGCTATCTCGCGGTTAAGGCGTTGGCCTCTTACGGATTTGTGGCGGAGCTAGACGGTGGACTGTTCTGTCCAAGTATTCTGCGCTCACTCCAGGGAGATATAACGACTAATCGTTAAAACTTCCTGATGTGACGGGCTCGCCCGCTGTAGTCGACAACCCTAGTTTCCAGTAGCAACGGTGGTGAACGGTTTCGTGCAGCTTGGGCCACAAGATCCATTTTGTTCTCGGATCGGCTCAACTCACGATTCAGCTCCTATTCAGAAGCCTCCTCGAGTGGAATGCTACCCCGGGCAAGTCTCCCGTATCTCAGACCTCAGAGCTGGTGGACCGGTTTCTCCCGGCGGGATCGCATCCCGGCGCCACTGGACGGTTTTGCGCACCGGTCGGCGATGCCAATCGGTTGTGCATTCTAATTGCTGAAGGGGTCTGGAGACTATGGAAATACACTGTTTCCTAAGCAGCGGGGGTGGATGTTCACCTGTTGTCATGCCACTCTTGAAATGACCTTGGGCCACTCGATCCCGTGTGGCACTACGGGCAAAGAACGCACAGGTCCGCAATAAATTCTAACTGAATTACCGCTGTAATACAACAGGTAGAGGTCGTGTAAGCGACTTCGGACCTGTAACCAGTCGGGAGGACGGAGGTATCCTAAAGGTTAATTCCAGACGGAGATAACCTGCCAAAACTGGTAGTCAGGGGGCGAGGCTGCCCGCTGTGTACCTCTCCCGGTGCCTCGCCGTAAGGCGTTAGCCTCTGACGGGCAGGTGACGGAGCTTGACGGTGGATTATTTAGTCTTCTGCGCTCACCTCATGGGAGACAGAACGATACATTTCGTTAAAACTTACTGCGGTGACGGATTCGCCCGTTGTATTCCATTCTTCCCATCCTCTCACAATTTCCTCTACTCAGGCATTTTTAGTTTTAAATATAGTAGTTTGTATTTTATGCAGATAAACTTATTTTATTAATTATCTCTATTTCCACAACGCGTGCGTGTACCACTGCACTGGGATTAGGTTAGTTGCAAAATGTTGCCATATGGCAATGAGCTCGCCTTTTCAAATTTTAATGTTTAAGTGCAAATAAAGAGTTTATTATTATTGTTATATATTACAAAGCTATCACTTTCGAGTAGTATAAAAGAGATGCAGTATTTCATTCCTTAACGGAACACTTTCAACATTAAAGTACGGGGACGGAAGCGCCGAGGAACATTACCATATTTGCCACACGGTAGAACAAGTGTTAAATACGCCTTAAAAATTAAGCAGTGATACAAAAAGTCACTAATATATAAAAGGAAATCATTCCTAAGTATTAGTCCTTTTAAGAACTTTGAAACATTGAACCATTGATTTAAAATCAATGATTGAACCAACATAGACGGATCTATCTGCGACCCCCAGTTACTGCCAATATAATAAAAAAACGGTAATACTTACAGGAACGTATATAAATAGATAAACAGTGATAAAAAACATCAAATGGGTTTAAACACATCTACCCGACCTAATTGATTCGATCGCTCCGAATTACATTTTTTTAACCGACTTCAAAAAAAGGAATAGGTTATAAATTCGGTTTTATCTTTTTTATGTTTTTTACCTCATAACTCCGTCAATTATAAACCAATTTGGAAAATTCTTCTTTTATTTGAAAGGATATACATCCAGATTGGTCAAATTTTTGTCAAAATCCTGTTCTGGTAATGGTATTCATAAGGAATTGAGGGAACACCTCAAAATATTATCATACGAAATTTAAAATATACATGTTGATTCAGTTTCGATGACAATATATTTTTTAATGGTAAGCATGACCTGATTATTCACCCAGGGTTTGCTCCCGACGAGGGGACTCCTCAACGGTCAACAGCACACGAAATTTCGTACACGCATTCAGTTATGATTGCCCGTTCTAAATTTTACGATGACATGGCGGCTGCACCCAGGGTTGGCTCCCTACGAGGGGACTCCTCAACTGTCAACAGCACAGACACGAAAATTTGTATATGCATTCAATTAGGACAGCCCGTTCTAAGTTTCACCAAGAGGGGACCGCGGTACCCAGGGTTGGCTTCCAACGAGGGAACTCCTTAACGGTCAACAGCACATACACGAAATTTTGTATACGAATTAAATTATGATAGCCCGTTCTAAGTTTCACAATGAAATGGCTGCTGCGTTTTTTTTGTAAAATTTTGTATTAATATATTCTGTAAACAACAGTTTAGGAGAGGGACTTTCAACCAGTGGGTCGCAATCCCCTGGGGGATCGCGAAGAGTTCCACGAAAGGTCGCAGTCTATCTAAAAACAGAAATCGAAAATATTACAAAATCTTTGGTTTATACAATATGCAAACATTTAGAGCTTCGTAAGAGAAAAATATTTAATATGTGTTTTGCTATTGCTTTTACAAAAACTATATGTTAATATAAAATGAAAACAGTTAGGTGCAGCTTCGAAAGTGAAAACCAGTTGAAGATAAAGTGGTTTACGCCATTGTTTTTAAAAAACTTTATTTATTTAATGCTTACAGTTACGGCTGAGTAAGAGAAAATAGTCTAAGGGAGTCGCGTAAGAGATTTACTTCTTGTTTTTACTTAAAAGGGGGTCGCGTTTTGATAAAGGTTGGAAAACACCATCAAATTTTCCAGCCCCCTCCTACACCCCCCCTCCCCCCCCACCCACGTCCATTCCCCTCCGCCTTTCTTCCCCCTAACCTCAACCCAGCTTTTCCTCCCTCATCTTCCATCCCCTCCCCCAGACCCGCCCCTCCTTACCCCCCCTTCTTTCTTTCTCCCCCCTCTTCATGCCCTAAATAATCCCCCTCACCTCCCTTCACAACTAACCCCCACCCACCCTCCGCCCTCCTCCTCTTAACCCCGTCTCCCTCCCCTCCCCTTAAACTCTCACCCCTTTAACTCCACCCCTTCCCCACACCTTCCCCCTCAACTCCGGGTTAACCACCCCCTTCCCCCGTTTCTCCACACCTCTCACCCCCTTCCTCTCCCCCTCTCCTCCTCCCGTCCTTCTTCCCATCCCACCACTTCACCCACCCTTGTTCTCCCTTCTCTCTCACCCCTTCAACCCCCCTCCTAAATACCCCTCCTAAACCCCCACTACTCCCTCCCCCTAAGCGACCGTCGTTCAACCCCATTTTTTTTAACCCCCTCCCCCAACACCCCCAAACCTCCCACACGATGCTGTCCCCCCAAAGGTTACCCCTCCAACATCCCCCCCCCCTAAAACCCCTTTTGCATCCTAAGCACAACTATTAAAGCACTTTAGATAAGGCGGGATATGAACCCACAGAAAATGAAGAAGATTGGAAAAAAAGAGAATATTTTCGTACGGAACTTTATACATCCTCTGTACTTTTAGGTCTATTTTCTTCGAAGTTAAAGCATTTAATTTTGTTGAAAGTGGCCTGGTCTCCCATTTCGAATTCTGTGAGAGAACCAGGTTCCAATCTTGAGTCGATTTTAACCTCAGTAGGACAGAGAGCAAGTAAACACAAATATTAATATTTAAACCATTTATTATCTATAAGTTACATTGTATACAGAGACGACTTACCATAGTAGATGATGCGATTCACGAGAGTGACTAAAGAGAGTGTGACTAAAGAGTGATTTTATACATAAATTATTTCCGTTTTTATACATAACATTATGACGTTGAAATGTTCGAAAGTGCGTCAAAATATACAGTTCGTGGAATGAAAGATGAATAATTTTCTTGTTGATGGTGAAAGACACGATTACAATTCCTGCGAATTATATTCCTATTGACGTCAAACGAAATTCGTGTGAAAAACATTACACGTGTTATATTAAAAATTATCATTGAATTATATTGTTACTAGGCTCCGAGACAGTTTAGATAAGGCGGAATAGGTACTTACGGAAGAAGAAGTATATCGCAGGAAAAAGAATGTTTCGCCCCCCGCAAATCTAATATTTTTGTAGTATTTCCGTTATATTAAAATGGATATATGCCAATATGGTTCGTTTCTCGGCTAGCCTCGAGCGGCTCAAATTTATTATTTGATTAAAATAAATGTCGTTTTGTTTTTGTGTCGTTGGTATAAAATATATTGAAACCAAAATTTAACAATTTGCTTTTGATCCTATTACGCATCTGTATCGAATTTTGTAACAAGTATTTGAAACTTAGAACGGGTGGACTGATTTATTTTTAACTCTTGCTATGACCAAATAATGCCTTCATTCCAAACTTCAGCTCAATCGGATGAAGCTTTTCGGCGCTATCGTGGAGGAGTACACACAGACAGACAGAAATGCGTCCACAATACTTTCCTTGTCAGGAAAGTAATTATACTATCAAATGGTCGACAGAAAGGTATAATTATAGCGATTAGTTGACCATTTGTGCAAAAATAGTTTTTTTATAAATGTAATATATATTATGTGATCTTATTTTTTAGCACGATAAAGTTATTCTACTCTATTTAATTTATTTATAAATAAACTAATAATTAATAAGCGCTTTCTGGTAATTAAACCGTCAAAATGGAGGTCAATATTATTATCAAATCTATACTAATAATAAAGCTGAAGAATTTTGACTAAACGCGCTAATCTCTGGAACTACCAGTCGGATTTTTAAATTGTCGTTTTGCATTTGATAGCCCAATTTTTGAGTAAGGTTATAGGCTATTTATTATCTATTTTTGTTATTCTTCACTTTGCAAAATAATAACGATGAGGTAAAAAGTACTGAAGTTTTAAATACTGTACTATCAAAACCTAGAAAAGACATAAAATCTAGTGGGATGATAATATTCAACAAATGAAAAACAAAGATAATATTAAATTTTACACACTTTTACATTTTTTCAATTCGCTTATGGCTGGCTCTACCGTGTGTCGCGCCGCGCGAAGTCACTCCAGGTAAATTATCTGAGTCGTTTTTTTCCCGTCCCCGACGCGATTCGGTCGTTCGTGCCGCGACCGTCGGTATCGTCGGCGTCATTTGCAAGCCGCCAGGAGCACGCCGCGCGGCGGCGAGTGTCTCCCGTAATTAAAGCCGATGCCACCCCAGAGAGCGCCCAGCCCGTCGACACTTTCTCATACCACCTCGCCCTCTTTTAGCGCAATTTTCCCGCGGAAGCAACGAGGACGTGATCCGCGTTTCGACTTCAGCCGGCTTCACGAGTCGATTGAATATCGTCGGCGTTGGAGGCGTTATTAACCCGTCACCTGGCTTGCTGGCTTGCACTTGGCCTCTCGCAGAGTTATACCGGAATGGATAATGTATTTTTATAAATCGAAGGCTTTATAAAACAAGAACTATTTTTAAACGACATATTAAGTCCTTTCCTTTAAAGTTTATTTTCTACAAAGGAAATTCAGAAACATCAATATATATGATAAATACATATTCATTTGTTTAAAATATTGACCTCTATATTGAAGGTTAAATTGCCAGGATATTGTATCTGTTTGGAGTGAGGGCTTAATAAAACAAGACCGTGCCGCCTGTCAGTAGTCTTTTCTGAAAGATATATTAGGTCATTACCTGCGAAGTATATGTTCCAAAAGAAAAAAATGAAACCAACATTTTATTCCAAATATATATATTTAATTGATTATCATAGTTTACATTATAATTTCATAATTTTTCGATTCCTCGCCCACGTGCTCAAATCACACGTATTGCATATATTAAACACCAACACAATGAATGCAAAAGGGATAAAATCATTCAAACGATTGTGATTTCGATCGCTTTTTGGTTTCAATGCATTGGTGTTCAATAAATGCAATACGCGTGATCTGAGAATGTGGACGAGGCACCGAGAAATTTGACGTGGCTTTCACTTATTGATATATTTAATATTAGTCGATTAGGTATTTATTCATTTAAATAAATATATATTTTAGTTTTTAATAATAAATGAGCAATCTGAATAAATAAAAGAAAAAAGTAAAATTCAAGTCACTATGTTTCAAAAACTATCAGACTTACACCATACGACCAAACCTTAAAAAGGACATAAAATCTAGTAAGGTATACAATTCAACAAATCAGCAACAAAGATAAAATTAATTTTACACACACTTGCAATTTTTACCACGCTTTTATTAGGTCGACCTGTATGTAACTATGTAATGGAATCTAAAGTAACTAATTTAACCATCTTCCAAGGATCGTAGCGTCATGAAAATTGGCAGCTGTATGTAGTTCTGATGACAATACAATAATATGGTACTGTCGAACTGATCTGACGATGGAGTCGGAAGATATGAACTGGAACTTCATGATGGAACATCGTGTGTTTGGACTTGTTAGAAAAGTCTTGTAATGAACTTTGACCATGATTAGGTTTCAAGGTCTGATGATGAAGCCGGAAGATAGGCACTGGCATTCCATGATGAAATATCGTGTCATAGCCGTGTGTATGTGAATATCGTATCATAGACCAAAAGCGTGTTTTTAGTGTTTTTTTTTAACTATTAATTTATTTGCAATTCGCTTATGGCTAGCACTACCGTGTGTCGCGCCGCGCGACGTCGCTCCAGGTAAATTATCGGAGTCGTTTTTTCCCCGTCGACGCGATTCGGTCGTTCGTGCCGCGACCGTCGGTATCGTCCGCGTCATTTGCAAGCCGTCAGGAGCCCGGCGGGGCAGCGAGTGTCTCCCGTAATTAAAGCCGATGCCACCTCGGAGAGCGCCCGGCCCGGGGACGTTTTCTCACACCGCCTCGCCCTCTTTTGCTGCCCGCAATTTTCCCGCGGAGCAGCGAGGACGGGATCCGCGTTTCGACGTCAGCCGGCTTTACGAGTCGATTGCATATCGTCGACGTCGGAGGCGGTATTAACCCGTCACCTGGCTTGCTCGCTTGCACTTTGCCTCTCAGAGCGTTATACCGGAAAGGATAATGTATCTTTATACAGAGAGGGCTTAATAAAACAAGAACGTGTCTATCAGAAGTATTTTACGAACGATATATTAAGTCCTCACCTTTGAAGTTTATTTTCTGCAAAGGAAATTCAGAACTTTTATATGATCAACATATGTCCATTTGATCAATATTTTGCACTCTATTGTGACGGTTAAATTGCCATACAGCGTCGATTTATTTAATAGCTTATTTGTTAGTAAATATAATATTATAGATTAACTATACCATGCTAAAAAATAACGTTACGTATTATAACGTACGATTAGCAATCCAATCGCGTTATACCGAAAGAAACAAGAGCGCCATCGCGTTTATTTAAAACGCGAAAAAGAAAAAATACCATAGGTTAGGTTATGACCGAAAATAAAAAAACAACCCCAGGGTCGGGGAAAGAATTTACTTTGTCACTAAATTTGGCAAGACAGAGAATAAACCTTCGCAATTTTAAAATAAAACTACAAGGTAAAGTTATAAAAACAAGATCCTTTTATTTTCCAGGTAGTTCCTCCTATCTCCTCTCCATACATGTGGTAGACTTCCGAAATGTGACTTGTGATACGTTTTTCCGTTCAAACGGACATCCAGGCGAGAAAAATATCAAGGCGCGGTGGGCCGATTTATTGCAGAAATTACATGGGAAAGTAAAAAAGGCGGCACAGCCAAAAACACTCTGTGACCAAAAGAAAAAAACCCCATTACTACAAAACTCGTTTATCTAATTGAATCCCGAAAAGAATTAAACGCTTACCGAAAAATGAGACTTGTTCACATAACTTTAAAACGAGGCACCTCTGGTGCACACCCTCGCGCCATCTTGGACAATATGATGCCCCTCAATGAAGTGTGGCTAGTTTGGACAGACTGGACTGCCTGCAGTTATTCCAACTTTAGGAGATTTAAAAAAAAACTCATAGCTACTCATGTCCACTAAAATAGTAATATTTTAGGTAATATTTATTATATTTATTAAAATTGTTTTTGAACTCGATTGTTTAAATAAATCCCTTTTTTTTTTTGTCATGGCAAGTACACCAGAAGGGTCATTTTTTATTGGGCTGTGCAATCCGGTATTATGACAGATCCAACTGTCAAAGCTTTTAGCAATTTTATCTGGTTTTGGAAATTGTTTTGAGATTGTGACCCATGATTCCGAAACAACTCGAAAACTGAGTAAGACCAATATGACAAAACACGAGAAATATAAGCGAAACATGTTGCAATGCGTGCAACATGTTTTTTTGAAACAGAACATGTCACGCAAATTTGGATTTTTGTTACAGCCTCTCCCCCAAAAAGAAATCGGCAGGACACTAACGATTTCCTCGAGTCGTCCCGATTCGCACGTGACTAATAGAGCACTAACAAAAATCTCAACTGATAACAAAAAAAAACACGTGAACTATCTAATACTCATCAAATGGTAAACCATAAAAAATACAAGAAAATAAAGAACAAGATACTCCTACTTCTCCTCGTTAACTAAAGAAAAATATCCATTCGGCAGGGTACTGCAGAGGTCAACTGCTAATATAAATCACTCTACATAAACGTCGAGAGTTACAACAAACACCAAACAACTCCAAATAACTTATCAACCCCAAAGGGCTACCAGGTCAGCCCGATAAACATAAAAAAAACGGACAAAAGTCCTAGTGGCCTTATAACAGGACCGCACAACTTGTCGAAGGAAAACCTGACGACCTCTAAACCATAGAGCAAAACTAAGTAAACTTATGGTGGACACCAAAAAAAAAAAAACAAACAAATTAGCAAAATTGTTGTGACTCGACAGTAGCCAATGCCTAGTAGGAAAATGTTGAATGTCAAGTATTACCTTTCATACCGAGCTCTAGCATACTTCCCTTTCATGCGACATTCAAACCCCGGTAGTGCTAGACAGGTTTGCTAGCACGACGGACACAGACAAAATGATATCAGTAATGGTAACCACCCGGTACCACACCTTTTACAGGACAATTATTAAGAGAGTGAAATCGAAGACGTTCGACTAAGATGAAACATTTTTATACGTATGTTAACGAGGAAACAACCAAAACAAAAAAAAACAACATCAAACGGAGTCCTTGGGATTTAGTTTAAAATCCTTTATATGCCATGTGCCTATATTCTTGCCTTCTGCATTAAGCAGTTCATACACCAAAGGAGAGTGTTTCTTCACTATCTGACATTTTTCATACCGCGGGGCAAACTTTGAAATGAAGTAATTTCCCGCATTGCTCAGAAAATAAGTCTTTTTATAAACCGTATCCCCAACGGAAAATTCAGCCGGGAGGTGTTTGCGGTCATAATATACCTTATTGTGAGCATGCGATTGAAGTAATTTCTTCCGCACGGTATGGAAAACGCCAGGAAGTTCACTCAAATCCTGAGCGTAGGACATTCTGCTACCGAATATGACTTCGGCTTGGGATTCCGGGGATTGCGTATAAAAAGAACCATCTAAAATCGGTTCTCGACCATGGACAAGGAAAAAAGGGCTGAAACCCGTGGCTTCCGAAACAGCCGAATTGATCGCCATCTGAATGGCAGAAAGGTGGAGGTCCCAAGAGCGATGGTCGTCTTTAACTGACAACGCCAACGCCGTGACAACCCCACGATTCTGCCTCTCAGTTGGATTGACCTGAGGGCAATATTTCGGGTTCAAGTATACCTTAGGAATTCGGTACTTGGTCATTAGACCAGTGAACTCCTTACCAATAAATTGTTTCCCATTGTCCGAAATGACATACTGCGGAACACCAAATTGCAGAAAGACCTTATGCTCCATAATGTGGCTAACGATTTTACTAGTAGCACGTTTTAAAGGGAATAATAAGCAATATTTGCTAAAACAACACGTGACTACTAGAATATGTATATTTCGATCTCTCGTCATCGGGTAGGGACCCAAAAGATCGACGGAGATCATCTGAAAAGGAAAGGCACACGACTTTGGATTACCCAAATGACCCAACGGAGACACGTTCGGATGTTTGTATTGCTGACACGTATCGCACTTAGAGACGAATTTAACCACGTCTCCATGTAAATTTGGCCAAAAATAGCGCAAACAAAGACGACGATGGGTTTTAAAGACCCCAAAATGAATTGCCAAATCAGAAGCATGGTTTTCTTGTATTAGCTTTTCTCGGAGAGGTAACGGCACAACTAACTTCCAGTCGTAACAACTGGTAAGTTGGTACTTGCTCCTTGAGTAACGATACAACTCACTGCCTTTAATCTGGTAATTGGGATACGCGGCAGGATTGCCGGATACCGCATTCACCAAATCGTTGTACCAGGGATCGGCGACAACCGAGACAGCCGCTACAGGAAGTAGGCGAGATAACGCGTCTGGGACGACATTTTCGACACCCTTCTTGTGGATGATCTCAAAATCAAAAGCCGATAAACGGATTCCCCACCTAGCCAAGCGTCCCGTTGGGTTTTTAAGCGATAAAAACCAACGCAAACTGGCATGATCAGTGTAGATTTTGACCTTGGGACCGCCCTCAAAGTAGCCTCGAAAATGCTCGACAGCATGGATCACGCTTAGGGCTTCACGTTCAGTAGCCGAGTAACGAGTCTCAGCAGGTAGGAGAGTCCTACTCGTGAAAGCGATTGGATGTTCTACGCCATCCACTGTCTGGGTAAGTACACCACCTAAACCGTACAACGATGCGTCGCAATGTAAAGCAAATGGCTTTGAATAGTCAGGACAAGCTAAGATCGGACTTGAAATTAAGGCGGATTTCAATTTTTGAAAGGCTTTTTCCGCCTCCGGTGTCCATGCAAACGCGGGAGCGCCTTTGCGGGTACTAGTCAACCGGGAAAGAGGTGCAGCAATACTGGAAAAATTACGAATGAAACGCCGGTACCAACCGGCCATTCCAAGGAAACTATTAACCATTTTAGGTGAATTAGGAGTGGGAAAGTCTAGGATACACTTTACCTTTTCGGGATCTGTATGTAGGCCATGGGAATCTACAACATACCCCAGGTACTTTAACTCATGCCGGAAAAATTGGCACTTTTTGAAATTGATGGACAAATTGGCATAAACAAGACGATCTAAAACTCTAATTAACAAAGAGATATGTTCTTCGAAGGTCGATGAGACAATTACGATATCATCTAAATAACAAAATACTTTGTTCTTAAACGACGGGTCAAATAACTGATCCGCCAGCCTCTGCATGCACGCTGACGAGTTGCGCATTCCGAACGGAGTCACCGTCATTTTGAAGAATCCTCGTCCAGGGACAGTGAAACTGCACTTTCTTGCGAGGCAGGCTCTAATGGGATTTGCCAAA
The DNA here is from genome assembly GCA_944548615.1 of Micropterix aruncella. Lineage (NCBI taxonomy): Eukaryota > Metazoa > Arthropoda > Insecta > Lepidoptera > Micropterigidae > Micropterix > Micropterix aruncella. The sequence goes on from OX155970.1 coordinate 2,102,416, forward strand.
AGGCAGCTGATAGGTCGACAGAAGACAAATAGTTTGCATCACGCAAACTGTCCAGAATGGTAGTTATTCTCGGGAGAGGATAAGCATCCGGTTTCGTTATCGAGTTTATTTTTCTACTATCAAGACAGAACCGCAAAGTCCCATCCGCCTTGGGAACAAAAATAGTTGGATTGTTCCAACCTCTCTGGCTAGGTTTAATAACGCCCAACTCTAGCATGCGATCAACTTCTTCGTTTAATAGTTGTAGACGAGCGGGAGACAAAGGGTAATACCGCTGCTTCACTGGTGGATGATCACCAGTGTCGATAACCTGAGTTATTAAATTTGTCCGACCTAGACCTTTGACTTCCGTAGAAATTTTCTCAAAACTTTTAATCATCTTGTTAGCTAACGACTGTTGATTCTCCGTCAGGGAAGCGAAAGGATGCAAGGCCCTCACTTCGTTGACGGAGTGCCAACTGACATCACTAGACTCCAAACGAACATATTTTAGAATTTCAGGTACCAAATCAAATTCTCGGACAAAATCCATGCCTAAAATCAGAGAAGTTCCTATATCCGGAGCTACCACAACTCGGATCACCTGACAGCGATTATTGAATTTAAAGGGCAAAGAAATATAGCCAATCGTCCGTACTGTACTTGAATTAGCTGTGCTGAGCGTCAAAGAAGGCGCTTTATGAAGAGTATAACCGATATCAATTAAATACTTATGTGAATCGGCACCCAAAATTGTCAAGCTCGAACCCGTGTCGAGTAGATCACACACAGCTATGTCGCCTAACGAAACATCTAGAAACGGACGACGGTTATCCTTCTCGTTTTTAAATAACAACGAGACCGAATCAACGAATGCCCTTATTCGGTCTCGTTGGACAAGTTTTTTGAAACATTCTGTTTAGGTTGAACTGGCTTTCTCTCCTTTGAACAATCCGGCAAGTAGACACAGTAAAATTAAACTTCCCACAACGGTAACAATATTTAGAGTGCCCGTGGTGAGTACCACCACGAGCACCACGCGAAGCTCCAGGGCCTCCGCGAGGACCGCCGACGTCAGTCGTGTTGCCTCGGGAGAAACCACCTCTATTAGAACCACCCCGAGGGTGACTTACATCCCGGGGTTGGTTATTGGAACTATTTGAATCTACCGCAGAAACCGCGCAATTTTGGAACTGCTGAACAAATGAAGAATCCCTATCAGCAATGTCAACGGTCGCGTGATCTATAGCGTGTACAGTCTTGGACGACGACGCTTTGGATTTATTAAAAACCTGTAGGTTTTGATTATACTCGTCGATCGACAACTGAGCGTTTTCCAAACGCTTACCTAGGTGGAGAAGCTCATCAATGGAATGGATGGTCACTAACGCGAACTGTTGTTGCAGGTACGGCCTCAAATTAGAGCAAATTATCTCCAGCTGTTCGGCCTCTGGACGTGGCCGAGACAATTTCTGGAAATAGCTCAACACTGTGGTAACAAAAATGTGGAGCGGCTCATCCGGCCTCTGAAACCGGGAACGGACCTGCCTCAACAAGTCGCGGTCGTAGTTCGCACTACCAAAATTATTCCGCAATTCACATGCGAGCTGAGACCAGCTCTCAATATGTGAAACCCGGGTGCGATACCATACGAGCGCATGATTTGTGAAAAGCTCACAGGCGGATTTCAATAAACGCGCGTCAGAAATGTTTCGCGCCAACCTATTTTCTTCAAGTCGTTCCAAAAATTCAACGACACAAGTCTTCCCGTCGTACACGAAACCCAAGCACAAAGGCTTCAAAACTCGCTCAAACGAGACGTCGAAATCTCTGCTAACCGGAACCGTTTTCCTAACAAATTGCTCTTTTTTTGGATAAGGATCAAAAGTAACCGCAGGAGAAGGTACATCAACCAACACTGAATCAGGTCGGGATCGAGGGAACTCGTTGCTAGAAGTCGAAGGAACCGGCAAAACTACTGGCTCAACCACCGGAACAAACAAATGACTGACGGAAGGCCCTTGCGTACCTAAGGAACTCTCTGGGACCGTATTTTCCCTTGACTCTGCCCTAGGTCTCGGTAAACAAGGACTGGGGCCCCGTACAATCTCCGAACATTCTTCCAAAATCTTAATCACCTCCGCGATTTCCCCTTTCAACGACTCCAGCGGATTCCGACGTTCCGTCTGTGCGTAGACAATCCTAGACACTCTATAAAACAAATGAGTTGCTTTTGTACAAACTCGTTTGTACAAAAGCCTGGTCTTATCCTCCAAAAACTGTTCGACTAGCTCCTGGAGAACAGATAGTCGAATGGAGCACTCATTGTACTCCTGGTCCGGGTCTAAGTCGGTAGTCTCGATTTACTGTGGCGGAAAATCATCCAACAAGCCCATGAATTGTCGCCGCATAGATTCAACCACCGTGGTTGCGACGCCTCGAATTTGAAATTCGTAATCTAATTCAGTTCTTACTAAATGCGCTGCGGCATAATAGTTTAAGATATGAGAAGCCATGATATTTTTTTATAATTTTTCTTTAAATCTCCACCACAAAAATATAAAACCCAAAAGAAAAAAACTAAAAAATCCCAATAAAAAAATATTATTCTAAAAAATTAAAGTAATGGAACAATCTCACTCAGTTTTTTTTCTGTGCCACCCTTTTCCTCCCAATTTCAGCAACCGATAAAACGCCCACCTGGATATCCAATTTGAACCTGAAAATATTACAAAAATTAGTCAATAAACGTTTAAGAAACGGCAACAGAATAGTATAAGATACGGCGAACTTATCGTTCATTCGCGGCGAACCGCAGAAAAATACAAACCGCTTATTACACAAAATATTAATCTATACAATGTTTCTCGCCGGATTTAATAAAAATTACAGTATATTACTTAAAATATTGCGGCGAACTTAACATTCTTTCGCGGCGAACCGCATAAATAGTTAACAAAGCAAAAATGCGAAATTATTTGCAAAATTCGTCAACAGCTGTCAAAAAAAATACCGCAATTTGAAAAAAATACCACCATGTGGCTACCGTAATAATTCTCATACAAAACTGAGAAAACTAACACAAAAATACCAATATCCGAAAAAGACTACCACTTATCACCGCAAATACGTGTATTTTAAAATTGCGAAGAGATATTTCTACCTGCCAAAATTTAGTTTATAGGCCCCAGCTTTGGGCAGCCAATTTATAACGTGCGATTAGCAATCCAATCGCGTTATACCGAAAGAAACAAGAGCGCCATCGCGTTTATTTAAAACGCGAAAAAGAAAAAATACCATAGGTTAGGTTATGACCGAAAATAAAAAAACAACCCCAGGGTCGGGGAAAGAATTTACTTTGTCACTAAATTTGGCAAGACAGAGAATAAACCTTCGCAATTTTAAAATAAAACTACAAGGTAAAGTTATAAAAACAAGATCCTTTTATTTTCCAGGTAGTTCCTCCTATCTCCTCTCCATACATGTGGTAGACTTCCGAAATGTGACTTGTGATACGTTTTTCCGTTCAAACGGACATCCAGGCGAGAAAAATATCAAGGCGCGGTGGGCCGATTTATTGCAGAAATTACATGGGAAAGTAAAAAAGGCGGCACAGCCAAAAACACTCTGTGACCAAAAGAAAAAAACCCCATTACTACAAAACTCGTTTATCTAATTGAATCCCGAAAAGAATTAAACGCTTACCGAAAAATGAGACTTGTTCACATAACTTTAAAACGAGGCACCTCTGGTGCACACCCTCGCGCCATCTTGGACAATATGATGCCCCTCAATGAAGTGTGGCTAGTTTGGACAGACTGGACTGCCTGCAGTTATTCCAACTTTAGGAGATTTAAAAAAAAACTCATAGCTACTCATGTCCACTAAAATAGTAATATTTTAGGTAATATTTATTATATTTATTAAAATTGTTTTTGAACTCGATTGTTTAAATAAATCCCTTGTTTTTTTTGTCATGGCAAGTACACCAGAAGGGTCATTTTTTATTGGGCTGTGCAATACAGCTATTATGACAGATCCAACTGTCAAAGCTTTTAGCAATTTTATCTGGTTTTGGAAATTGTTTTGAGATTGTGACCCATGATTCCGAAACAACTCGAAAACTGAGTAAGACCAATATGACAAAACACATGAAATATAAGCGAAACATGTTGCAATGCGTGCAACATGTTTTTTTGAAACAGAACATGTCACGCAAATTTGGATTTTTGTTACAGTATTCAATATTCATTTGATCAATATTTTGACCTCTATTGTGACAATTAAATTACCATACAGCATTGATTTATTTAATAGCTTATTTGTTAGTAAATATAATAGAATATAATGACTGTACCATGCTAAAAAATAACGTTTCATAATCAATATTCATTTGATCAATATTTTGACCTCTATTGTGACAATTAAATTACCATACAGCATCGATTTATTTATAATCATGACAATTATCATCTATATTCAACTCACCATAAAGGAACACGAGTAACAACAACCAGACAGCACTTACTCCAAAAAAAGAGAACAAGTTTTGCACAAAAACACTTTTCTTACATTGCTCCTCGACTGTTCAACAAAATGAATAGTGTTTTTCCTGCAGGACTGAAATCTAGGAATAGTCACGGCGTAAAAAAAACCTAACTAAGTCACTTTTGACTATGGGTCGTCAAGAAACGGAGACATTAATAACATATATATTAAAATAGAGCACGATTTGTGAGATATTTTAGTATTATTTCATATTTATCTACATATAAAGTATATATTTATTACCACTATACCTTTTTTTATATTAAGCCTACCTTAGTACAGGCGAGGCCTAGTTAGGATGGCTTTGAATTTTAAAAATACATGTAATATTATAGATAAATAAAGAATTTTGAATGTTGAATTCGAATTTGAATTTAATAGCTTATTTGTTAGTAAACATAATAGAATAGAATAACTGTACCATACTAACAAATAACGTTACAAAATCAATATTCATTTGATTAATATTTTTATTTCTATTGTGACAGTTAAATTACCATACAGCGTCGATTTATTTATAGCTTATTTGTTATTAAATATAATAAAATAGAATAACTGTACCATGCTAAAAAATAACGTTACATAATCAATATTCATTTCATCAAAATTTTGAGCTCTATTGTGACGGTTAAATGACCATACAGCGTCGATTTATTTAATAGCTTATTTGTTAGTAAATATATTACAATAGAATTTGTGTTACACCTCATTTGGTGAGCGTATGTGTGTGTGTGTGTGTGTGTATCTGTAGGGTGTATGTCCATGTGAGTGCAAGTAGGAATGCGGGATGCTTACTCAATTCAATCTCATTTGATCTCCAGCTTTTTACGGACCACCTTAACCTGCGACTGTCGTGGTTTAAAAGGTCTATTTCGTTAAAGGCTACACTGCATGCATGCATAACAGTGGGAAAAACCAATTAGCACCATCATTTGTGTTACAACTGTACCATGCTAAAAAATAACGTTACATAATCAATATTCGCCAATTCCCGCCAATTCAACTTATTTCATCTACCTCAAGTAAGCACAAACTACGCCCAAAATAATTACATTTATCGAGTATCTCATTTCTGCAATACCAAGCTAAGCGAAATTGACCTGTTTAATACAACTGCGACTGCGCTCAAGTCTCTTATTCCGGGTCTTCTGAAAGGCAATATTCAAGGACGAGTGAAAGAATTATATTATATTTTTTCTTGTCTTCTTTCTTTTCTTTCTTCAATATTAAAATACACCATAAAAATTCCCTAATAATAAAATAATAAAATAAAATATTATTAAAACAAAATTTACAACTTTATTTGTAATTTAATTTAATGGTAACTCTCACTAAATTCCAGAGTGAGTTAGGAGAACAGGAAAAAAGCCAGCAATCTCGTGTAACAAGAAGATCGACACAAACAAATTTTGCAATACCACTCAGGAGATCCGCTTTTGGCCAATCCAGTTTCTCTTATCTTGCCCCCAAACTTTATAATTGCCTACCACCAAACATTAAAGACATTAAAATATCATATAAATCTAGTTTAAGTGCCTACCTCTTAAATTGTACAAATGCAGACATTGAACACCTTATTAAATAATTGAATCTTTATCATAAAAACATAATAGTATATGTAGTATTATAAATTGATTATTTCTAAATGTAATATGATTTTAATTTTTCTGAATTAATTTTGTATATTAATAATACATATTAATACTTGGTTCAGAATATCCGAAAGAGCGGACGCCAGGGTCGATAAATCTTCCCTAAAAGTGAGACCCTCTTACAAAGGGTAGGAAACATAATTAGTCACGGACGCCGAGGATATGAGATTCCTTGAAAAATAGCTGATAACTCAAAGGAAAGGACAGAAAGGGGCTATAAAATATAACATAAACGAGCGGTCGACCCTGAAACACGAGAATCCAGGGACCGACAACGTTCCCATTCAAAATAAATCGTGAAAAGGACCCCTTAGTAACACATGGTAACGATAAATTCCCTGGCGAGGCGACTGGCAAAAGACTACGAAATAAAAACCGTGGACGTTACAAAAAATCATACATACTCCAAATCCCACAATTCCCCCTAGAAATAATATAGTTTAAAATGTAAAGAAACTTGCATGATTAATTAATTAAGCATAGCATATAGTATTTCGTTTAATGTAAAGTAAAGCGCTAGGAGAGACAACTTAATTAGCCTAATTAACGATCTAACATTAATATTAACTTGTTACTAATGATCTGAGACTAACCTATGTTTAAGACAATGTGTACTCGGAAAAGGTGGCGTTTTGCGACGAGAATAATAATAATAATAATAATAATAATAATGCTTTATTTAAGAGAAAGTAGTACAAAAATTATGTCTTAAAAACTACCCAACTAGGTTAATGCCTGTACTAGGGTAGATTCTTTTCTTTTAAATTAAGCAAATAATATGTCTATAAAATGTTTAAATGTAAGACAGAGACAACTAGTGTATTCGCTTCTCGCTCTAGCGTGCAAGCGAGGAAGCATGATCGCGATGTCTCTCTCAAACGGGGTTGCATCTGTTATGCGCCCTGTTTCGTGATTGGACAAAACGTGTGCGGCGCAGTAATAGGGGTGTGTTTAGAAATTTCTGGAAGGATCTAGACCAATGAGAGGTAAGGGCGGTCGCTATCTTAAAAAAAATGTAATGGCGATCGACGACAGAAAAGAGCGAAAGCTTCAGTTGTAAATTGGCAAAGGATCAGCGTGAACGCGCCGCGATCCAAGCACCGGGACTTAGTAGTAAATTATAAGTACTCGGAACTCACTGTAAAAATAAAGATAAGTGACCGAATAAAAGAAAGTCTCGCGAATAAAAAGTGTTTATTTTCGACGGAAGCTTATCCTGCGTGACCTGAGGAAAGTGAGGTTCTATCACGGAAGCCTCTCGCCGAACTAATTTCCTTGTGAGGTTGGAATCCACCAATCGTTCGAGACAACCACCCCTGAGAGAAAAACCAACCTAGCTGGTGAGTGATTACCATTTGAATACAGTCCAAGGTGAAAACCATTGAAGATAATCGAAGGGGTAATTACCCAGCACAAAGGGGGTCGCGTAAATTCACAAGTAAAGTGGGTTTATGCAAACCGGGTAAAAATCCCAACCATCGTGGTCCTCCGTCAAGCCGAATAAAGAAAATCGGAAAGAAAAGTGACTTTGGATCAAGAACGAGAAAAGAAAAATAAAAATATGGATTCGAAAAGCACGCAATCCGAAAATCCAAGACCTTCATCGCGCGCCTGGTCAGAGAGCAGCAGAAGAAGCGAGCACGTTCAGGAACTGCGAGCAGCATCTGAAGAACTTCGAAGAGTGAACCTCCAAAAAGCCAAGAAAAAAGCTGATAAGAATAAATTGGATGCGGAACTGAAAAAAGTGGCTGCGCGGCGCACGGCGCGCAGAGCGGCTGAAGAAATCGAAGAAGAGGCTGACATGGACCTTCAACGAGCAGCGATGCAGGAAGAACTGGATGCAGCGGAAGAAGACTCGCGGCATGCTATGAGGATGCTGGAAATTGTCTCCGAAACCTTCGGGACAGAAACGAGCAGTCAGGAAAATGATCGCGACGTCGCGGGGGACAACACGGCAGCCAGCAGAGTGTCGAGATGGGCCGAGTATCAAACTCCAGCTGCTGAGACGTCCCCAGAACCCTGGGGGGGAACATTCGCAGAAGAAAATGGAGAAGCGGCACGGCGGCGTGAAGACGGCGGGCGATCGGAACCGGGCAACGCGGCGGCGTCCGGCGCGACGGTGGCGGACGGCGCGACGGTGGCGGACGGCGCGGCGAATGCGGGCGGCGCGGCGAATGCGAGCGGCGCGGCAGCTGCGGACAACGCTAGGGCAGAGACCAAGGCGGTGTCGGCGGCGGCGGTAAAGGCCGCCGCTGATACGGACCTGGGTACGAGCAGCGATGGAATTAGCAGCTCGAGCGAAAAAATGATAAAAGAGGTATGTAGGATTTTTTCTGTAGCGTCCACAAAACCGCATTTTGCAAAAGAGTTACCTTCATTTCACGGGAATCCTTTAGAATTCGTAGCCTTCAAAGCTATTTTCAAACAGTCGACAGACGTAATGCATTTAAATGATGCACAAAACTTATTGCGTTTGCAGACAGCATTAAAAGGTAGAGCACGCGAGGCAGTGACGGGTTTGCTTTTAAGTCCTGACAACGTGACAAATATCATGACCACGTTAGAGGCGCTATTCGGTAATACGAATTTAATTATTCAGAGAACGATAGCGGATTTGAGGAAAGAAAAAGGGTTATCTGATAGTCTAGATGCAGACGGTTTAATGCGATTTGCGTGCCAGATAAAAAATCTGGTCGCGACCGTAAAATCGGTAAATAAATTAGAACATCTTTATAATCCAGACTTATTGGCTTCACTTGTGGCAAAATTGCCAAAGAACTTATTAACTCTGTGGCTAGCTGACAGGGGAAGGGTTGGTTTAAACGATCCGGTATTAGTTTATTTCGCATTATGGTTAGAGAAATTAGCGATCAGCGCACAAGACGCCGGTCTGTGTACCGCAGAGCTCCCTAGGAAAAGTTATGATAACCCGCGAGACAAGAGACAGAAAGAAACGGGCTCTAAAAGATATATTTTACATACCCAGGGCAAAGAAGACCCTAAGTGCCCTCGGTGTGAGAAATCCCATTATTTAAATAAATGTGAAGAATTTAAAAATCTAACTTTAGCAAGCCGCTGGGATGAGATAAAAAAAATGCGTAGGTGTTTTAAATGTTTAGGGCACAACCACGGCCGAAAATCGTGTTCGGCATATAAACGGTTTCCAAAGGGCAAATATCATTATCTGCTGACCGCCCCGCCGCCTGCGAACGAGGCGGACATCGCGGCGGCGCCGCGCGCGAGCTCCGAGGTAGTGGCGAACGCAGTATCTGGAAATCAGGTCATTCTGCAAGTATTACCGATAACCGTAGTTGGAACCCGGGGTAGAAAAACATTATATGCGTTGTTAGACGCAGGCGCGACTGTTTCACTCATTGATCAGAGCGTGGCAATAGAACTAGGCATTCGAGGCCCGACGCAGGGATTACAGCTCTCTGGAATCGGGAATATGAGAGAGAGTAATAGCAGTGCCGAAGCGGTGTCCTTCAAAGTAAGGGGAGATTTAGGTAAGAAGGAATACGTAGTACGAGCTTACAGCGTAGCCTCGTTAAATCTACCGGAGGTCAAAAGCGTGATAAGTGCGCAGAGGCCGATCGGAGGGATGGTGCGTTCGACTCAGGCGACGACCGTAAAACCTGACCTGCTCCTGGGAGCTAATTGTTGGGAACTGATAGTCTCTAGAGGATTAAAAATGGTAGACGGGGGCCTATCGGTATCTAAAACACTCCTGGGGTGGGTGGCTATCGGCGGCAATAACGCTCTCGAACGAGACATTAGGTACCCGGCGCTATGCTTAAATCAGGAAAATGAACCTTCTTTAGATAAATTACTTGAAGAAAATCTGAAGCTAGAGTACGATTGGCCACAGAAAAAGCGAAAGCTTCAGGCCGATGTTAGGGCTGAAAAAATCTTAGAAGATACTACTTCTTTAAAAAATGGAGTCTGGGAGACAGGTCTGTTATGGAAAGAGGTGAACTTTTCCGTACCAGATAACCGAGACATGGCAATGACTCGGCTGAGGTCAGTGGAACGGAAAATGGACTCCGACCGTCTTTATGGAGAAAAATACTGCCAGCAGATAGAGAGATATCTAGCTGAGGGGTATGCTTCGGAAGTCGAGGAAAAACAATTAAAAAACCGCCCTCGAGTGTTATTTCTTCCGCACCTGGGGGTTATTCACCCCGCGAAGAAAGACAAAATTCGTGTCGTTCACGACGCTGCGTCCTCGGGCGCAGGCGGGTCACTAAATAGCATGTTATTAGGTGGACCAGACTATTTAAATAGCATATTAGGAATTTTATTACGATTCCGTGAAAATGCAATCGCTTTCACGGCCGACATACGAGATATGTATCTTCGGATAAAAGTGAGAGAGGAAGATAGCTTCAGTCAGCTGTTTCTCTGGCGAGGTTTCCAGCGTGAAAGTCCTCCAAAAATCTTAAAAATGGACTGTCTAATATTCGGTAGTTGTTGCTCCCCGGCCTCCGCGATCTACGTAAAAAATAAAAACGCAGCTCGGTTTAAGGACCAGTACCCAGCGGCTGTAAAAATAATAGAGCGCGATTCGTACGTTGATGATTTGCTGGCGGGAGTAGACACGTTAGAGGAAGCAAAACAAGTCATCAGGGAAATTAATTTGATTCATAAAGCTGGGAATTTCACTATGACCGGTTGGGCTTCAAATAAAAACGAGGCTTTAACCGGGATACCAGAAGAAAACCGCGCGCTCGCGCAAGTATCTCTGGAAAAGGGTGAGTTGACGTCACAACGTATATTAGGCTTGACGTGGCTACCTGCCTCTGATCAGTTAGCATTTAATGTGAGCATGGACCGCCTCAGCGAAGATCTGACGACGGGAAATAAGATTCCGTCGAAGCGGGAAGCGCTAAAATTAATAATGCAGCTATGGGACCCAATGGGTGCGCTTTCACCGCTAACTATAAGGGCTAAACTGATCATGCAGCAGGTATGGAGTAGCCGAGTGGCCTGGGACGACGAGATCCCGAGCGATGTAGTTAAATATTGGCTCCGGTGGTTGCAAGAACTGAGATTAGCGCAAGGTGTGCGAATCTCACGTTATAATGGCGCTACCAAACAAGCAGGTGAGGAAAGGCAATTGCACGTATTCTGCGATTCGTCCGAAAAGGCGATGTGCGCCGTTGCATATGTTAGGATTACAGGCTGTAGCGGCGAGCACAAGGTATCCTTTATGGCTAGCAAAACTCGAGTGGCACCTTTGAAAGGCAAACTGACAATCCCCAGGTTAGAACTGACTGCGGCGCTGTTAGGTGCCGAACTGGCCTCAAAAATAAAACAAGAGAGCGCATTAAGTTTCGATGACGTCTTTATGTGGACAGACTCAAAAAATGTGTGGTGGTGGATTTTGTCACAAAAGGAATGTCACCTCCAGTTTGTAGCAAATAGACTAGGTGTGATCGATGAGCTCACGTCTCCAAGACAGTGGCATTGGTTAGCAGGGAGCGACAACCCCGCTGATGATGGCACACGGAATACCACCAAGATAGATTTAAGCCCGGAAGGTAGATGGTTCGCGGGACCTGCTTTCTTGCGTGGCAGTAGAGAACACTGGCCGCTCCAGGAGCCAACCGATCCGAAACCGGAAGAGAGAGCATTGTTAGAATTTAAGACAAAACTTGTACTAACAACGACAGAAAAAAATGAAAGCGTAATTGACATAGATAGATTTTCCCGGTACATGCGGGCGAGTCGAACCATGGCATATGTGAAAAAATTTATAGATCTGTGTAGAAAAAAAACCACGTCAAAAGTACTCGAAAGCGACGATATCGCAACCGGGAAAAAATTTCTGATCAAGGAATCACAACATCGAATTTTCGCACACGAGATAGACCTGATACGTCATCAGAAAATATTGCCGAAAGACAGCCGTCTGTTCGGATTGAACGCGTATATCGACGCGGAAGGGTTAATACGGTTAGGAGGCCGGATCGAAAATGCGAACGACACACCTTTCGACACAAAAAGGCCATATATATTACACGGTAAGGATAGATTCACGGTGTTGCTCGTGAAACATTTACACGAGATTAATGCTCACGGCGGCGCTGAATTAATTTTATCAGTGCTGAGAGAACAGTTTTGGGTCATTGGGGCGCGACAAACGGTGAAAAAGATCTCACGAGAATGTGTCTATTGCACTATCCGCCGCGCGAAGCCTATGACCGCACAAATGGGCCAACTCCCACCCGCGCGAATAACCACTCGAAGGCGCTGTTTCCACACTGTAGGTTTGGATGCTTTTGGGCCGTTCTTCGTCACTAATCGAAAGAAAGTGGAAAAACGATATGGATTACTCTTCACTTGTTTTAACACGAGAGCGACCCATATCGAACTAGCTGGAGATTTGTCAACCAGCTCGGCCTTGTTAGCTATAAGACGTTTTATAGCAGCCAGGGGGAAGCCGCGGGAAATTATGAGCGACAATGCCACTGGGTTCCGCGGTGCGGACGCTGAATTAAGAAAAGTTTTGTCAGCTATCGACAACCATGAAATAAGGGATCGTCTAAGTGCCGACGAGATAAAATGGAGTTTCTCCCCTCCTTCAGGACCCCATTTCGGTGGAGTTTGGGAGAGTCAGATAAAAACGGCAAAAAAATCGTTATATGCCATATTAAAGGAGCGAGCGCCAAATGAAGATGTGCTGAGAACATTATTATGCGAAGTCTCAGCGATGATGAACCACAGGCCGCTCACGTATATATCTCTAGATACTCGGGATGAGAGACCCCTCACACCCGCAGATTTCCTATTAGGCCATGCAGATGATAGTACAGCGGTAGGTCAGAATAATACAACTGAGTTATCTAACAAAAATCACTGGAAACAATCGCAAATACTTGCTGATGCTTTCTGGTACCGCTGGTCTAAAGAAGTACTTCCATTGTTGGTTAAAAGACCTAAGTGGGCGACAAAGGGAACTCCGTTAAAAATCGGAGACTTAGTAGTCCTGTTAGATCCTTCCCTAGAACGAGGAAGGTGGGCCAGAGGTCGGGTGACTCAAGTTTTCCCTGACAAAACAGGCCAAGTGCGAATAGTAGACCTATTAGTGGACGGGAAAGTGTATAGGCGCCCTGTCAGTAAACTTGTAAAAATACATACAACAGCTGATCAGGCAGAAACAACTGTCACTAATGTCTAAGTGGAAAAAGCGAAAGTCTATTCGTCACAGTAGAAAATAAAAATAGTCTAGCTAGAATTTAAAAGTGAAAACGCAAGTTGACGTTTGTCTCGTAAGAAATGAAAAACGAAAGTTAACGGAAAGCGGTACATATTCTAAGTAGATTAATGAGAAATTCTCATAGGTTGAATAAGAAAGATCCGTCACCTCACTAGACCAATAAGGAAAATTGAATATGACAGTTAGATAAGTAGAATCCCATAGGTGAATGAGTAAAAAATAAGACTGGATTATGTAAATAAGATGTAAATTAGGTAAACCAAATAGATGGAGACAGGAGCCAATGAGGCTCAGAGCCCATTGGGGGGGGGGGAATGGTTCAGAATATCCGAAAGAGCGGACGCCAGGGTCGATAAATCTTCCCTAAAAGTGAGACCCTCTTACAAAGGGTAGGAAACATAATTAGTCACGGACGCCGAGGATATGAGATTCCTTGAAAAATAGCTGATAACTCAAAGGAAAGGACAGAAAGGGGCTATAAAATATAACATAAACGAGCGGTCGACCCTGAAACACGAGAATCCAGGGACCGACAACGTTCCCATTCAAAATAAATCGTGAAAAGGACCCCTTAGTAACACATGGTAACGATAAATTCCCTGGCGAGGCGACTGGCAAAAGACTACGAAATAAAAACCGTGGACGTTACAAAAAATCATACATACTCCAAATCCCACAATTCCCCCTAGAAATAATATAGTTTAAAATGTAAAGAAACTTGCATGTTTAATTAATTAAGCATAGCATATAGTATTTCGTTTAATGTAAAGTAAAGCGCTAGGAGAGACAACTTAATTAGCCTAATTAACGATCTAACATTAATATTAACTTGTTACTAATGATCTGAGACTAACCTATGTTTAAGACAATGTGTACTCGGAAAAGGTGGCGTTTTGCGACGAGAATAATAATAATAATAATAATAATAATAATGCTTTATTTAAGAGAAAGTAGTACAAAAATTATGTCTTAAAAACTACCCAACTAGGTTAATGCCTGTACTAGGGTAGATTCTTTTCTTTTAAATTAAGCAAATAATATGTCTATAAAATGTTTAAATGTAAGACAGAGACAACTAGTGTATTCGCTTCTCGCTCTAGCGTGCAAGCGAGGAAGCATGATCGCGATGTCTCTCTCAAACGGGGTTGCATCTGTTATGCGCCCTGTTTCGTGATTGGACAAAACGTGTGCGGCGCAGTAATAGGGGTGTGTTTAGAAATTTCTGGAAGGATCTAGACCAATGAGAGGTAAGGGCGGTCGCTATCTTAAAAAAAATGTAATGGCGATCGACGACAGAAAAGAGCGAAAGCTTCAGTTGTAAATTGGCAAAGGATCAGCGTGAACGCGCCGCGATCCAAGCACCGGGACTTAGTAGTAAATTATAAGTACTCGGAACTCACTGTAAAAATAAAGATAAGTGACCGAATAAAAGAAAGTCTCGCGAATAAAAAGTGTTTATTTTCGACGGAAGCTTATCCTGCGTGACCTGAGGAAAGTGAGGTTCTATCACGGAAGCCTCTCGCCGAACTAATTTCCTTGTGAGGTTGGAATCCACCAATCGTTCGAGACAACCACCCCTGAGAGAAAAACCAACCTAGCTGGTGAGTGATTACCATTTGAATACAGTCCAAGGTGAAAACCATTGAAGATAATCGAAGGGGTAATTACCCAGCACAAAGGGGGTCGCGTAAATTCACAAGTAAAGTGGGTTTATGCAAACCGGGTAAAAATCCCAACCAATACTTATTAATACATATATGAATATATATTATTTTTTAATGTTTTAAAATAAAATAATATTGACAATTTTAATGACATTTTCCTACGAATTTTTATAATGTTCTACGATATTTCCTACGATATTTCTGTTACATTATGTATGATTTTGTTTATTTATATAAATATAATATTATAGATTTCTTAGGATAATTAAAATAAATTGTCTACCTTGGAACAGGTGGCAGCCTAGTTAGGTTAAGACACTTGTAAATTGAATGTACTCATAATTTGAACTCAATAAATAATTTTGAATTTTTTGAATTTGAATTCCCCTCCACTTCCTCCTATCCCATTCCTAGGCGACTCTATATTTTTACGATCTTTAAGTGGAAACTTTTAACTGGCATTGTAGTCAATAAAATTCAGATATTTCTCCTGTAATAGCTGTAAGTTTCCTTAATAATAATTAAAAAAAAAAAAAAATCATTTGATGAATATTTTGACCACTATATGGCGTTTAAATTACCATAAAGCGTCGACTAATTTATTTGTTTATTTGTTAGTGACTATAATAGGTTAGAATAACTGTACCATGCTAAATAAATAACATTACATAATCAATATTATATTGGTAAAAAAAGAAAAGGCAGACTTGTCGCTATAGCGATATCTTTCGGTCGACCATATAATAACCTAAAGTACACAAAGAAGTAATAAGGTTATTAAAATAGACTAATTCAAATGTATGCCAAGAAGTTGTCTTTGGGTTACAATATACCATTTTTACTATGTTTGCCCAAGGAAGGGTGAAAGAGAGGATAAGGTGGAGGAAGGAATGGTATTTCGTTAGTAATTGTGTGAAAGCAAATGTTTCATCAAAAACTTTTAGATAGTGAGCAACAAATATCCATGTCTGACAGAGTGTGGTAGCTGATTCCATAAGCGAGCAGAAGTTAGAAAGAGATTAGTAACATACACATTCACATGAAAGAGCACACTAGAAAAGAATTTTACGATTTAGAAATCCCGTTATGTCCTTCTAAAGATAAGTATACATCAGTCTCAGCCCAGGTTAAATAGCGCACCCTTGACTAGCGAAGTAAAAATTCAGCCGTACCTTTTGCGCGCAACAGTTTAGCGAGTGAAGTCGACGGCCTTGAGAAAAACGACCATAACTTGTAAACCACTATACGGATCATAAAAATAATAACTGTAAAATGATATTGTTATATACCTATATATATATATGTATATATATATATATATATATATATATATATATATATATATATATATATATATATATATATATATATATATATATATATATATATATATATATATATATATATATATATATATATATATATATATATATATATATATATATATATATATATATATATATATATATATATATATATATATATATATATATATATATATATATATATATATATATATATATATATATATATATATATATATTTATATATATATATATATATATATATATATATATATATATATATATATATATATATATATATATATATATATATATATATATATATATATATATATATATATATATATATATGTATATATATATATATATATAAATATATTTTGTATATATATAAATATATATATACAAAATATATTTATATATATATATATATATATATATATATATATATATATATATATATATATATATATATATATATATATATATATATATATATATATATATATATATATATATATATATATATATATATATATATATATATATATATATATATATATATATATATATATATATATATATATATATATATATATATATATATATATATATATATATATATATATATATATATATATATATATATATATATATACGATTTAACTAAAATTTACTAAAATAGTCATTGGAATAACAAAATACCAAAAATAATAAATATTATTCCAACAGTCAGGTATTCAGCAGTAGAATAAGTAGTAGTATAAATATAGTGTAAGTAGTAGTATAAGTAGTACAGTTTTAAAAAAGGTTATAAAATACACTGTATTATAAAGTCTGCGTAATGAGGATAAAATGTCTAATGGTAAAATGATAAAATGTCATAAAGTCTGCATAATGAGGATAAAATGTAATATAACGAAGAATAACGACAATAACGATGAAAAGCTAACAGTTACTCTTAAGTCGTCGTCGAACACTGCAATTAATGTCAAAGTGATAAGTGTTGTAAGAATATAAAACTGAACAATATTTATTTATGCAAAGTGGTAACAATAAAAGGTCGCGCCCGGAAATAGCGGGGTATTTGTGTCGAGGCGATCTTGATTATAATTAATTGTATGATTTCAGATAAATATAAATTGAGTTGATAATTATATTGAAACAGGGAGAAGTATATTCGATTTTATTACAGTATGGGCATAATTTAACAGATCTTAGGCTTTCAGCAGCGGTAGAAACCTAGCGCACACTGCAATTTGCTGCACGATTTTAAATCGCCACTGAAAAAAACTGCAACAGCGAATCGCCTGAAATGCAAAGGCAACTTGCACTGCGCGCCTTGCTACAAAAAATATGCGAAAATCCTCTGTTGCTATAATGTTGCATTGTCTTACCACATCTATTAGGTGGCAGCCATTGTTGTACATATTTATTTTACTAGTTATTGATTTAGTTTATTTATTTATTTTACATTCAATAATTATATTTAATACTTAACCATGCTCGATTGATTTCACAAAGTAGGTATTATTCTGATGGTAGCTTTAAGAATCTGATGGCAGACATATGTCTAGTCCCAAAATTAGATGTTTACATATTTATTATCATATTTGAGTTAAAACTTTGTAATATATTGATTGCAGATATATTGATATGGTATATAGTCATTTTAGGGCTTCGCCAGCGTCAAGCGTGGGATTCGGTTATGGCGATATTTTTATTTAGCATTTCAATGTCACTTGGGTCCTTCCCTGAAATCATCATTGAAATTTTCCCTGGTAATTTTATTAGATTCCGTTATTATAGTCGCCGCCATACAAACTGATGACTGGGCCAAAAATCATTAGAATCATGACATCCCTTTCGCACTTTCATAACGTTACGATCTCTCACTCAGATCTGTAGTAAAGGTCACGTCATGTCATGTCGCATAAAGAAATATCGATAAAATATTATCGATATTGTTTATTACACATTTAATGGATATCCGACCTCTTATTATCAACCTTCAAGAAGACGATAGTGACAGCGTAGACGAATTTTAACCCTTTAATTTTTTAAACTGTATTGTAATACTGTAAAATATAAAATATTGTAAACTGCACTACTCAGTAGTTATTTCGTGTCAAAATTCCATATTAACTATTTTATAGCATCAAAATTATGTGTGTACTCTCTGAATACCGTTGTCAAAAGCGTTGTAAAATACTCAAAACAGGCTCCGGTATACACGAAGTACACTGCCAACTAGGTAAAGAAATATAATATATCCACATTTTAAATTTATTTTGATTGACGAATTGATGTGGTTTGTTTACCGACACTATGCCTACCTGCCTACTTTTCTCTGGTGCTTGAACCTATATGTAATTAAATAATGTTATAATATATGCCTAATAAATCAAACAAAATATAAAAAAAAATGTGTGGCACTCGGGGACTGCCGCGGTAAAGCTATTGCATAGCATTTTTAACAACTTATGCAAATATAACTATTTATTTATTTTATTTATTTTATTTTTTCTGATATCAGATAACTGCGCTCTATCGGAAAACGTTGAAATTATTCCGAATCATTTGCGGCTGCGAAAGCAAATGATTCTGAATAATTTAAACGTCTTCCGATAGAGCGCCGCGCACAAATGTTTTATTCGATAAAGCAAAAAAAAACGAATTATTCGAAAAAAATAAGTGTGGCACTCGGGGACTGCCGCGGTAAAGCTATGGCATAGCATTTTTAACAACTTATGCAAATATAACTATTTATTTATTTTATTTATTTTATTTTTTCTGATATCAGATAACTGCGCTCTATCGGAAAACGTTGAAATTATTCCGAATCATTTGCGGCTGCGGT
The DNA here is from genome assembly GCA_944548615.1 of Micropterix aruncella. NCBI lineage: Eukaryota > Metazoa > Arthropoda > Insecta > Lepidoptera > Micropterigidae > Micropterix > Micropterix aruncella. The sequence goes on from OX155970.1 coordinate 2,121,642, forward strand.
AGCAAATGATTCGGAATAATTTATACGTCTTCCGATAGAGCGCCGCGCACGAATTTTTTATTCGATAAAGCAAAAAAAACCGGATTATTCGAAAAAAATCGTAGATAAAAAGATAGATAATTAAATTATCTTTTAAATGGTGCAGGTTTCATAATAATACGCCAGATAGTATTTGCGTAGTAGCCGTTTTTGTGTTCGGTTAGACCTAATATCACAAATTAATTACACTATGTAATATAAACAAAATCTAAAATATTCGAAGCTAAGAATATTAGGAAAATGTTCATGTTTAACATATATTTTTTTTGAATCGTAAGCAGTACTCGTTTAGACGTAATTATCAGTTTAAAATCATTAATTTTCGTTAAGAAATTTCTTCATTCGGTCGCCGCGCTGGCCTAGGCCCGCGATAAAAGCTATGCAATAGCTTAAAAAATCGTAGATAAAAAGATAGATAATTATTTTATATTTAAAATGGTGAAGGTTTCATAATAATACGGTAGATAGTATTTGCGTAGTAATCGTTTTTGTGTTCGGTTAGACCTAATTTCACAAATTAATTACACTATGTAATATAAACAAAATCTAAAATATTCAAAGCTAAAAATATTAGGAAAATGTTCTTGTTTAACATATATTCTTGTCGAATCGTAAGCAGTACTAGTTTAGACATAATTATCAGTTTAAAATCATTAATTTTCGTTAAGAAATTTCTTCATTCGGTCGCCGCGCTGGCCTACTAGGCCCGCGATAAAAGCTATGCAATAGCTTAATAATGATATCGACTTTTAAATAAATCTTTTATCGTCAAGCGACCGTCCCTACGCCCAATGGCAGATACGGGGCCGATCATCAGTTTGTATGACGGCGACTATAGTACAGTATTTGATTGATATTGACTTAATTTTTAATCCTTATTTTTCAAAATTGATACAGGAAACATCATTTGTTCTCATGGACACATGTAACTTCAATTTTGGTATTTTGTATACTATAGCAGTGCTGAAAGCAAAAAAAATGTCAAAATGAAATTTGTTTTATTGCCCATTAATTTGAAACATTATTGTTAATTCGGCAGAAACTGAAATATCTCTATTTTGATTCCGATAACGTTAAAGTAATTTTGGTCGGCCTCTAATTTCGCAGCTGACAAATGTTTCAAAGCGATGCGTTCGTGCCGTTTGTTTTTGTTGTTTATTTTTAGCTTACCGTTATTTTGAGCTTTTATCCTCTCATATTCAACAGTTATAGTCCTTTTGCGTGGGTTTTATTTGTTAAAATATATAAAAAAATACGTGTGGCACTCGGGGACTGCCGCGGTAAAGCTATTGCATAGCATTTTTAAAAACTTATGCAATTAAAATTATAAATTTATATTATTTATTTTATTTTTTCTGATATCAGATAACTGCGCTTTATCGGAAAACGTTGAAATTATTCCGAATCATTTGCAACTGCGTGCGGTAGCAAATGATTCGGAATAATTTAAACGTCTTCCGATAGAGCGCCGCGCACGAATTTTTTATTCAATAAAGCATAAAAAACGGTTTTTCGAAAAACAAACGTAGATAAAAAGATAGCTAATTTAATTATCTTTAAAATGGTGCAGGTTTTATAATAATACGCCAGATAGTACTTGCGTAGTAGTCGTTTTTCTGTTCGGTTACACCTAATTTCACAAATTAATTACACTATGTAATATAAACAAAATCTAAAATATTCAAAGCTAAGAATATTAGGAAAGTGTTCTCGTTTAACATATATTTTTTTCGAATCATAAGCAGTACTCGTTTAGACGTAATTATCAGTTTAAAATAATTAATTTTCGTTAAGAAATTTCTTCATTCGGTCGCCGCGCTGGCTAGGCCCGCGATAAAAGCTATGCAATAGCTTAAAACTTTTGTTGACAGTGGTAACAGACAAGTTACGCCGCATATATATATATTAATGCTTCCAGCCGATGTTTCAAATGCTTTCAGCCTTTTAATAGTGACCAAACTCGACGCTTGAGCTCGGAACAGCTTTCAGGAGCTCGTTTGATTTCAGAAAAAAAGTTGCGGTTTCACTGCATCCCATTTTAGGCTGTAAAATTTCAGTGGGATTCTCTGCAATCGTCTATGATGGTAAGTTAATACTTGAGTACCAATTAAATATAATTTGAGATGCTTTAATAAACGGCCATCAGTGCTTACAGTAACCTATCGTGGTCAAGGTGGCGTGCTCGATTTGTTCGATTGTCGCTCAGTTGCTTTTTATGTCCAAATTATCTCTAATTAAACAACTTTCGACATCGGGAGTTTAATGTTACACACTTGAACAAACCTAGTATATTTTATTTATTTATTTTATTTTTGTTAAAAACATACATCATAGAAAAATAACATATAAGCATAGTATAGTAAAACATAATATAGTAAAGCCAATGATGTTTTAAATTATTTGCTATATAAGGATTACAAAATATGCTAAACAATACAATATAAAGAAAACCAAAAAGAATTTCAAACTAACAGTTAAAATCGCTATGTGCGAGTGTATGGGTATTGGTGTGGGTTTGTGTGATGGAGAGCGTGTATGTGTGCGTGTGTGTTAGGGTGTATGTGTGCGTGTATGTATGTGTGTGTGGGTGTCTATAGTGCGAATGTCCTTGTGAGTGCTTGTATGTGCATGCTAATTCAATCCGATCTGATAATCAGCTTTTCACAAATTTCTATGAAACTATCATAGAAATTTGTACGACATGGTAGTCGTTTTGTCTTTTGACATGCCCATACCAGCTTTCGGTGATCTTATCTGCGATTAGTGCAACACTAAAACTACCTCGAATGTGTTGTTAACGGATTCTGTCCATCCGAATGTTTTTAAGCTATTGCATAGCTTTTATCGCGGGCCTAGGCCAGCGCGGCGACCGAATGAAGAAATTTGTTAACGAAAATTAATGATTTTAAACTGATAATTACGTATAAACGAGTACTGCTCACGATTCGAAAAAAATATATGTTAAATAAGAATATTTTCCTAATATTCTTAGCTTTGAATATTTAAAGTTTGTTTATATTACATAGTGTAATTAATTTGTGAAATTAGGTCTAACCGAACACAAAAACGACTACTACGCAAATACTATATGGGCGTATTATTATGAAACCTGCACCATTTTAAAGATAATTTAAGTATCTATCTTTTTATCTACGTTTTTTTTTCGAATAATCCGTTTTTTTTGCTTTATCGAAAAAAAAACGCGCGCTGCGCTCTATCGGAAGACGTTTAAATTATTCCGAATCATTTGCTACCGCAGCCGCAAATGATTCTCGGAATAATTTTAACGATTTCCGATAGAGCGCAGTTATCTGATATCAGAAAAAATAAAATAAATATATAATTATAATTTCATAAGTTGTTAAAAATGCTATGCAATAGCTTTACCGCGGCAGTCCCCGAGTGCCACACGTATTTTTTTTATATTTTGTTTGATTTATTAGGCATATATTATAACATTATTTAATTACATATAGGTTCAAGCACCAGAGAAAAGTAGGCAGGTAGACATAGTGTCGGTAAACAAACCACATCAATTCGTCAATCAAAATAAATTTAAAATGTGGATATATTATATTTCTTTACCTAGTTGGCAGTGTACTTCGTGTATACCGGAGCCTGTTTTGAGTATTTTACAATGCTTTTGACAACGGTATTCAGAGAGTACACACATAATTTTGATGCTATAAAATAGTTAATATGGAATTTTGACACGAAATAACTACTGAGTAGTGCAGTTTACAATATTTTATATTTTACAGTATTACAATACAGTTTAAAAAATTAAAGGGTTAAAATTCGTCTACGCTGTCACTATCGTCTTCTTGAAGGTTGATAATAAGAGGTTGGATATCCATTAAATGTGTAATAAACAATATCGATAATAATTTATCGATATTTCTTCTAAGTCAACTTTAAGTGGAAAGCGGTATTATTTTGGAACTCGATGAGGTAAGTAATCGTGCAGTCGCCGCCCGGACTAGGAGCCGTTGATGGCCCGCCCAGCGCCCAATAAGATTGAAAATATATTTCCACCGCATTGTGCGCCCGCTTAGGCTCGCAAGTCACGCGCCATAATATTGGCCCGTCCTTAGGTATTCCGCGCACACTCGGCCCTTTCTGCTTTTATAATCTGTTTAAACGTTATTCCGCCGTTTGTGGTTTGCCGGACCTCCCCTTTATTTTTTCAGTGTAATTCTCGGCGGAAATACGGCAGATAACGAGTACAAATATGGCTGCGTTTTGAATCACAATTGAAAAAAGGGACAGGCGGCAAGCCAGTCGAGAGTTACCTTAAAATATGAAATAAATAGAACACTTTATATTGAAATGAAACCAGACTGAATTTTTGGTGTGTATCATAAAATACGAGGTTCGATCAAAAAGAAACATTTTTTTTAATTCACGGGTTCTACATACGCTACTGATTAGGTTCTATTTTTGACGTGACAACGTCTTATAAATCGATGAAGCCTGCTGCACGCACGAAAAAACATGACTCATGCGGCGTTACCTTGCTCTGAGGCGTTCCATTTATTATATTTATTATTCAATATAAATGCTGCCATCTACCGTTTGCGACAAGAATTATTTACTAACCTCAGTCTAAAATAGTACGAATGAAAATCACTAGATTGATTTAAATTATTCACATAATTATATATGTATTCTTGATATACGGAATGTTATTACTGAACGGACAATTTTCTTGTGGGTACAACGAAGTGCAACGAAATAAGCAACTTTTATTAAAAAAAAATAAAAAAGTATGAATCATTACGATGCGCTATCTAGCGGTTGGTAAAATGTCGCTGATATTGTTTATTTACGACGTATTACCTACCGCTAGATGGCGCAGCGTGCTCAAACGCTTCTCAAACCGTTATTTAACAGTTTGAGATTTCAAACTTTCAAATTAAAAAAAAAAAACAATAAACTTTAAACAATAAACAATTATACAATTATACTGCTATACAATAATACATTTACATGTTGTAGTCAAATCGGTGAGTATAAAAGCATATATTTTTGGGTGTTTGTAATAAACAATATCAGAATCTTAAATGAAACTGCTTCAAATGCAACCATTCCATCAGTATTTTCTTATGACGTTGTCACGTTCAACTATCGTCAGTAAACCGACTTTACAGACAACCGTTTTTTTTTCGAGTTGTTAGATCTATTAGCAACGCAGTTCTAGATCAAGAAGAGGGGGTATCATAATAATAATCATAATCATAATCATTTTTATTTCTTAAAAAAGACTAGGTATTAGCAACAATCAAATAGTTATATAATCAGTTGAAATCGTCAATAAAATATAGATTAGCATTGATTAAACGTATAATCAATGATATTAGGTTATTAGATACAAGTTATAAATGTCTAATGGAATAACATAGTAAAAATTTTCATGAACGTCAAATTAAAACACAACAAAAAGAAGCAAAACTAATAACATTTTCTTATTAAAAACTTAACAAAGCAAAAAAAAAAACAAAAAATACAAAATTTGTAAAAAAACATCCATTAATTAAATGCCAACAAAATTTAGAAATAATGCTGTTTTAAAAAGTAAACTTAAAAGTTAAACAGCCTGAAGAGTATAAAAAACATATATTTTATAAAATAGAATTTCATGGCCTAAACTGCGTAAATGTAATATACATACAAGTAATAGCTAGACTACAAAAAAAAGTCGTTTATTATGGACTTACACTCTAGATTGTATAATATATAATTGGATGCTCTTGAATAATATTTGAAACTAATAAATAAATAAATAAATTGCACAACAATATTCTAAATAATTCATTATTTAATACGATATCTCCAAATGTTATATTATTGTAGTAAATAAAATTGATTGAATATAACTTTTCGTTATAATAAACACTAAAAACTATTTATTATGCTTTATGTGAATCGCTTATTACTTACGGCATAATCGGATGGGGTGGATGTGGTAAAACCCTGCTAGAGCCATTGCAAGTTGCGCAGATATTTATATTAAAAATTATTCTACGTAGACCATATCGCCATCCCACTAATGAACTTTATAAGGAAGCTAAAGTTCTTGATTGTAGGCAACTTTTTCTAAAAACTTCTCTCTTAAGGCTATTTTTGGACAGTAACTAAAATTTAGGAATAATTCAGAACCGGCGACCAACGAGACAAGTTTTAGAAAATAGCTTAATAATACCCAGAAGGAAAACATCATTTGGACAAAGACATTACTCTTTCATTGCGCCGAGATTTTACAATCTGATCAATATGGAAATAAAAATGAATTTGACATTTAGGGAATTCAAAAATAAATTAAAGAAATGGTTATCGAATCATGACAGACTAACCATACATCAAATGTTAGAAATTATAGTATAATAAAACTTAGGTGCACAAATTATTAACATATTTTTAAACATATATGTTAAGTATATTTTAACATTGAACTAACTACCAAAAAATATTTGACTTTGGCAATGAAGTATACTTTTTAGACTAGGTATTTTTATATTAATAAATATTAATGACTGTTTCTTTCTTTTCTCACATATAACTTTATTTATTTTATTTAATCGAATTTTATATGATATTTATTGCCAATTAAATAATGGAATTGCATTTTATTTATCTTTTAATTAAAAAAAATATTATTATTCTTATTTTATTTTATTCTGAAGACCACATTTTAGGGCAATTTAGTGTCATTAGGTTTTTACTAAAACTTGTATATTTGTAAGCAACCAAGCAATCAAGCAAACTTGATTGTAATATTGGAGTCCTGTCCACCCTAGAACGGGCTAGTCGCAATAAGAAATAAGAAATAAGAAATAAGAAAATTTTATTTTCATAAACCCGCTCTGGGTATAGAAATTACATTACGAAAAAATATTATATATATAATAACATTACGAAATTACAAAAAATAGTATTTCTACAAATGAAATTACATTTCAAATTATAATAAAAAGTGTATAAAAAGTTCTGCGATCTAAGCTAACAGTGTATAAAAAAAGTGTATAAAAGTTCTGCGATCTAAGCAAAGCATTCGACTGTATAAACATCAATACCCTGGTAGACAAGCTAAACCATCACGGAATTAGAGGAGTGGCCAATTCACTCATTAAATCGTACCCACAAAACAGGCAGCAAGTGGTGGAGATTAAAATAATTGATGGAATTGAGGAAAAGGCTGAGCAATCGAGTTGTGAAACAGTAAACACCGGTGTGCCCCAGGGCTCAACATTAGGACCTCCCCTCTTCAAACTCTATTGCAACGATTTAGCAACCAACATAACTTGTGCCAAGACTGTCCAACTCGCAGACGACACCACGTGCATTATACATATATATATATATATATATATATATATATATATATATATATATATATATATATATATATATATATATATATATATATATATATATATATATATATATATATATATATATATATATATATATATATATATATATATATATATATATATATATATATATATATATATATATATATATATATATATATATATATATATATATATATATATATATATATATATATATATATATATATATATATATATATATATATATATATATATATATATATATATATATATATATATATATATTAAAATTCCTTAAGGTCATATAAGGATTTCTCAATTAAATATTTTTTCGTCTCTTTCCTGAATTTGTCATAATTTTCAATATTTTTCATGTTTTCTGGTAATCTATTATAAAAATTGAGGCTTATGTAATGAGAAGTACGCTGGAATTCAGTAGTTGATAGGTGCAATGCCTGGACGTATAGGGATTTATTCCTTGTATCATGGTAATGCATGTCAGCGTGCGTTACATAACTGTTTTTTTGTTTGTAAAACTCGCACAAACACTCATGAACATATATACCAAAAACGGTGAGAATACGCAGTGTTTTAAAAAGAGGTTTGCATGATTCTCTTTGTCCTATACCTCTGATTTGTCTCACCGCCCTTTTTTGCAGTATGAAAATATCCGTTATATTTATAGAATTACCCCACAACAATATACCATATCTCAAATGAGATTCCACCAATGCATAATATGCTCCAATAACCTCCCTTTCTTCCATAATGTTTCTTATCCTAGATATAGCATAGCAGGCGGAAGATAGCTTGGCCCTAAGCTGGTCCCTGTGTACTCCCCAAGACATATTCTCATCCATATAAATACCCAGGAATCTAGTAGATTCTACTTTTTCAATAGGGAAATTGAGTTTTATGTTGGTTGTTTTTTTTTTACTTGAAAAATTAACCAAGGCGGTCTTACCAATATTTAAAGACATTTTATTTGCCCTAAACCAGTCTTCTAACTCGTGAAGGGTAACGTTAATTCGCTCCTCCATGTTTGCTAATGTATCACTTTCAAGTACGCACGTTGTGTCGTCAGCAAATTGTATGGTCTTGGCTATGCTTATATTCATAGATAAGTCATTGGTGTATAAAGTAAAGAGTAATGGACCCAAGATCGAACCCTGAGGCACACCCATGTTTACTAGTTTCACTTGGGATCGACTTATAATTTCATTATAGCCATTGATAGTCCTGATTTCCACGATTTGCTGTCTATCCTGTAAATAAGACTTTAACAGGGAATTAGCCACTCCTCGAATGCCGTAGTGATGCAGCTTCTCCAGCAACAGCTCGATGTCAACGCAATCAAACGCTCTGCTTAAATCACAGAAAATACCAGAAGAAAACATCTTGTCATTGTGACTAATTTGAATAATTCTACATGCGGACAACACTGCATCTTGTGTAGATTTGTTTTTCCTAAATCCGTATTGGTTGTCAGTACCGCAAATTTTTCCATGAATTTGTTTAATCTATTTTCTATAATTTTTTCAAGAATTTTTGAAAAATTATTTAATAACGCCACAGGACGATAGTTTTCGATATTACTTGCCTCTCCTTTTTTAAACAAAGGTACAATTTTTGCCACTTTATAAACGTCGGGAAATACTCCGTTAGCAAAACTTAGATTAAATAGGCGCGTTAGGCATGGTGCAAAAATGTTTTTATAAGATTTAATAATACAGATTGGAATTTCATCTAAACCCGCTGACTTTTTGTTCTTAAGAGAATCTATGCACTTGTCTACCTCCTCAGTCGATACAGGATATAGATATATGGAGTCGTTAATTTTGGTGTTTTTGAAATATTTCTGAGAAGCAGAGTTAATTGGTGGTGGTATTTGTGATGCGAGTTGAACTGGTTTAGAAATAAAAAATGTGTTGAAAGATTCACATATTTTATCTGGATTGATAATCACGTCTCCATTTATTGTCAAGGTTATGTTTTTTTTAATTGTCCTGTTTTTCCTATTTAATTCATTATTTATTATCTGCCATGATTGTCTAGTTTTATTTGAAGAGGTTTTTAATAATTTTGAATAATATTGCTTTTTAGCTAATTTCATTTCATTCCGTAGCTCTTTTGTCATTTTTAGTATGTATGTTCTGGTCGTTGATATGCTTTTTATATAACGATTCCTGTAGTATTTTCTTTTCAATTTACATTTAGCTTTTAGTTCATTCGTGATGTAGGTTTTATTTTTTGAGTTAAAATATATTCTTTTTTTTAACGATGGGAAAGAATTATTGAAGCAGTTGGTAACTTTCGATTGAAACCAATTAAATGCCTCGTTGACGTCATCGAATTTTTCCAAATATTTCCAATTTATTGTATTTAGCCATGTATTAAAGAGAATGTGACTTTTGTTATCAAATATTCTGACTTTTTTATAATAGAAATCTTTAGTATGCTTGAATATATTATTAATAGTAATGCAGTGGAAAGCATGGTCTGAAAGACTGTTGCTGATTGTATCTGAAATTATGACATTCTTACGTGGAAAATTAACAAACATATTATCTAGTAAAGAAGCAGATGCTTCTCTCGATGGATGCTCTCTAAATATATGACTTAAATTATGTGATTTAGCAATATTTACAATTTCGTTTTTGTGTTTTGAATTGCGTAAAAAAATTATGTTGTAATCGCCACAAACGCATACATATTTATTATTACTAATTGATTTAAAAAAAATATTAAATATACTTAAAAATATGTCTACATTTTTAGCTTGACTTTTTGATCGATAAACACATGCTATAATAAGGTTTAATTCTTTTATTTTTATTGCAGAGCCTTCAAAGTTATTTTCATCGTTGAATCGTGCGATGTCCAAAATTTCCGTTGTATACTTGTTTCCCACGTATATCGCAGTACCACCGTGTTCCCTCGTTGTTCTATATTGGCAGGCCGCCATATAGTAATTACTTATGTGTGCCATAGAATGATTCACCGAATTTAGCCAGGTTTCGCTAAAACAGAGAACATCTGGTTTTTTCTCCATTTTTGCTAAAAGCATTTCCAGGTGGGGTGTCTTGTTCAGTAAGCTACGAATATTGGCATGGAAGACGGAGATTTCTGAACTATTTTCAGTATTTTTCAGTTTTTTAATAAGTCTCTGTCATATATGATAGAGTGAGGCCCAGAGTTGTTCGCATCGATCGCATCAGAAAATTGAGTAGTTGATTCATTTGAAGTGATAGTTTTTTTGACCCGGTCCATTACGGTATTTGAGTTTACTTTTTTTGAGGCAAATTCGAGGTTTTCAACACCGCATTGCGAGTTACGATGACTTTCTTGTTCGTCAGTGTGCGCTGCTGCGTGCGACCACTCCGAAGATGACGCGGACGTTCTGTCGGTTGCTCTTCTTGATTCACATTAAACATGGCATTTGGGGTGGATGTTGTTTTTGAATGAGAATTGCCATTAGTTTTACAGCCCTTATTTTTGGGTAATACCGCATTATCCAGTTGCACAGCTTCATATGGTTTTTCTAATGCCTCCGAGGACGAAGTTGCAGGAATCGCCGATCTACTCTTGGAGACCAATGACAACATCTCGTGGGTCCAGAGCTTATTATCGATAAAAAGCCTATTGCCAACCAGTCGAGACGTTTGTCCTTCATTCCGAGCAATTCTCACGTGAATATTTAAAGCACGCCGTTCTTCCCTCTGCTTATCAGTGTAATCCTCAGAAATAAAAATATCCGATCCTTTGAGCTTTTTTGTATTTTTTAAGATGATCAGTTTGGTCGCAAAGTGTACAAATTCCACTAAAATGGGCCTATTATTGGTCTTAGATCCCAATCGTGAAGCATAAGCAATGTGAGTTTCGTTGATTGATAAACCGAGTTCTTTCTGCATCAAATTGCAAATTCTTAAGCACAAGTCTTCATAAGTTTCGCGGTTTTCTGACTGTGGTATGCCATATATAATTAAATTCTTTTTTCTATACTGTTGATCCATTCTCTCAATCCTTTTATTAGCGTGAATAAAGTTTTTAAATTCTGCAGCCAGATTTTCAAGTACACCAGTTAATTTAAAAAGACGTTCATCAATTTTGTTAAGACGTTGTTCATAGCCGTGGTTATCCATTACAGTTGTTACAGAATAAGAATTAAAATAATGCCCTCTGTTATCGATTTAGGTTATTTCAATTATCTTGTAACAGCGGAGACTCAAACCTCTTGGTATTGTAAATAGTTAAGAAGAGTATGCTAGATGGCGCTGATTAATTATAATTTAAAAGAAAAGAAAAGAAAAAAAAAACAGTATTCGGAGCGTGGATTTGAACCCCGATTAATTCACTTGTAAGTTCAAGGCGCAGCAACGGAGCTACGGTCGTCGTGCGACGAACGTTCTGAATCCAGTATGTATTTCGATCGTACTTGTTGAAATAATATGACAGGGTAAGTTTTTGATTAGCCGCAGTAGTTCGTTAATAAAAACTGTAATTTTTAACACAAATTATAGTACATACGGAATTGAGTTTTTTGAAAACACTAGTCACACACGCGGAACGAATGATTTGTCTATCATTTGACACTGATTGTACTTATAATTATTTGCACACACTATTTTTATTATCAAAAAAAGACAGAGAGCGGTCAGCTGACGTTACACACATTGGTGACAATTGGGTGACAGAAACAAATAAGCAAAAGGTTAAGGTTTTGCCATTCGGTTCCTGTTATTTTTATAAGCTAATCAATGTTTCATAGTAATTAATTCTTAAATAAATAAATTATTGAATATAAATTTTCATTCATCTCTGAACCTAATAAAATATCATGTTTCTCAAAATTTCTCATCAAATTGAAATATTGTTCTTCTCTAGCCCGATTAAATTGACTTTCTCTAAAGTTGCGACGAATCCTTAGAAGGCCTGCGAGTATTATAATTTGTAAATAAATTGTACAATTAATTAAATTCTTCGGCACGGGTTCATCTTCAGAATCGAGCATTTGCTTTGGCGTCTGAGAACTTTCTTCGTATTAATTGCCCCTCAAAAAGACTTGAGGGGCAGACGAAATATTTCCATGGCAATTAACGAGCGCAGTTAAGATGGAACGTTTAGATTGTGGATTTGTTAGTGGTTTTATGGGATCGTCTGAATTCATTTGTAATTACTGTGGGTAAAATTAACTTTGCTACTTAGAATAATGTGGGGTGGGGGGGGGGGGAGAAGGGGTGAAACTTAGTCTACGTGAGGGCATTGATTATATAATTTATTTGCTTCTACCCGCAGCTTCGTCTGCGTTAACGAGAATTGTTGCCAGCGGTTTAATATTTTCGATCGGAACCCTAAAAGATGAGATTTTGGTTGAGGTAAAATGAGAGTTAGCCCCTAAACTTGTGAAGTAAAAACTCGGCCGTACCTTTTGCATCCCGGAAGGGACGTTACACATTCTAGGGATTTACACACACTCTATTGAGCGTTCAATTTCAAGGTCAAACTGTATTAATTTATTGTTGTTTTATTATTTGAGAAAAACATAAGAGGAAAGCTTTATAAGTTGTGGTGGAATAAAGACACGGAAAACAAACATACATACATACATGAACCCTGAAAATATTACACACCTTTTTTGGGTTAGTCGTTTAAAAAGAGATCAATTTGAACTAAAAGTTCAAAATTTTAACATAATATCATACGTGCATATAATAACCTATGGTGGATGACGCACGCAACAGGGATATTGATGTGTGTATCTGGCATCACCATAGGATCTAAAATATCTTCTTATCAGCATTGATTATATATGGTATTAGTTTGATTAATGCCATAATACGACTTGGCAACCCTTCTGAACCGGCGATATATAGGTGGCGCTGATAGCGTTTTCCGGCGAAGCAAATGGAAATTATTTAACGTTGATAATGTATTTTTTTTTTGTAAAGGACTGATTAATCAGTGCAATGGGAGCTAATGGGCCCAATGCAGTTGAATTGGGACCTGTGAGGAGCTGACCCTAACCCATGTATCAGGGTCTGTTCCTCACAGGTCAGCACCCATCCGGTAGCCTTCGCGTAGAAGTGAGAGCCCGGGTAGGACTCTGTCTGCGTGCCAGTTCCCCTAGGAATCGTCCTTTCAGCGCTTCAAAACTGTTTGCGCACCGTGTGGCGTCAGCCGATCAACTGTGCATTCCGACTGATAACCGGGGGACTCTGGAAACGACGTTGTTTCCTATAGAGCGGGGGTGGTAGTTAACCATACGGCAAGCTCTCCTGTAACGACCAATCGGCCACCCGATCCCGAGTGGGAGCCGGGCAATGTACGCCGTGGTCCGCGATAGATTCGGTAGGCACCGCATCATATCTTACATACGGGAGAGAACCGCGCAAGCGCAAATCGCAGCAAGCGATTTTCTAATAACGTAATCATACGGCTAACACTTTTAAAATAAATCAACACTTTCAACCTATACCGATTAAACTCATCCAAAACTTGTTAAAACCCCTGAAATACCTTTTAAAATAGATAATAACTGATAATATTAACTGTCCTGACTTACTAAATAAAATTAATCTCTGTGTTCCTTCCAAACTCAATAGATTTAACACTGCTCTTCATGTTTCTCATGCTGGTACCAACTATAGGCAAAATGCATTTCTGTGGCGAACAAGTGACAATTTCAATGACTTGATTAAACGCTTTGACTCTGATCTATTCTATACGAGTACTAACTCAGCTAGGCAGCAGCGAAACAGTGAATTCTTTACCATTAATTTTTGAATTTTTTTTTATGTATTTTTGATTGATAGCTTTAATTGAAAGGTCACATATATTTCTACAACGTTACTTAAACGTGAAAACCTTTAATTGGCTCTCTGTTATCCTACTCCGTCTTTTTGTTAAATTATAATTAGCTGTTGATTTTCCTAAAAAATAAATAAATAAATAAAAAATAAATAATAGTTTTCTCCTTTTTTTAATGTGTGGCTGATTCTAACCTTCATTTTATTATGATAATATTTCTGAAATGCGGAAACCGTTTTCGATGTAATTTTCTACAAAGATGTCATTTAATAGATAAAACGCTATTTGATGGAGATACAACATTTTTCAAAAGAGTAGGTACATTTGTTCATACTTGAATGGGCATTCTCCTTTTTTTTTTGTAACACTTTATTCATTTTATTTTTGTACATTTAGCCCCATTGTTATCAATGTTATAAGTAACTCGGAAAAATTGAACACCGAAATGCAGCTAATGCTCATTGCCCACCTAACTAGGACTAAACTGTCCCGTATCTAGGCGGGTCAGAGTAATTAAAATAAGTAATACAACTTATGTAACAATTAGCCTAATTTACTTGAAAAAACTTTTTATTTTTATTACTTAATTAATTTATTTTTTTTTAATTATTATTTTAAGATTGTATAATATATAATTATAAATAAATAACATTATAATACAAATCAAAACACTAAATTTGTATGAATAATACATTGTATGTAATACAATATGGCAAATACACATATACGTAAATACGATATCAATAAATAATAAATGATATATGGTATTATAAACATATTTATAATTTTATAAAATATATAAATACAATTATAAAATCACTGCTAAAAAATATGAACTAAAATAAATAAAAATATGATATGATATACTATTAATATATACATAATAATTTATATAAATATACAATATTATTTTTAAATTAACCGTTATACATACGCTTTACAAGCAAAGTTTTCAGATTTAAACCTTCCTAATTAAAATAACCATTTATTAATATTGTCTTTAAACTCTTGATTGTTCTTTAAGTGTTTCAATTTTTTCTCTATGCCATTATATAATTTGGGACCAATGAAAAAAGCTTGTCGTTGCGCAAATGTTGTTTGTATTTACTTGTTTCTTGTTTCTTTACATTTTATTTTACTTGTTTCTTTACATTTTTTCCTTTACTTGTTTCTTTACATTTTCTTCTTGCTCTTTAACAATATTGTTTGTTTATACTCTTTATTGTGAAAATGTCACAACGGGCGGGTTTGTTGTCATATGACAATCTCTTACAACCAACCCTACTATGACGTGTTATATGCATGTATGCGTGTAACATGTCTGTAAGTGTGTGTATTGTTATTGCATTCGATCGACAGAATTGAAAATGCAATTCCGTTAATTTGATCCCAACGGAAAATGGTGACCCAGCCGAGAATCGAACCCGGGACCTTACAATGTAAGATTAGGCGACCTAACCACTATGCCACCTGTGTATTTGCCACCTAGTTTAATTGTGAAAACTTTTACTTGGCGTTAGGTTTGCATAATATGTGTCAATATTGAGTATAAAATGCTGTAAGGCTTCTGAAAAATAAAATAAAATAAAATAAAATTGCGACTAACGCAGGGTTAGTGATTATTCAGTTTGCGAGAGCTGCTTATTTCTTAATTATTATAAAGCCGGCGCGTTGATGAGTATTCCAGGAGTTTACTCTACTTAACCCCCCCCCCCCCCCCCCCCTTTCCCCAAAGGCCTCTTTTTAATTATCCAGTCCCGGAATTAATTCGGACGCGTGCGCCGTTCCTTTTTTTTCTTTGCCGTGATAAAGTGTTGCCCTTAACGGTGCGCGAAATAAATGGCCGGGCGGGAAGAGGAATTATTGCCCCGGATGAAGTCGAAACTGAAAGTGGAAAACTTGGAGATTCTCGATAAATATTGCACGAGGGCGAGACGCTCGCGCGCGGCTTACAGATTTGCAAGGCAACGTTGCGTAAGGTATTGTTGTGTTGTGTCGGAATCGGTAGAACGGCGTAAATTTTAAAAGAGTTTTTGCAACCAGTTTTACAAAATGGGCATTGCATTGTGGTAACGACCTTGTGCTCCAGCATTGCACAGGAATAACTCCTCGTAAATCGAAATCCTCGTGTGAACACTATGGTTGTTTAATGTGTAAATAGTTGAACAACGGCGGGATCATAACCGTGAATAAATTATACTAAAATAAATAAATAGATTCTAATATGTGGGTAACTTTACAAAATGAGACGAAATCGATGCGCGCAAATCCCACAAACATCAACACGTCATCAGATATGTCTGTAAAACACCGACTGACCTGTGATGATGATCCTCGACTATCTGGAAGTCCCAGCACTGCTACGGGATGTCAGTTGAAGCAGCTGATATTTGTCATGCCACAGCACGTGCCCCAGATATTCAATCTTGCGCTTTTTGACGATGTACAACAATTTTCGGGTCATACCAGCACGCTGAAGCACTATTTCGTTGCTAACATTATGGGTCCAGCTTATACGGAGCATTCGACCACGCCGTCTGGTGTCTTCTTTTATGGTCGACGCTTCGCTGCCGTATATAACCACTGGCCAGATGTAGCAATGCAGGATCCGAGTTCTAAGTCTTAGATTTATTTTCCGGCAACACAAGACTTTTCTCATTTTATTGAATGATTCACGGGCGATTTCTATCCGGGTCTTAATTTATTGATCGGAGTCCCATATTTCATTCACCCATGAACCGAGATATTTGTACTGCCGGCCGCGCTCAAGAACTTTACCTGCCACCGATATAGTAGGCTGTAAATCAGGATCCCTGGTAATAACCAAAATACTATACAAAACTCTAAATAAAGAATAATAACCGTTACATGACCGTTAGAAACTCAATCAGGCCCAGTGGGCTCAATTGCGTTTCTTCGTAAGGTAAATTCGGAAATTAGTTCTTGTGATAGAGACAGGGCAATACGCTTAAGCTGAATGTGAAATGAACGGTTGTCACATTTTCACTTTCTAAAACTACCCACCAAAGATAAAGCATCTAAATCTAACACCGCACGAAATGTGTTCGAATTTAATCGGACGAATATAAGTTCGAAAGGTAGTTTTTATTGAAGATCGTTCGTTTCATATTCCGTTCGCTTGAACTATTTTCAGTTTTAGTTCACAAAGATACGTAATCGGGACCATTGTCTATCTAATCTACACTAATATTATAAAGAGGTAAAGTTTGTGACGTTGTAGGAAGTAATCTCTGGATCTACTGAACCGATTTTGAAAATTCTTTTACCAATAGAAATCCACGTTTATTATAAGTGTCATAGGCTATATATTAATTCGAAAAATGAAAAGACTTTTGCGTGGTAGTCAGATTTGCAAAGTAACTCGGAGAAAAAACGGTCGAACGAAAACGTTTCTAACTAACGCTGCTTTAACGATGAGAGATATATGATTAAGTTCTAGAGAAAAGTTGTAGAGCTTGATAATGCCTAAAAAAAAGTCAGCGACAGCATATGTCAAAATTTTATATTTAAGTGACAAAAAGTAGTTTTTTTATATTAAAAAAATAATTTAAATCGTTAGGTCATGTTTATTGGTCATATTATCAACAATTATGAATTCATGTCAAAAGAAGTAAATTTATCGTGTCAAGTGTTTAAAACAAAAGACTTTTTCCTTTTACTGCATATAATTTCCCTATTACTGCATAAAGAGTTACCTATTACTGGTTAAAGAGATAAGACACTCACAAATAAGACACTCACGAGAAGACACTCACAAATAACGGTAATATTGTCAAATTGGCATGCAAATACATACATACATATGCAGTAAAAATATAACCCTTCTTCTGGCAGTCAGGAAATAAATCATAGCACTCAGTACTATCCGAACCACACTCATAATTTCATCACAAGTAAACAGTTTTACCGCCCAACAAAATGGGCACGGGTCAGCTAGTTAGGTAAATATAAATGTTTGTTTCTGTAATGTGCACAGTAAAATGCCACCGAGACAGCCTTGCTGAGTTCACTTCCTGAGTCGTATTGGAGTGTCACGGTTGTGTTAAAAAATAAAATAAAAATTATATTATATATTTTAACTAAATATTTTAACCGCAGATTATATTCTACAAATGCCACGCCCATTTGCGGAATTATTGGATGTCGCGTCGCATTAACACGAATATAATGAGTATGATAGTAAAAGTCGATTCGATTTACTTTGGTACAATCTTAAGAGATTTTTCAAACTTAGCCTAAATATAAATATTCTACAGTTATCACTAATTACAGTAAATAGTTCCTAAAAGTAAATCAAGGATAAATAATAAATATAAATTTAAAAAACTGCATTCGGTCTTTGTTTTTCAGTTTCCTACTTCACAAATAACGGTAATATAGTCAAATTGGCATGCAAATACATACATACATATGCAGTAAAAATATAACCCTTCTTTTGGCAGTCAGGAAATAAATCATTGCACTCAGTACTAACCAAACCACACTCATAATTTCATCACAAGTAAAAAGTTTTACCGCCCAACGAAGTGGACACGGGTCAGCTAGTTATAATATAATGTTCGTCCATAAGGTTGTATGGTAATTATATATATTTTACTCTTCTGTTCACTATATTATAAATTATTATTCGATTTCGTGTTCCTGTAGGAATGCTGTCCTTCTGGTTCCAGTGACGTCCACTAACAAAAAAGGGTTCCCTACTATTGCAGCGGCACACCTGGCAGAAATCACCATCTTTGAGTGGAGCCACTAAAATAAAAAGATTAAGAAAATTGCCAAGCTCTTCTCAACAGCTGGTCAACGCTCGATTAAGCTTTAACGACGTTTATTGCTCACTTTATTTTTCAACAGCCATTATTATACGCGTTGTTTAAATTTATATGCGTTTATTTCTGAGGCTGTTAATGTTTAGGCTAATTTGACATATTATGTATTTAGTAGGCATGGGTAAACATGCAGATGCTCAAGCAAGTAAGACATTTATGGTTTTTGTTTAAGAAGAGTTTCTTTTCGAGTTATCTTTTCCAAAACGACTATGTAAATTTTAAAAACCAATAAATAAAATACAAACGAAGCTGCCATGGAATTCACCGACCAAAGTTGAGCATATTATATACTATTATTGAACTTCTGGGGGGTGTGCGGTGGATTCCGGGCTAACGACCGGCTGTAGTAGGGCCGTTTAGGACAGCTGTTTTGACACATGTCAGCGTGCTCCTTACCACCCATTCACTCCCCCTTCGAAGCCATAGGATTTGATATGCGGAAATCGCGGTTTAAGACAATTTTTTTTAGGAAGGAGTTGATTATTTTCCTGGAGACACCAAGATCTTTAAAAAGGTGAAACCACCGAGTGAAGGTGAACAGTGAAGCCGTTCCGTAAGACGGCATTTGCGAGATCATGGTATTTATTTAATTTGTACTCGTTGTCTTTTTGGGTATTTGATTCTCATGGAACAGTTAATTCTACGATAAGGGCCATTTTCCGAGATAGAGAGTAAAGAGTTATATCTGGATGCAGGGCTGTTAATCCGAGACTTTCAGGGAATGTATACTGCTTAGAGACCGAATCGACCTCCAGAATCCAATCCGAAGCTTTATCGATTATTGAGAAAGGTTTTGTAGTGTAACGTATTTGCCTTTAGAACCATCCCGCACAAACTGTATTGGTGGTTTGGGGGGTACTGTCAAACCCTTGTTGGCACGAGCCACTGAGAGGCTAATTACCTCGCGAATAACCGCAAGGACTTTGTCGTGGCGGTAAGTGTACCGTCCTTCCGATCTAAGGCCACCTTGCAGCCAGCTAGAATATGTCTAGCTGTCCAAGGGGTATTTCTACAAAGGGGACAAGAACTATCCTCGGCATAGCTCCAACGAGCAAGGTAACTGAGGTCTGGAAGTGTACGCTGAAAGGCATTTAAATAAAATTTCAGCATCTCTGGCGTCCAGTCCAGAGCATTACCTTCCAGTGCATTGGAGGCGGAATGCAAAAGTCTTCAATTGTTGTCCAATCATTCTGGCATTGAAGGCCAATAGCGTAAGCCATACTATTGCTGTTGTAATCTCCCAGCAAGAGAGACTTCTTCAAGTCCACATGCCCCAGACCATTGCCGTTCTGTCTGATTCTAGCTGATTTTGGGAGCTAACGGGCCCATGATGGGTTGGCCACGAAGACCCATGTGTTCAGGGTCGATCATACTCACGGGTCAACACCCATCCGACGGCCTCCACGCACAGGGTGCGAACCTGGGTAGGACCCTGGCCCTGGTCAGTTTCCCCTGGGAATCAAACCTCTGGCGCTCCTGGACGGTCTGCGCACCGTGCGGCGCAAGCCAATCGATTGTGCACTCCGACTAACATATTGAGATGTCAACCACAACGGGCGAACCCGTCACCGCAGGACGTTTTAACGATTCATCTTTCTATCGACCGTGCAGTGAGCGTAGAAGACTTTGGACATTACAAATCCGACGTCTAGCTACTCCACAACCCGCAAGAGACCAACGCCTTTACCGCGAGATAGCCAGTGTGTTACCTGACGGGCCGACACTCGCGCCCTCACTTCCAATTGTGACCAGATTTCTCCGGTCTCTCGATTGGTTCCGAGTTCGAGGTCGCTTGCTCGGTCCTCTCCCTTACGAAGCGGTGAAACGGAGTGCACCGAATCTAACGCGGACCAAGGCGTCCTTTGCCCGACTCTGAACCGGGATCGGATGGCCAATGGTCATTTCAAGAGCAGTCGCCGTAAGGTAGACAACCACCCCCGCTCTGTAGGAAACAATACAGTTCCCAGACTCCCCCGACTGTTAGTCGGAGAGCACAATCGATTGGCTTGCGCCGCACGGTGTGCAGACCGTCCAGGGGCGCCAGAGGTTTGATTCCCAGGGGAGACTGGTTGACCCAGTGTCCTACCCAGGATTCGCACCCCATGCGGGGAGGCCGTCGGATGGGTGTTGACCCGTGAGTCTGGAAGCATCTTGCGGTGTCAACTACAACGGGCGAGCCCGTCACCACAGGACGTTTTAACGATTAGTCGTTCTATCGCCCTGCAGTGAACGTAGAGACTTTGGACAGTACATTCTACGTCCAGCTACGTCAACAACCCGTGAGAGTCCAACGCCTTACCGCGAGTTAGCCAGGAGTAAACCCGGCGGGCTCGAGATACTCGCGCCCTCACTTCCAATTGTGACCAGATTTCTCCGGTCTCTCGATTGGTACCGAGTTCGAGGTCGCTTGCGCGGTCCTCTCCCTTATGAAGCGGTGAAACGGAGAGCACAACCGATTGGAGCAAACCCCGCACGGTGCGCAGACCGTACAATCTTCGCGGACCAAGGCGTCCTTTGCCCGCCTCTTACCCGGGATCGGATGGCCAATGGTCAATTCCAGAGCAGTCGCCATAAGGTACGCAACCACCCCCGCTCTATAGGAAACAGTACAGTTCCCAGACTCCCCCGACTGTTAGTCGGAGAGCACAACCGATTGGAGCAAACCCCGCACGGTGCGCAGACCGTCCAGGGGCGCCAGAGGTTTGATTCCCAGGGGAGACCGGTTGACCCAGTGTCCTACCCAGGACTCGCACCCCATGCGAGGAGGCCGTCGGATGGGTGTTGACCCGTGAGTGTGACCGACCCTGGACACATGGGTCATCGTGGCCAACTCATCATGGGCCCGTTAGCCCCCGGAAGCAGTCTGGAAGCAGTCTGGAAGCAGATCGGGGGTAGTTGCAGACCTTACGGCGACTGCTCTTGAATCGGCCATCGGTTACCCGATAATGGGCGAATCAGCCGGGCAAAGGATGCCGTGGTCCGCGATAGATTCGGTATACATCGTTTCACCGCTTCGTAAGGGAGAGGACCGCGCAAGCGACCTCGAACTCGTAACCAATCGAGAGACTGGAGTAATCTGATCGCGTGGAAGTAAGGAATCTGATTCATTGGAAGTAAGGTCGTGAGTGTAAGCCCGCTGGGTAACACTCCCAGCTATCTCGCGGTTAAGGCGTTGGCCTCTTACGGGTTTGTGGCAGAGCTTGACGGTGGACTGTTTTTGTCCTAAGTCTTCTGCGCTCACTCCAGGGAGATAGAACTATTAATCGTTAAAACTTTCTGAGGTGACGGGCTCGCCCGTTGTAGTCGACAACTCTAGTTGGTAGACAGACGGCGAGGTTGCCCGCAGGGTACCTTTCGTTGGTCTCTGACGGGCATGTTGGCATAGCTAGACAGTAGGTTTATATTGTTTCTAAGTTTTCTACGCTCATCTCACGGCTGAAAGAACGATCACATATCGTTATACCAGCCTGGGGTGACGGGTTCGCCCGTTGTAGTCGACACCGCCCAACTGAAGGTTGTATACGGGATCTTTGTTTGATATTAGACAGAAAACTGTTATTCAACCAACACAACAAGAGTGTGGTTGGTAAAGCTATAAAAACTTTGGGCTTTATCACAACGATCTATAAGCCGTTACTGAATCACCGTTAAACGGATGGCGCTCATAGGTATCATTTATGAAATTAATATTCAGATGAATTCAGTCCTTGGCTACTTGCCGGAAAAGTCTTGAGGTGACACAACCGATTTTTTTATATTTCATCACATAAACAAAATAAAATAACTTTATTGTGCTATAAAAACATTCTGTTCAGGGTCGAAGACCCATTCTGTTCAGGGTTAGTCACACTCACGAGTCAACACCCATCCGGCGGCCTCCACGCATGAAGTGCGAGCCCGGGTAGGACTTAGGGCTAGTTTCCCCAAGGAATCAACCTTCTGGCGCTCCCGGTCTGACGGTCTGCGCACCGTGCGGCGTAAGCCAATCGACTGTGCACTCTGACTAACAGTCGAAGGAGTCTGGAAGCAGTACTGTTTCCTATAGAGCGGGGGTGGTTGCAGACCTTACGGCGACTGCTCTTGAAACGACCATCGGCTACCCGATCCTGGGTGAACAGCCGGGCAAAGGTTGCCGTAGTCCGCGATAGATTCGGTATACACCGTTTAACTGCTTCGTAAGGGAGAGGACCGCGCAAGCGACCTCGAACTCGTAACCAGTCGAGGGACCGGAGTAATCTGGTCGCAATTGGAAGCAAGAGCGTGAGTGTAAGCCCGCTGGGTAACACTCCTGGCTATCTCGCGGTTAAGGCGTTGGCCTCTTGCGGGCATGTGGCGGAGCTTGGCGGTAGATTTTGTCCAAGTCTTCTGCGTTCACTTCACGGGAGAGAGAACGACTAATTGTTAAACATTCCTGAGGTGACGGGTTCGCCCGTTGTAGTTGACAACTCTACATGTGCTATAAAAACATTACCTAATGAACTGGTTTTATAAAAAAAGACAATTTACGCACAATGGCAGACTTATCGCTAAAAATCACAGTATTTACAGGCAAAGATAAATGGAAGAACGTCGTCTCACGCAACGTACAGCTGATCGTCTTACGACCACCTGCGCCCGGGCACCCTGCCTATAGTCGCCGCCATACAAACCCAATTATGACTGGCCCAAAAATCATTAGAATCATGACATCTCTCACTCAGATCTTAAACTGCATGGACTTGGTCCAACTAATACATTTCCGGACCCCATCAAGAACGACAAGACAGTCCTCATTGTTTCACATTAGCCGTTGCAATAACAACTACCGTAAGAACTCTTTCTTAAACCGTGTGTGTAGGGTTTACGATGATCGATACGCATCAATAGATATCTTCGCTGAATCGAACATTGGATTCAGAAATTTGTTAAAGAGGGCGATATTTAACACTTAATATTTAAAATTTAAAGATAATTATTATTTAAAATTTATTACTTATTATCTACTGTTTGCACTTGTACTTATTCATACCAACGTCTCAAATTCAAATATCGTACGGGTAAATTTGTTTAATACGTGGACACCTATCAACATAATGTATTTTTTTTCCTATGTTCCTCCTTCCCTTCCTGGTCCCTCCCTTCCTATCCTCTTTCTTTTCTCGTTTTTTTTCAGTCTCTTATCATTTAGATAATCTTGATGTTAACATTTAGTGGAAAATTGTCTCTGGTGTAATTTTTATATCTATCTTCTTTGGCTACTTACTTTTATACACTGTTATTTTCCTGAATAAAAGAAAATAAAATAAAATCTGTAGTAAAGGTCATGTCATGTCATGTCGCATAAAGAAATATCGATAAAATATTATCGATATTGTTTATTACACATTGAATGGATATCCGACCTCTTATTATCAACCTTCAAGAAGACGATAGTGACAGCGAAGACAAATTTTAAGCCTTTAATTTTTTAAACTAATATAATACTGTAAAATATAAAATATTGTAAACTGCACTACTCAGTGGTTATTTCGTGTCAAAATTCCATATTAACTATTTTATAGCATCAAAATTATGTGTGTACTCTCTGAATACCGTTGCCAAAAGCGTTGTAAAATACTCAAAACAGGCTCCGGTATACAAGTAGTACACTGCCAACTAGGTAACGACATATAATATATCCACATTTTAAATTCATTTTGATTGACGAATTGATGTGGTTTGTTTGCCTACTTTTCTATAGTGCTTGAACCTATTAGTAATTAAATAGTATTATAACATATGCCTAATAAACCAATCAAAATATATTAATGATATAGACTTTTAAATAAATCTTTTATTGTCAAGCGACCGTCCCTACGCTCAATGGAAGGTAGGGGGCCGATCATCAGTTTGTATAACGGCGACTGTAGTTGGACTCGCTGCTGGGGAGAGGAAGGCAATCCGCATTCAACACTTAAACTTGATTTAGAAGCGGTTTTCCGTTTTTACTAACAATGCCTTGGTGAAAATAAATAGAATCAGAAGCCTAATATTGGACATACGCAAAATATGACAACAAATTCGAGAATGTCGCCATAGTGATTATTGTTTTACATAAACAGACCTATTTATTTATTTATTTATTTAATAACACATCTAGTAAACAATTAATGTTATATTTGTAAGTAAGATGTTTGCAAGAAATTGATGCGACATTATTTTTAATATTTGACACCGTCACCTAACTAGGCCTAGGCCTGTTCTAAGGCAGACTTTTAATGACTAGATATTAAGTGTGCGCTGTCAACTTAAACTATATGTATGCGGTTTTGAAGCAGCTAAATCCGTTTATGTTGCATATTTCCACTCCCTAATAACTTATGGCCTACTGTTTTGGGGAATGGCACCAAACTCAAAAAGAATTTTTCTCCTCAAGAAAAGAGCGGTACGCAGTTTATATAGAGTCTCACCAAGATGTTCTTGTAAGCCGCTATTTGTAAAATCAGGAATAATGACTCTGGTTTCTTCTTACATCTACCAAAATATTATGTACGCTCGTAGACACCTAACAGAAGCTCCGATGAATAGTGATTTTCATAATCACGATGCGAAGAATAAATCCAATCTCCACATAAACCGACAGCGACTTAGCAAAGTGCGAAACGGTTTTATTCACCAAAGTTTGTCCTTCTATAATAAGATTCCAGAGCAAATGAAAAACCTTGGAGAGGACCAATTTAAAAAGATAATTATACATAGTTTGGTGGGAAACCCAATTTATGGTACCTATAAGGGAGTTAAAAATTCTAAGTTTATTTTCCATGTTGATGACTAATGAAATGCGTAAAGTTTTAAACATAATGGTATTATGATAGCTGACATTCTAATTTTCATATAATTTATTATACATCTATTCATTTTTAAAAAAGAATACGAGGGCATATTGCTGGATTGACAATAAAAAATATATATTTTTTGATTATTCTACATAGTTCTATTTTAATATATTATTCTCCCTGACACTTAAATCACATTAGTATATTTGATCACGATAGTTATGTTTTTAATAATTAAATTTTTAGCAGTTAAATTTGTGACGCATCCAAGTGTAGGAATGCCTATCTACTGGAGTGGTTGATTGTATTGTATGTTAGTACTTATTTTTAAATCGACAAATATGAAACTATAAATATTTACATATATAGATACTGATATACATCTATAGATAAAATATATATCCATATATGCACACATACACATACATATATGTACCTATACGAAAATATTTTTAATTCTTTTTTTTGTTTTTTTTTGTACATTTTTAATTTTTTTTTTAATTTAAAGGAATTTTGTTGAATAAATGAGGGATTAGCCAATTCGATCTTCTTTTGCCATAAAGGTTACGAAAAGGAGGGACGAGTAGCCGTTCATTTTGTATCTGTATAGTGCTGTGTTTATGTTGGACATAATTTCGGAACTCGTCAGTCTCGAAATATTGAACTGTCAGTCTATAAATAAATAATGCATTAGCTGGTAATATGTCACAATACTTGAAAAGTCCTATCTGGTCGTTTCTAAATTTGTTTCGAATCTTGTTTGGAACTATTATTTTTAAAATACGATGTTGTAGAGATGTGATGCGGGATATATAAGTTTTAAATGTGTTGCCGTAGGTTGTGATTCCATAAGCAATAATAGATTCGACCAGGGCAAAATACAGACTTCTCAGCTGATTGTATCTGAGAATGTATTTTAAGTGGTAGTTTTTATAATTATTTGTCTAAGTTTTTTGCAAATGTTATTAATGTGCACTTCCCAGTTGAATTTTTTATCAATCGTTAGTCCAAGGTACCTTTCAGCATCGACTTTTTTTATATGCTCACACCGACAGTCCGGTTGTGGATTATGTATGCGTGTGAAATTTTATTGCAAAGCTACTTCCTCGTTCTCTTGCCTGCGATGACCTGATTGACCGCGATGATCTATCGCGGCGCTTCACATTTCGGATACACAAACACGACTTCACCTCGCGCCCACACTACCTACACACCGGCGAAATACCGACCAAGGCGTTACGAACTGGCAACCTACTACAGACCTTCTGAATAAAAACTTCAAATTCAACTGCAACGACTTTCAATAACGGAGAAAACAACTTGATGAGAACCACCCTTCGCTCACAATCAATTGGAGTCTAGTGAAGGGTGGCCACTCTCACAGACTCATGGCCCCTCGTGAGTGGCACACTACGTAGCAAAACAAAGAACAAAGGAAAAACCTTCGAGGGGCTAGAATAACATATCTTTTTTTAGTGGAAAACTGAAGTTTTAAACGGCTAAAAGCAACGCTGCCAGTAAATATCCACTTTCTGACTCTGCTTTTGAATATAACGTTTACGAAGGAATCTTACAGAGCGACGCAGCCTGCACTCTTGTCGCCTAGAGCACTTACGGCATGTTTGTAGATGCTATTACTCATTCCTGCTCGGGTGCGATCGTGCCTCCTCGGCTGATCTCGGCTCCTGGTACTACGGTTATAAGGCAGATTCACACGCGTCCGGTTTGGCTGAATAAATCAGAGAAAAATTTTCGCGTTTTACAATTTAAAATATGGCTTCCATATCAAGGACTTAGTCAGCCGCTACAATAAACAACTAGAAATTGTACATCTATACATTATCTAAATTTAGTCGGTTTTCAATTTAATTCAATTGTATGTAGGTATTCAATTCAATTCAATGGAAACTGTATAAGATCATATACTATATAAGATCGTTTCTGCGTCCCCAATCCATAGTTATTCGCTGGAGTGCACAGTCGATTAGCTAACGCCGCACGATGTGCAAACAGCCAAATAGTGCCTTTATTATTGTATTTATCTTTAAGAAGGCCACCGAGTGGGAGTTAAACCGTGAGTTGTGTAACAGCAGCGTTAGTATGTAACTGCAGCGCCAGTATGTAACTGCCAGGTTCCAATACGTAACCGCTGGGTTGGACCTGGTTATACCTAATCGTGGAATAACCACGAACAGAAATCGAGTGCAGGAAGTATAATTTAAAGCCGAAGCCAATAAACATAAAAAAACTAACTTTCAGAAAAAATTGGACGCCACAGCTTTTTAAAGGTTAAAGCTGAAACTAAAAAAACCAGCACTCGATACAAAAAAAATTAAGCACAAGATTTAACAGGGTGGGTAAGTCTCACAGGTTTGTCACTGGTTTTGCCAGGAGGTAGCAATTCTTCCTTCAGCTGTAAAAAAAGAAATGAGAACACGTTGCTTCTTTTCAGCGTTCTTTATTCCGTTTCTCCACGGGCACAGCAAAACGAAGAAGGTGCAAGGCACACGATGCACACGATCACAGCAAAGCAGTATATAAATCCTCCAAAAGTCGACAGTAGGTAGGTCCGGAATTTGAACACTCCGATCACTAAAATGCTCCAAGAAGCAGGCCACCACGCTACGGCAGTTGATGCTTTACAGGTGTATTATTGATAGTAAATGGTATAAAAATAGAGGTGCTCGTCGCCCGTCAGAAAAGAACTACATGAATTAAAAACTGCGCCGCGCTATACTCGTCGGCAGCGACGCCGATCCTCAGCTCTTACGCCTGCGCTTCCACACTCCAAAATCCCAAAAGCAATGCCATTTTTGCAGGGCGCAAGTACGACCCCGAAAGACAAAAGTGATGTCACCTTTTGACGTTTCCGCCTAAACCAACGAGAATAGAGACGTCATTGCCGTAACCGTAGCGTTCGACACCTTCTTAAACGTCAGAAAACGGTTTTTACGACTTTTACAGTCGACTTTTAAGTCAAGTTGTGACTTAATTACGACGTTACGAAAATGAAGCAGAAAACGTCGGAAAAATAGTAGAGACGCCAGAAAACGTGTGCAAATGACACCGAAACATGTAATTACCTGGATCTGCACACGGAAAAGCATGAATCGCGAAAGAAATGTCACAAAAAAAAAAGCAGTTTTTGTTACAGCCCCCCTTCCAAAAAGAAATCGGAAGAGCCAACGAACGATTTCAAATGAATCGTCCCGATTCTAGCTCCACTCTCATGGGTTAACAAAAACGCCACAACGTCTATAACAGTGTATAAGACAGGAAAAAAAATATACTCTTCTAAACCAAATGACCAAGCTACCTTCAATAAGGGTAAACAAGTCTACAAAAACATACAAATAAATAAACAAAATCTTCCCGTTAACTAAAGTGGAAACCCTGGTAGGTAAGTTCTGCAGAGGTCAACTGCCATTTGAAAACTCTCCACTTTCCCGTAGAGAACACAAAACTACTTCAACAACAAAACTACTGCTTACCATGGAAGCACAAAGCCCATGTAAAAGAAAAACCACAAAACCTGGTGTCCTAAACAACCGTAATAAACCACCCCTCCTACTGAAGGAACACCAACAACGTCCAATAATAAAACCAAATACTGGCTGTGGACAAAAGAAACCGATGACTATATTGTTAGACCACGACAGAACTAATACCTCCTCCGGTATTTGAAAAATGTCCAATACTACCTTTCATACCATCACCTTGCATACTTCCCTCTCATGACATAAATTCAATCTACAGTGTTGCTAGACAGGTTTACTAGCAAGACTGATCTCAAACGAAATGATTTCAGTGATAGTAACCACTCGGTACTACACCTTTGTAAGGAACACATTTTTAAAGTCGATCTAGTCGAACTCATAAAGACAACTTTCCGAAGAATGTTAACGAGAGACATAAAAATTACACAAATTACTTAGACCCTTTAGGATTTAATTTGAAATCCTTAATATGCCAAGAGCCAATATTCTTTCCCTGAGCATTAACCAACTCGTATACCAGAGCCGACAGTTTCTTGACTATCCGACATTTTTCATAACGTGGGGCAAACTTTGAAATAAAATAATTCCCCGCATTGCTCAAGAAGTACGTTTTCTTGTAAACCGTATCGCCCACCTCAAACTCCGCAGGACGGTGTTTACGGTCATAATACGTTTTATTGTGAGCATGCGCATTATCAAGTTTCTTCCTCACGGTATGAAAAACACCGGAAAGTTCGCTCAGATCTTGAGCGTAGGACAAACGACTGCCAAAAAGGACCTCAGCTTGGGACTCAGGAGATTGAGTATAAAACGAACCGTCTAAGATAGGTTCTCGACCATGAACCAAGAAGAAAGGACTGAAACCCGTAGCCTCCGAAACGGCCGAATTGATCGCCATCTGAATGGCAGAAAGGTGGAGGTCCCAAGAGCGATGGTCGTTTTTTACAGACAACGCCAACGCCGTGACAACTCCTCGATTCTGCCTCTCAGTTGGATTGACCTGAGGGCAATACTTCGGATTTAGGTAAACCTTAGGTATCCGATACTTGGACATTAGTTCGGTAAACTCCTTTCCAATAAATTGTTTTCCGTTGTCGGAAATAACATACTGAGGGACACCAAAACGCAGGAAAACCTCATGCTCCATGATACGACTCACGATTTTGCTAGTAGCCCTCTTTAAAGGGAAAAGCAAACAGTATTTACTGAAACAACAAGTAACTACTAGTATGTGAATATTCCGATCTCTCGTCATCGGATAGGGACCCAACAAATCGACGGAGACCATCTGGAAAGGGAAAGAACAAGACTTTGGATTGCCTAACTGACCCAAAGGAGAAATATTTGGGTGTTTATACTGTTGGCAGGTTTCACATTGGGAAATGAATTTGACCACATCTCCGTGCAAATTCGGCCAAAAATAGCGCATTGCTAGGCGACGATGAGTTTTAAAAACCCCAAAATGCATAGACAGATCGGACGCATGGTTATCGTGTATAAGCTTCTCTCGGAGAGGTAAGGGTACCACTAACTTCCAGTCATAAGCGCTGGTGAGCTGGTACTTTCCCTTCGTGTAGCGATACAACTCTGCATCCTTAATCTGGTAATTAGGGTAAGCGGCAGGGTTATTAGATACCGCTTGGAACAAATCGTTGTACCAAGGATCGGCGACCACAGAAACAGATGAAACGGGCAGCAAACGCGATAACGCATCAGGAACCACATTTTCGACGCCTTTCTTATGGACGATCTCAAAGTCAAAGGCGGACAGCCGAATACCCCATCTGGCCAAACGGCCAGTTGGGTTTTTCAGACTCAAAAACCACAGAAGACTGGCATGATCCGTGAAGATTTTGACTTTGGGGCCGCCCTCTAAGTAGCCGCGAAAATGCTCGATTGCATGAATCACGCTTAGGGCCTCCCGTTCGGTAGCAGAGTATCGCGTTTCAGCGGGTAAGAGAGTCCTACTCGTGAAAGCGATGGGATGTTCTACGCCATCCACTGTCTGGGTAAGTACGCCGCCTAAACCGTACAACGATGCGTCGCAGTGTAACGCAAATGGCTTTGTATAGTCCGGACAAGCTAGTATCGGACTAGAAATTAGAGCTGATTTCAATTTTTGAAATGCCTCTTCCGCTTCTGGTGACCACGAAAATGCGGGAGCACCTTTGCGGGTACTGGTCAAACGTGACAGAGGAGCAGCAATACAGGAGAAATTTCGGATAAACCGACGATACCAACCGGCCATCCCAAGGAAAGTTTTAACCAACTTAGGCGAACTAGGAGTCGGAAAGTCTAATATACATTGTACTTTTTCGGGATCGGTATGTAGACCATGAGAGTCTACTACATACCCTAGGTACTTAAGTTCTCGACGAAAAAATTGACACTTTTTGAAATTAATCGTTAGGTTCGCATAAACGAGACGATCTAACACTCGGTTTAACAATGAAATATGCTCTTCGAAAGTTGAAGAGACAATAACGATATCATCTAGGTAACAAAATACTTTGTTATCGAACGACGGGTCGAACAACTGATCAGCGAGCCGTTGCATGCAGGCAGGAGAATTGCGCATGCCGAACGGACAGACTTGCATAGCAAAGAAACCACGTCCAGGAACCGTAAAACTGCACTTTTCCTGAGAGGCCGGATCTAAGGGGATTTGCCAAAAGGCGGCCGACAAGTCGATGGAAGACAAGTAGTTAGCGTCTCGTAAACTGTCCAGGATGGTAGTAATTCTCGGAAGAGGGTACGCATCCGGCTTCGTTATCGAGTTGAGCTTCCTACTATCCAGACAAAATCTTAAAGTCCCATCGGACTTCGGAACAAAAATTGTTGGGTTATTCCAACCCCCTTTGCTAGGTTTAATAACTCCTAACTCTAGCATACGATCAACTTCCTCATTTAACAATGCTAAACGAGCGGGAGACATGGGATAATACCGCTGTTTCACCGGTGGATGATTACCCGTGTCGATAACCTGTGATATTAAATTAGTTCGACCAAGACCCTTAACGTCTGTCGAAACTTTTTGAAAACCATCGATCATTTTGTTTGCTAAGGACTGCTGATTCTCAGTCAGAGAAGCGAAAGGATGCAAAACCCTCACTTCGCTGACTGAATGCCAACTAACATCACTATCCTCAAACCTAACGAACTTCACAATTTCCGGAGCCAAATCAAATTGTCGGACAAAGTCCATGCCTAATATAAGAGAAGTGCCAATATCCGGAGCCACAACCGCTCGGATCACTTGACAACGATTATTAAATTTGAAAGGCAAAGACATATAACCGATCGTCCTAACCGTACTAGAATTTGCGGTGCTTAAAGTCCAAGACGAAGTCTTGTGCAGGGTATACCCGATCTCAATTAAATGTCGATGTGAGTCGGCACCCAAAATTGTGACGCTCGAACCAGTGTCAAGCAAGCCACAAACCGCAATATCACCCAACGCAACATCTAAAAATGGACGACGGTTGTCTTTTTCCTCTTCGAACAAGGCAGAGACAGAGTGAACAAACGCATTCACTCTGTCTCGGTTCTCGAGTTTTTTGAATCGGCCGAAGTAGAATTGGGAGAATTATTTCCTTTGGAACAATCCGGACAAGTTGTCACGGTAAAATTAAATTTACCGCAACGGTAACAGTACTTGGAGTGCCCGTGATGTGAACCCCTCTGGTAACCACTATACGCTCCTCGAGGACCACCCGCATTATGCGGTTTGCCTCGGGAGTAACCACCTCGGTGAAAACCACCCCGATTGCTCGAACCTCTATGGGATTCTTGAGTACGAGTGGATAAAGAATCAACAGCGGACACTGTGCACTGATGAAGATGTTCCTCAAGAGGAACGTCCGTACCATTATTACCGGAACCAGTACAATCGACAGAGTGAACTGCTCTAGACGCAGAAGGCTTGGCTTTTGAAAGTGCCTGCAGGTTAGCATTATACTCATTTATAGCCACATGCGTGAGTTCCTGCTGTTTCCCCACATGAAGCAGTTCTTGTATGGAATGAACAGGGATGTACGCGAAACATTGTTGCAGGTAAGGTTTTAAATTGGGTACTAGGATTGTCAGCTGCTCCGCCTCCGGCAAGGGCCTGGATAATTTATTAAAATAGCCCAATACTTCAGTAATAAAAAGATGAAGAGGTTCATCCGGTCTCTGAATTCGAGCGCGAGCCCGTTTCAACATATCGCGGTCGAAGGTTTGACTGCCAAAATTTTGGCGAAGTTCTTTGGCCAACTGTGGCCAATTGTCAATCCTGGAAGCAACCGTCCTATACCATGCGAGCGCGTGATGTTGAAACAACTCGCACGCCGATTTCAGCAACCGTGCATCAGAAATATTTCGTGCCAAACGATTTTCCTCAAGGCGTTCCAGGAATTCTACGACGCATGACTTTCCATCAAACACAAACCCTAAACTCAAAGGCCTTAACACCTGTTCATTAGTAAAATCATACGGCCTGCTGACCGCGACCGGATTCCTAACAAAAACCTCGGGTTCGGAAACCGAATTACCCGCATTAGGTACACTCGAAACATTTGGAACGGCTAACGGAACAAAAAGATTATGTGATGCAACCGATGTCACCCCTAAAGGATGTACCGGCACAGGCACCTCTACCTGTACAGAAGTAGACGGCAGTAAATTTGGACTAGGAGCTCTCACAATATCTGAACACTCCTCTAGCACCTTCACGATCTCTAAAATCTCCGCCTGAAGACGTTCAAACGAAACTGTCGGTACAACCCCAGACGTTATACGCGATACTCTATAAAAAAGATGCGTTGTTTTTGTACAAACGCGTTTAAACAAAGGTCGAGTATTGTTCTCTACCAAATCCTCGACAAATTCTTGGAGACACAAGAGTCGAGTTGAACATTCGTTAAACTCTTGCTCGGGATCCAGATCCGTCGACGTGATTGAATCTGCAGGAAACTGTTTAAGCAGCGAACTAAACTGTCGGCGCATCGACTCCACAAGCGTCGGGGTAACCTCCCGAATTTTGAATTCGTAATCCAATTCTTTTTTAACTAAGTGTGAAGCAGAATAATACACAAGCACGGGGGAAGCCATCTCAACTACTTGCGTATTAAAAATATAAACAAGCAGAAAATTTAAAAGTTTAAAAAAAATTTTTTTTTTTAAAAAAAACTAAAAAATTATTCACAAAAAAATAATTCACCAAAAAAAATTTTTTTATTTATGGTAAAAAAATCAAATATAAAAAATTGTTCTGCTCAATAAAAAACAAAAAAAAAACGAAATATTTTTTTTTAAAATAAAAAATAAATTTAGAAAATAAATAACTAGAACGATCTGACCTCAACGATTGCTGACGAGCACCTCTATTCACCTGACACCTTTAACCAATGGAGCGGAGTATTCAATCTTCGGACCTGAAATTTACAAAAAAACAATTTAATAAACAGTCTATAACAATCTTTGAACACGGCAAGCCTCTATCTTGCTGACGAGGCTATTTCCCGACAACCGTATCGGATTACCAAATAGAACAGAAAAAATGAGAAAGAAAAACAATATTAGTAATCAGTAGATAATCCTTCAAATATGGCAAGCCTCTATCCTAATGACGGGGCTATTTCCCGACAACCGTATCGGATTACAAATTAAAAAAACAAAAAATTACAAAACCGCTATACTGTACCTCGAGCTACTGTACAATGATACTAGATATTATGTACAATATCTTAAAAAAACTATGTGAAAAAGAAACGGCAAGTCTGTATACAATAGAACTTTTTCGCGGTAACCGCTTAAAAAATTAAATTCAAATTACAAGAAATGTTACAGGTTAAACATTAAAGAAAACATTTAAGTAATCGCAGACGTGTCTCAAAAACTAAAGAAAGAATTACTACTTAGGCTAAAACCAGTTCTAAGGCTCCACGCTGGGCGACAGTTTGTAACAGCAGCGTTAGTATGTAACTGCAGCGCCAGTATGTAACTGCCAGGTTCCAATACGTAACCGCTGGGTTGGACCTGGTTATACCTAATCGTGGAATAACCACGAACAGAAATCGAGTGCAGGAAGTATAATTTAAAGCCGAAGCCAATAAACATAAAAAAACTAACTTTCAGAAAAAATTGGACGCCACAGCTTTTTAAAGGTTAAAG
This sequence comes from Micropterix aruncella, assembly GCA_944548615.1. Lineage (NCBI taxonomy): Eukaryota > Metazoa > Arthropoda > Insecta > Lepidoptera > Micropterigidae > Micropterix > Micropterix aruncella. The sequence continues at coordinate 2,157,134 of OX155970.1, forward strand.
CTGAAACTAAAAAAACCAGCACTCGATACAAAAAAAATTAAGCACAAGATTTAACAGGGTGGGTAAGTCTCACAGGTTTGTCACTGGTTTTGCCAGGAGGTAGCAATTCTTCCTTCAGCTGTAAAAAAAGAAATGAGAACACGTTGCTTCTTTTCAGCGTTCTTTATTCCGTTTCTCCACGGGCACAGCAAAACGAAGAAGGTGCAAGGCACACGATGCACACGATCACAGCAAAGCAGTATATAAATCCTCCAAAAGTCGACAGTAGGTAGGTCCGGAATTTGAACACTCCGATCACTAAAATGCTCCAAGAAGCAGGCCACCACGCTACGGCAGTTGATGCTTTACAGGTGTATTATTGATAGTAAATGGTATAAAAATAGAGGTGCTCGTCGCCCGTCAGAAAAGAACTACATGAATTAAAAACTGCGCCGCGCTATACTCGTCGGCAGCGACGCCGATCCTCAGCTCTTACGCCTGCGCTTCCACACTCCAAAATCCCAAAAGCAATGCCATTTTTGCAGGGCGCAAGTACGACCCCGAAAGACAAAAGTGATGTCACCTTTTGACGTTTCCGCCTAAACCAACGAGAATAGAGACGTCATTGCCGTAACCGTAGCGTTCGACACCTTCTTAAACGTCAGAAAACGGTTTTTACGACTTTTACAGTCGACTTTTAAGTCAAGTTGTGACTTAATTACGACGTTACGAAAATGAAGCAGAAAACGTCGGAAAAATAGTAGAGACGCCAGAAAACGTGTGCAAATGACACCGAAACATGTAATTACCTGGATCTGCACACGGAAAAGCATGAATCGCGAAAGAAATGTCACAAAAAAAAAAGCAGTTTTTGTTACAGTTGAACCGATGAAAGATAAAGAGCAGGTCATATGGCCTAAGCTGCACTATAGCCGTCAGCTGCTTAAGAGCAGTAAGACATTTCAATTTTAACGTCAAAACTGTAACGGTTAAATTATCATAGTGAAATAGCACGGTTTTTAAAAGTTTAATTAATGTCAATTTGTATTACATAATATTTTATTTATTTAATTTAAATTTAATTGAAACCTACAGCATTTCAAAATTAATTATTACATAGCATATGAGAAGGTACTAAAATATGCCGATTATAAACTACCCATTAACACGGTGGCATAGTGGTCATGTTGCCTGATCTTACAAGGTAAGGCTGCGGTTTCGATTCCCGGCTGGGTCACCATTTTCCGTTAGGATAAATTTAACAGAATTGCATTTCAATATATTATATTATTCCATTCGCAAAAGAGGGTATTCGCGAGGGGATTCATATTATATTATTGCATCGCTAAAGAGGGGATTCGCGCTTGTAGATTTTATTCTGCGGTTTAGACAATTGGTTAAAATATTGAAAAAGAGAATAAAAAATTAAAATAATAATAATAACAATAATAATAATAATAATTGTATAATCCTGTACACACGACAAATTATTACGTGTGTATCGCGTCGTCATTGCACACACACACATAAGCGAGCCGTAAACACCGCCGCGCGGTCGCTTTGTTCATTCGAGTTGAGTCCTACCCGCCGCCGCATCATTGTCGCAAAATCGTCGAAAAACTCTCGTGCAAATTGGTGTGTGCTGATTCTCGTGCAAATTAGTGTGTCCAGCATCTTCGCGGTCGAAGTTTGTGAAATCGAGTGGGAGCCAAGCGGCTCGTCATTTCGTCAGGTGCACTGATCGACCGTCGAAAGGTTGGTGATTTGCTGGCATTTGTTCCATCGGTATGAAACGTCCATTTATCCCATAAATCCAATACAGTCCTAATTATCTCTTTATTTATCATACCAGCCGAATACTACTGGAAATAGTTTAGAAGAACGTGTTCTATACCTGGGCTGAAAAATCGTCAGTCAGCTAAAACACACCGTTACAATAATATTAATAATGATTATAAATTTAAATTAAAATAATTAAAAAAATGTTATCTTAGATCTTTCCTTGACACAACCTTGGCACTCTAGTGGGACTCCCGAAGTAAGCTCGCCTTAACACAGCGGTGCCTAGCAAGGCGGGCTCAGCTACTCTTTGCTTAGCACAATTGAAACGTAATCATTTGTGTTTAATGTATGCGCTATGTAACCTGGGCTCAGACAGATGTGTATATAACTTTAAAAGCATACAAGCATTGTCTAAATTTTCATTTTATTTTCTGTTGTGCTCATGCAATTGAATGTATATGTAAAATAAATTATTTTATAAAATAAATTTAAAAAAATCTGTCGATCGGATTCAATAACAAGACACACACTTTAGATATATTACACACGCCCACACACATTCATATAAAAATAATCATTTTATATCCCTAAATTCCCAATTATGCTACTTCTCATCCATCCTCTCCTATCCATCAATCCATCTTCTCCATCCTCTCCTTGCGAATACTCTCCAAATCTTATTTAATATTTTTTTTAAATAACATTTATGTTATTTGATTATTTTTTCTTGAATATTAAGATCCTTTTGTATATTTTACTTTACTAGGGCTCAATTCTTACACTTCCACGATCGTTAGCTGTAAGTGATTGTACTTTAGAAAATAAGTCCGCCTGTTGCAATTTTTTTTTTAATGTGCAATAAAGAATTTATTTCTACCTATCTACTTCATAGTGTTTGGTTATACATATAAGATTTTTTGTATGACAAACCAACTCCTTTTAGATTTCTGTAATAAAGAGTAGAAACATACAAGATATATTATTTGCCGCCCCTACACTGTGGTAAGTAACAGTTTTAAAACAGTCAAAATATTGGAAGCAAAAGAAGAAAAAAAATGAAAACAATATATTATAAAAAAACGAAAGGGTATATACACAAATAATTAATACACATAATTATACAATAAAGAAGTAATGAGAAGAAAGCGTTATATAACGACAGATAACGCAAAAAACGAACTGACATTTACTGTTAAGTCATTGCCGAACGCTATAATACAAGCCGGGTAAAAGGTAATGACGCAATAATCTATATATCTATACTAATATTATATAGAGGTAAAGTCTGTGAGGTTGTAGGAAGTAATCTCTGGTTGTAAAAACCTCTGATTGTAAAAACCGATTTTGAAAATTCTTTTGCCAATAGAAAGCCGCGTTATTTGTGAGTGTCATCGAAAAATGGAAAGACTTTTTCGTGGTAGTCGGATTTCCAAAGTAAGTCGATAAAAACGGTCGAACGAAAACGTTTCTAACGAACGCTGCCTTAACGATGAGAAATATAATAATATGATTAAGTTCTGGGGAAAAGTTGTAGAGCTTGATAATGCCTACAAAAAAGTAGTATTTTATATTAAAATAATAATTTATATCTTATATAAAATTTTAATTATATAAAAAAAAAATGTTTATTGATCATATTATCAACAATTATGAATTCTTATCAAAATAAGTAAATTTATCGTCTTACGTGTTTAAAACAAAAGACTTTTCCCTTTTACTGCATATAATTTCCCTTTTACTGCATAAATAGTTAAAGAGATAATACGCTCACAAAAAAGACACTCACAAGAAAACACTTACAAATAACGGTATTATAGTCAAATTGGCATGCAAATACATACATACATATGCAGTAAAAATATAGCCCTTCTTTTGACAGTCAGGAAATAAATCATAGCACTCAGTACTAACCGAACCACGCTCATGATTTCATCACAGGTAAAATGTTTTACCGCCCAACGAAGTGGGCACGGGTCAGCTAGTTATAAATAAAAATGTAACTGTTCGTTTGTATTAAGTCGCTATGGTCGGTTTGCCCGTTGTAGATGACAACTTCAAAGTGTCTCTCAATTCATCCTCCTTGATCGCTAGTATTTCGTAGGCTTCGCACAGCTGATGTTATCAATCCTTATTATTGATTCTTCGCTGTGGTAGATGATGCGGGTTCGCCCGTAGTACATATATGACAACTTTAAAGTGCTCTCGTGGAGTTGAGTGACCGCGTGTGAATGGGCCCTTACAGCCCGGGCGAAGAGGACGTCTGAAGTGGCGAGGCAACAGATAACAAATTGTGTTTACATGCTAATACCGTGCCGCGCTGCGCTGCCGGCTAAATTGTAGACGTGCCACCATATACAGCCTCCGAGATTACATCCAACAAACTGCCGACAGATTCAATTTCATTCGCCATTTAGATTAAGGCGCCTACATCTCTAATTCGCTTCCAGACACCGTCAGTCACATAATACAAGCACTCCAAACATTTACACGTGACGCGTACGCACCCTTCATTCGTTTGCCTAAGCAAATACTTTGATATTCAACACAAAATTTCATTCAAGCGTACATATAGCATAACATTTAGTCGTGTTAACAATTAAAAGTAGAATGTTAAAAAAATCTGATTGATACGCAGTATCACATACTTTCCCAAAATGGACAATAATTTTGTACCCACTTTCAAAGTTTTGTGTAACACTTCGCAACATATACCAAACGAAATCTTATTTAAGTATTGTGCAAATGTGTGCATTTTTTTATCTTATTTTGGACTTTTTAATTACATTCAAGATTCTTTTATTTTTTAACATATTTATTTTATTTATTTATTTATTTATTTAATTACTTATTTTTAGGAAAATCAACAGCTAATTATAATTTAACAAAAAGACGGAGTAAGATAACAGAGCCAATTAAAGGTTTTCACGTGTAACGTTGTAGAAACATATGTGATCTTTCAATTAAAGCTATCGATTAAAAATGTATCAAAAATTATTCAACAATTAATGCTAAAGAATTCACTGTTCAGCCGCTGCCTAGCTGATTAAATACTCGTACAGAATAGATCAAAGTCAAAGCGTTTAATCAAGTCATTGAAATTGTCACTTGTTCGCCACAGAAATGCATTTTGCCTATAGTTGGTACCAGCATGAGGGACATGAAGAGCAGGGTTAAATCTGTTGAGTTTGGAAGGAACACGGAGATTAATTTTATTTAGTAAGTCAGAACAGTTAATGTTATTGGAGGTGATTTTTAGCAAAAAGGTTAAGTCCGCGGTTTCACGCCGCTTAATCAAGGGTAGGATATGAAATTTCTTGCATAAATTAAAATATTGAAAATTTAATAATTAGTTTTGATTTATGATTTAGGGACCTTGTTTTTAATTTGGATTTTTCTTTGTCCTTTAACTTATGAAAAAGGAAATATTATAACTTATGATGACATTATGATGAATGTATTAATAAAACGAATTTCCAAGTGACAGCAGCATTAATTTTGAATTTTCCTTAATAAAATCGTAATATAATATAATATAAAATGTAACAGAAGGAGCCTCCCCAAAGATTGTACCCATTTTCGACGGTCTAGTCTGCGTTTGTGAACAATCATGCGTCCTTGGAAACGGTGAGTCCAAACTCACCGACCAATCCTTCTACTACCGCCCGGTAGTAGGACACTGTCAATTTCGTCCGCTGGGGCCACACAGCGAATCCAACATACGACTGTGGAACTCTTCAGGATGAATACCACCTCCTATCCTGCCCGCAGCTGTCAACCCTCATCACACACCAGGACCTCCAAAGGATGAACAATAAGACAACTCAGGCTCCACACTCGTAATTTTGTATAGACTCGTCCTAACATGGCCCGGACACGTTTGTTAGGGACCACCCCTCACAAGACTCCAAATTATTCGATGTGGGGTGGTGGTGTCAACTTACGAGTTATCTCCGTATTTAAAGGCGGTTTTGATGAACCAGCAGATATTTATTGATTGAATCGATTGAATATTGCCAGTTATAACGCTTGCCGAATTAACGAGTGCCCGGATTACTATATCGAGACGCGAGGGTTGCGCGACGGCGGTTATGTAGGAGAGTGGATGAGGATTGTATGTGTGCTTCTAGTATCTTGTACTGGGCACTGCTCGAGTCTGTGGGATTACAGACTGATGCTTCGAGAGCTAACGGGCCCATGATGATGGCCACGATGACCCATGTGTTCAGGGTCGGTCACACTCACGGGTCAACACTCATTCGACGGCCTCCACGCACGGGGTGCGAACCTGGGTAGGACTCTGGGTCAACCAGTTTCCCCTGGGAATCAAACCTCTGGCGCTCCTGGACGGTCTGCGCACCGTGCGGCGCAAGCCAATCGATTGTGCTCTCCGACTAACAGTCGGGGGAGTCTGGGAACTGTATTGTTTCCTATAGAGCGGGGGTGGTTGCGTACCTTACGGCGACTGCTCTTGAAATGACCATTGGCCATCCGATCCCGGTTCAGAGTCGGGCAAAGGACGCCTTGGTCCGCGATAGATTCGGTATACTCCGTTTCACCGCTTCGTAAGGGAGAGGCCCGCGCAAGCGACCTCGAACTCGAAACCAATCGAGAGACCGGAGGAATCTGGTCACAATTGGAAGTAAGGGCGCGAGTTTCTCAAGCCGCTGGGAAGTAATTCCTGGCTTTCTCGCGGTAGGGAGTTGGTCTCTTACGGATTGTGGCGTAGCTAGACGTCGGATTTGTTATGTCCAAAGTCTTCTACGCTCACTGCAGGTCGATAGAACGACTAATCGTTAAAACGTCCTGTGGTGACGGGCTCGCCCGTTGTGGTTGACATCTCAATATGATGGTTCGAGACTCAGGGAAAATGAGGAAAGGAAACCAAGGAGCCGGATCCATTGATCGACCTCGTAGAGGGGTACCGGATATGCCGTCGCAACCTTGGGGGAAGGTGGTCAATCCGGGACTGATGATTTGGTTGCTTTTTGGCCGGTTTATATAGGCCGTGCAATGATGCAATTTGAAATATTCTGAGTAAAAGTATTGTTTCATCGTGCTGATTCATAGCTGCACGAGTCAAAATAATAGCTGAATCGTGTCAGTGAATTTCACTGGAAATCGATGCATTTGTTGATCGTATGTAGTGGAATTAAGGTATGTTACACGTTAACTAACTAACTATGACATTATAATTAAGGAAAGAAAGGAAAAGGAAAGAAAAGAAAAAAAACAAGGAAGGATCCGAAAGATATTTCAATTTTCAATTTTCAATTTCAATTTATTTCCAAAAAAATCTTAACAGATTGTAGAAACTTAATATTTAGGTACATTTAAATTACAGTATATTAGTTCGTTTTTACAATATTTAAATTTATCACCACGTACATACAGTTACTTCATTATTGCTTTTAGGGCATCCAAATCATTTTTAAGATTTATTGACTAAAACCACAAATTAAAATAATTGATAAAAATAATCAAGAAATTAAAATCAGAAAAAATCAGAATAATTAAAAAATGCTACTTAAAATTGTCAAAAAAATGACCAAAAAATTTGAAAAATTATTTAAAATTAACAAACTCATCGATCGAGTAAAAAGCTTTGTCTAATAAGAATTCTTTAAGTAACTTTTTGAATAAGCTTTCCACTTGAATAGTTTTTAAACTTTCTGGTAGCCTGTTAAAGTAATATGGCCCTGAGTATTTTGTGTCTTGCCTTGCTGTGTTTAGTTTAATACATGGTATAAAAATGTTTAATTTATTTCTCGTATTTTTAGTATGTGTATCTGAAAACTTTTTATAATGTGTTTCTTTATTCTTAAAAAAATCAGTTAGTAACTTAAAGAGATAGAGTGAAGTTAAGGTGAGGATTCTTAGCCTTTTAAAAATGGGTCGACATGACTCTTCCCTTTTCACCTTTGCAATTATTCGCACTGCTCTCTTTTGGAGTATAAATATATTCCCTATGACAAGCATAACAATTTCCCCAGATCGTAATGGCATAACTTAGGATAGCTTCAATATAGCTGAAATAAACATTTCTTGTTTGCAATTCATCCAACGACCTTCTTACAATACTTAAAGCATAACATGCCCGACTTAACCTACTTTCGAGGTTTTCACAGTGAAAGTTCCATTTTAAAAGTTCGTCGACATGAACACCTAAAAATCTAGTACAATGAGTTTGAGGAATGGCAGTGTTATTTATTGAAAGTATTATTGGCGAACCTTTATTCCGATTTCGATGATTTGTAAAATGTATGAAGTTACTTTTAGACGCATTTAGTGTGAGGTTGTTGCTCTCAAACCAACTATTTAGTTTGAATAGATTAATTTTAACGTTTATCAATAATTCTTCCATATCTTTACGGGCAACAATTAAACTAGTGTCGTCAGCAAACATCGTTACATTTATATCGTTGAAATACATTGGTAAATCATTTACATATACTAAAAATAGAATAGGGCCCAAAATGGAACCCTGCGGGACTCCAAGTTTATTAGTTAAAGGGATCGAACAGTGTTTTGTAATGTTTTGATTTTGACATTGTGTAATTTCCACGATTTGCGTCCTATTTGTTAAATATGAATCAAACCATTTTAAGCAGTCTCCCCTGACTCCATAATGATTTAGTTTGTTTAGTAAAATATCATGCCTAACGCAATCAAATGCCTTACTCAAATCGCAAAAAATACCTAAGGTGTAGTACTTGTCCATTAGTTTGTCATTTATATAAGATATGAAATCCTCGATAGCTTTAGTAGTGGACTTGTTTCGTCTATATCCAAATTGTCTTTCACTAAGAATATTGTTTGCATCAAAAAACGCAATTAATCTATTTTTAATTATAGTCTCTATGATTTTTGAAAAAGAAGACAAAATTGCAATTGGTCAAAAATTTCCAGTTTCAGTTCTTGCGCCTGCTTTATAGAGTGGAATCACTTTTGATAACTTTAACTCTTCGGGAAAAACACCACTTTCTATAGATGCATTTATAGCCTGCGTTAAGGGGTTTTTAATGTAATCTATTGCCCTATTTACAACAAACATTGGAATTTCATCCGTCCCTGCAGAATGACTCTTGTTCAATTTTTTTACTATATTTTCTATTTCCCTACTAGTGACGGGTTTCATAAATATTGAATTTGGATTTTGTCTTGCATTTAATACGATAGTAATACGATCTCTAACAACCTCCTGCAAGAAGATTTAACAGAATAGGTATATGAATTGGTTCTGACTTTGTGTGACACAATATCCATCACTTGTAACAAGTGTATCCACTCCAGCTCATAATAAGGGCATTCAGTCAACGAAGACAAACCCGTTGGAACGCTCCTAAAGCTTATCCATTAAACGTAATGTAACAAACAGTTTTACATTTCTATAAGCTCGCTTCATAAATAAGTCTCTGTAATATTGTAGAGGCGAATTTCATTAGGATGTGTTGAAATTACTCGAAAACGTTGGAAATAAGCCTTACAATTAAACAAGTGTGCATATGTATATGTGTGTAGGTATTTGATTCCTTTACGTAAAGGGCGTATGACTAATCTCCTTGACATTACCGACTCATTACAAATTAAAAGCCCCAGCTGTTAAGGGGGGGTACACACCATTGAAGTTGTCGCGGACCATAGCTGGAGCTGTCAACTACAACGGGCGAACCCCAGGAAGTCTTAACGATATTAGATCGTTCTGTCTTCCGTGACAAGACTTGGGACGAAAACAGTCCACTGTCTAGTTACGCCACTCGCCCGTAAGAAGATAACTAGGTTAATCAACCAGCGGACCGACACTCGCGCCCTTACTTTCAGTTGCGACCAGATTACTCCGGTCTCCCGACCGGTTACGGATTCGAGGTCGCTTGCGCGGTCCTCTCCTTTGCATAGCGGTGATTCGGTGTCTACCGACAACCGCTCTGCTCTATAGGAAACAAGGTTGTTTCCAGACTCCTCCGGCTATCTATCTGTCACAGTCGATTGGCTGACGCCGCACGGTGCGCAAACCGTCCCAGGTGAGCTGGCCCGCAGGCACAGAGTCCTATATGGGCTCGCACCTCTGCTTGGAGGCTACCGGATGGGTGCTGACCTGTGAGCTGGGCCGACCCTTAACACATGGATCATAATGGCCAAACTGCACTGGGCCAATTATCATCACAAGGAAACATTAAAATACGGTGCAACTATACAACATGAACACGTAAAACACAACCGGACGCGCAACTCGAAACCGGAAGCAAATCAAACCGCCGCGCGCCGCAGGACTACCGCGATTCGTCAGTGCGTTTGATAATGTTTCTGTAAGCCAGAGTAATTCGATATTTGATCCAGGCCTGTAGATGGTACCATCTGTTATAACTCGCCCGTATATGGCGTTGCTGTACATCAACTTCTATTCCGTTCAACTTGTCGCCATAAAAAAAAATGCACGAATAATATTTTCTGAGAGCACAGATAATATTTTCACGCTACCCACTTTATTGTGACTCGCCACTAGATGGCCCTGCAGCACATCAATATCTATACTGCTCAACTGATCGCCATGGAAATTGGTATTAATAGGTGTTTGAGCCCAAATTATATTTTCGCGCTATTATCGTTATTGTAGCTCGCCACCAGGTGGAGCTGCGGCACATCAACTTCTATACCCCTCAACCGATTGTCACGAACATTGGTATACATAGACATTTGACAACGCATAATATTTTCGCGCTATTCACTTTACTGCAACTTACCACCAGATGGCGCTGCAACACATCAACTTCTATACCGCTCAACCGATCGCCATGAAAATTGGTATACATAGGTATTTAAAAACGGAAAATATTTTCACGCTATCAGCTTTGTTTTGAATCGCCACTAGATGGCGTTGCAGCACATCAAATTCTATACCATTCAACCGATCAACACTAATATAATAATATAAATATAAATATAACAATAATGTAACATTCCACTAATATAAATAATATAAACTTCAAAATATTCAAATGACCGAAATAAAATCGGGACTTTTATGAGAAATAACTGGTAATTACACACTTACCTGCAACATGCAACAAATCCCCTACTTTATTGACGGAAATAAGTAACTGATAATTGTTCCTCTTAACAGTTAGAGAGATATAACCGAAAAACTGAATCGGAGCGCCATTTTTTTACGATGGCTGTTCGAGCGCAACGGATAGAGTAGGGCACTTTTAATATTTTTAACAGTACGCCTAAATGAACATACCTATATGCCAAGTTTCAAACAGTTTGTTTTAACTAATAAGTTATTAATATCCAATATTTGTAATAAATGAAATACAATGTCGCTCATTATCGTATCTTGCTACGATAAAAAGGTAGGTTATTGCAACAGGCTTCGCATGGTTTACTCCCCTTAACGAGCCGCTCTTCTTAGAAATGGGTCTGGGTGGAGGCGGCCATACCGTGACGGGGGATAGGATGGGCGGCCTGGGAAGGGGGTTGCGGGGCACGGAACTGGTAATTAATGACAGTTTGGAGTTTTGGTCGTTGAAAATTTCCCGATTCCTCATTAGCTGATATTAATTCGGCTCGTACGTGAAAACAAGTGAAGCCACCCGAATTGAGGGCAAAACTTAATTGAATGGTTGTCTTCGCGTGCGTTCAATCCTGACAAGTTTGTCTTTAAGGAGCAGCACGCATTTAGCGAGAAATTACGAGTTAATTAGCAAATTATCGATGTGTACCATCGACAAAGAAAATAACCACTGTTTCACCCCCGGAGGGCAAGAATTGTGCAAAAACCTAGAATAATAATGGCTTTATTATCTTACTAGCTGCGCCCAGCGGTTTCACCCGCGTGGTGATGGAAAATTGTGATAATGATGATAGACCACCATATATCTTTATAAATTATAGCCTATGTGTTATTCTGATGTGTAAGCTATATTACTGTAAAGTTTCATCAAAATCCATTCAGCAGTTTTTGCATGAAAGAGTAACAAACATCCATACATACATACAAACTTTCGCGTTTATAATATTAGTACAATAGTAGGATAGAATTTAAATTTCGAATGTCAATTTCTTAGATTTTTTCCTACTTACTTGACAGTTATCGTTATATATTAGATAATTCCAACTATATCTTTATAAATTATAGCCTATGTGTTATTCTGATGTGTAAGCTATATTATTGTAAAGTTTCATCAAAATCCATTAAGTAGTTTTTGCGTGAAAGAGTAACAAACATCCATACATCTATACAAACTTTCGCGTTTAAAATATTAGTAGGATGTGTTATTCTGATGTGTATGCTATATTATTGTAAAGTTTCATCAAAATCAATTCAGTAGTTTTTGCGTGAAAGAGTAACAAACATCCATACATTCTTACAAACTTTCGCGTTTATAATATTAGTAGGATAGTAGGAGAAAATTTTCAAAATCAGACGCTTGAATTTAAATTTCAAATATCAATTTCGTAGATTTTTTTCCTATTTACTTGACAGTTATCGTTATATTTTAGATAATTCACACTATATCTTTATAAATTATAGCCTATGTGTTATTCTGATGTGTAAGCTATATTATTGTAAAGTTTCATCAAAATCCATTCAGTAGTTTTTGCGTGAAAGAGTAACAAACATCCATACATACATACAAACTTTCGCGTTTAAAATATTAGTAGGATGTGTTATTCTGATGTGTATGCTATATTATTGTAAAGTTTCATCAAAATCAATTCAGTAGTTTTTGCGTGAAAGAGTAACAAACATCCATACATTCTTACAAACTTTCGCGTTTATAATATTAGTAGGATAGTAGGAGAAAATTTTCAAAATCAGACGCTTGAATTTAAATTTCAAATATCAATTTCGTAGATTTTTTTCCTACTTACTTGACAGTTATCGTTATATTTTAGATAATTCACACTATATCTTTATAAATTATAGCCTATGTGTTATTCTGATGTGTAAGCTATATTATTGTAAAGTTTCATCAAAATCCATTCAGTAATTTTTGCGTGAAAGAGTAACAAACATCCATACATTCTTACAAACTTTCGCGTTTATAATATTAGTAGGATGACTCTTATTTTATTACTCCTAATACAATATCGTGGGCATACATTTTTTACAATAAATCGATTAGGAAGATTAAACGTTTTGAATTATATACATTTCCTTTTTGTATGCGGATTTTAGTTATTCCTTGATTATTTTAATTATTATTTTATTATTTTATAATATTGGTGAAATCTTTTTATTTATTTCATCTACTGTTGATGCTTCCTAATTAATCCGGTCTGTTTCGATTATTTCATGTTGTATCTTTTTAAAATAATATTTCAGGTCATTCAATGTTACGAATTTTAATATCGAAAGCTTGTTAGTGCTTTGTTTTTTTTAGATTTAATTTAATTGTAATTGGTGCCAATTGCTAGATGATTTAGGTAGAGTAATGAATAATGCTATTAATAATTTGGTTATTACTAAACTTAGAAAATAAGTCAAATTGTCAAAGTGTTACCATAACAGGGAATTATGAGAGCCATAATCTGCTGAATTATCACCATAAATGTAACACCATAAGTCAGACAATAAATATATTTAATTTTATTTCGCCTCGAAAAAATATTTCTGGTGGAATAATGAATAATGCTATTAATTAATTGGTTATTACTAAACTTAGATAATAGGTCGAATTGCCAAGTCAAGTCATAAAAATCTACATTCGTTATGGGTGATTAATGTCGCATCAGCCGCAGATCTACGATTTTTTCTAGCCGGGGCAAAAAGCATTGGCGCCCTTACCCTCCAACTTTTGAGATTATTGGTTTTAAACGACTCACGAAACAAATACGCAGGGTCGGACATTTTGCGACCGTGGAATAATAGCCTTTTAATAAATTCGCATTATTTAATACTTTAATGCATTTTATTCCATTAAATAATTTGTGATTTGTTGGAGACTCAACAAAAAAACATGTTTATGGGAAGGAAATTTATTTCAAGGGCTCTGCTGCTCTTTGTTTAGCACAATTGAAAGATAATCATTTTCGTTTAATGTATGCGCTATGTAACCTGGGCTCAGACAGATATATGTAACTTTAAAAGCATACAACGGCGTTTTCTAAATTATCAATTCATTTTCTGTTGTGCTCATGCATTTGAATGTATGTATGAGTAAAATAAATAAATAAAAAAAATAAAAAAATGAACTTTTTTCTGAATTGTTTTATTGCTAATATTTTTAGTTATTTCTTTTATATTCTGTTTTTATTTCAGGTAACACCACATTTTTGTTTTATCTACCATGTTTTTTGTTATATTATGACAATTTATTATCGATTTTTTTTATTTTTGACTTTGTTTTAAATATTGTTTTTTTTTAGGTTATTGAGCAACAAAATTTTATTCTGAGGTAATATTTGTTGTTGTTTAATTTCCCGGTAAATTTTAATTATATTAGTAAAATATTTTGTATACCTACATAATTTAACTTTTTGATACATACATTTTGTGATTTTAAATTTACAACAGTAAATTTAAATTTACTGTTGAATGTCTATGCAATCGTGTTGTAAAATTAATAATTGTACGCCTAAGAGGCGGGTTGTGCGACACTGAAAAAACTGTAAAATTCCATGTTACTACACCACAATCACAATAAAATATATCAAAATTTGAATTTGAAATGAATTTGAATATTCCAATTCGAACTGAAATTCTTTATTTTACAAAAATCATACTAACAACTACAGAAAAAATAAACCTAACATAACTGGATCGCACAAAGGTAGGTTCAGATTCGTATAGTTAAGTACTGCCTAATGCTAAATAAAAAATACATTGAAGAAAGCAGTGAAAAATAAAATCAAGTAAACTAAAATTTTAGTAAACAATAAAATTTCAAATAATCTTAAAAAATATGTGATCATAATAATAATAATATGTGATAATAATAAGGTATGTGATAATAATAATATAGAGAACAGAAAGCTTGCCAATCATAAATATATGGTAGGTGAATAATAATGATAATATTAGTTACTGTGTTAGGAATGGTAGGTTAGCTAGGAATAAAACAAATTAGTTTTTCAGTTTCTTTCCTTCCCTGGGTGATCAACCACTGGGTTAGTCTTTTTTTGTTTATATTTATACCTTGAGTATTAATTCCGGGTATATCCTTATAGTCGCCGCTATACAAACTGATGACTGGGCCAAAAATCATTAGAATCATGACATCCCTTTCGCACTTTCATAACGTTACGAGCTCTCACTCAGATCTGTAGTAGTGGTCATGTCATGTCATGTCGCATAAAGAAATATGGATAAAATATTATCGATATTGTCGATATTGTTTATTACACATTTAATGGATATCCGACCTCTTATTATCAAACTTCAAGAAGACGATAGTGACAGCGTAGACGAATTTTAACCCTTTAATTTTTTAAACTGTATTGTAATACTGTAAAATATAAAATATTGTAAACTGCACTACTCAGTAGTTATTTCGTGTCAAAATTCCATATCAACTATTTTATAGCATCAAAATAATGTGTGTACTCTCTGAATACCGTTGTCAAAAGCGTTGTAAAATACTCAAAACAGGCTCCGGTATACACGTAGTACACTGCCAACTAGGTAACGACATATAATATATTCACATTTTAAATTTATTTTGATTGACGAATGAATGTGGTTGGTTTGCCGACAGCATGTCTACCTGCCTACTTTTCTATAGTGCTTGAACCTATTAGTAATTAAATAATGTTATAACATATGCCTAATAAACCAAACAAAATATAATAATGATATCGACTTTTAAATAAATCTTTTATCGTCAAGCGACCGTCCCTACGCTCAATGGCAGATACGGGGCCGGTCATCAGTTTCTATGATGCGACTATAGTTTTATTGAACAACGACGGTGCCAAGTAAAGCAAATGTCTTTGTGCATGGGTACTATTCAGTTTAGGAACTTTGTGGTTACTATTAGCTATCGCCTTTTTTAAGATGATTTTAAACTGAAAGTATATTTTTTCTGTAATATGAATAATAATGAATAACCAAAATGATTCTTACTAAATAGTGAGTAGCGAATAATACAACGTACGTACATTGCGGCTCCCCCTCCCCGCCCTGTCGAATCAATCCGCTGATCCTAAGCATTGATACTTTCTGAGGTGACGGGTTCGCCCGTTGTAGTTGACAGCTCTAGTTGCTATGTTACATGTTACTGTGGGTAAACTTTGGTACGAGAAGAACTTGCTGCAGGTCAATAGCAAGCATAAAAACATCCGAATTAGGGAAGCGTGCCTGGCAGGAATCTTTATTAATTGTAGTGAACGCTTTCTTGTACCTGGCATGGTGAAGCGACTGTTCTTGTTTAGCTTTACTCAGTTCGTCTCAGGAAGATGCAGTAATGGTAAAACGTAACAAGTCACATGTTCGGCAAACATCTGGCTTGGTACGGTGAAGTGATGCGTTTTTTACAGCTGTTTGACAAGTAATATGCTGGCACATAGACCGTTCGACGCGTAAGAAGCAATAAGAACTGTCAACTACAACAGGCGAACCCGTCACCTCAGGAAGTTTTAACGATATCAGATCGTTTTGTCTCCCGTGAAGTGAGCGCAGAAGACTTGGGAAACACAATCCACAGTCTAATTAGGCCACCTGCCCGTCAGAGGCCAACGCCTTACGGTGAGGCATTTAGAATTTTATGTTATACGATATTATATCATATTAAATTTACTTTTCATTATTGTATTTTATATTAATATTTTTAATATAATATTGATATAATATATGTATGTATATATATGTGTATATGTATATGTATATATATATATATATATATATATATATATATATATATATATATATATATATATATATATATATATATATATATATATATATATATATATATATATATATATATATATATATATATATATATATATATATATATATATATATATATATATATATATATATATATATATATATATATATATATATATATATATATATATATATATATATATATAT
The DNA here is from genome assembly GCA_944548615.1 of Micropterix aruncella. Lineage (NCBI taxonomy): Eukaryota > Metazoa > Arthropoda > Insecta > Lepidoptera > Micropterigidae > Micropterix > Micropterix aruncella. The sequence continues at coordinate 2,173,932 of OX155970.1, forward strand.
ATATATATATATATATATATATATATATATATATATATATATATTTATATATATATATATATATATATATATATATATATATATATATATATATATATATATATATATATATATATATATATATATATATATATATATATATATATATATATATATATATATAGATATATACATATACATATATATATATATATATATATATATATATATGATAGTTTTGTGTATATATTCTTTTTAGAATTGATCAATAAGATGATTATAAAGTAAATAATTATAAAAGCCACTTACATCGTGACGAAGGATTCCCTTGATCGGATTCGGGAATGCTTTAGGTGTTAACGAGAATGATGAATGCCTCTCACTTGCGGAAAGAGGAGTAGGTTTAAGTTGGGCCCATTTTTCAACTAGTAAACGCTCACCCTTCATCCAATTATCTCAAAAATTAAGCTACAATCCTTCTTTATACGTAAACTCACTCAATTTCCTATTATTTCAGGGGAAATAACAAGACAAGACGAGCTACTTGACAGGTGGAAGAATTTAAAATTTCGAATTTCGTTTTTTTATTTTCTAAAGGTGCGATATAAAGAAGCTGCGATCAATATTCAGCTGAAAACTTAAAACTAAAAGCGTGACATGCCCTCATATCAATGAAAGGAAGCAGTCAGCTCTTTCCTATTAGTTGGAAAGATTACCTTTAACCTAAATGGATTATTTACAATGAACGAAACATAAAATATGTAAAAATTCAATATTTTGAAATATTTGATAGTTTTGTGTATATATTCTTTTTAGAATTGATCAATAAGATGATTATAAAGTAAATAATTATAAAAGCCACTTACATCGTGACGAAGGATTCCCTTGATCGGATTCGGGAATGCTTTAGTTGTTAACGAGAATGATGAATGCCTCTCACTTGCGGAAAGAGGAGTAGGTTTAAGTTGGGCCCATTTTTCAACTAGTAAACGCTCACCCTTCATCCAATTATCTCAAAAATTAAGCTACAATCCTTCTTTATACGTAAACTCACTCAATTTCCTATTATTTCAGGGGAAATAACAAGACAAGACGAGCTACTTGACAGATGGAAGAATTTAAAATTTCGAATTTCGTTTTTTTATTTTCTAAAGGTGCGATATAAAGAAGCTGCGATCAATATTCAGCTGAAAACTTAAAACTAAAAGCGTGACATGCCCTCATATCAATGAAAGGAAGCAGTCAGCTCTTTCCTATTAGTTGGAAAGATTACCTTTAACCTAAATGGATTATTTACAATGAACGAAACATAAAATATGTAAAAATTCAATATTTTGAAATATTTGATAGTTTTGTGTATATATTCTTTTTAGAATTGATCAATAAGATGATTATAAAGTAAATAATTATAAAAGCCACTTACATCGTGACGAAGGATTCCCTTGATCGGATTCGGGAATGCTTTAGGTGTTAACGAGAATGATGAATGCCTCTCACTTGCGGAAAGAGGAGTAGGTTTAAGTTGGGCCCATTTTTCAACTAGTAAACGCTCACCCTTCATCCAATTATCTCAAAAATTAAGCTACAATCCTTCTTTATACGTAAACTCACTCAATTTCCTATTATTTCAGGGGAAATAACAAGACAAGACGAGCTACTTGACAGATGGAAGAATTTAAAATTTCGAATTTCGTTTTTTTATTTTCTAAAGGTGCGATATAAAGAAGCTGCGATCAATATTCAGCTGAAAACTTAAAACTAAAAGCGTGACATGCCCTCATATCAATGAAAGGAAGCAGTCAGCTCTTTCCTATTAGTTGGAAAGATTACCTTTAACCCCTCAAATGTGAGGCGTCCCTAAAGGGATGCCTTGGCAAAATGTATACAAAATGTATATAAATTTATATAAATGTAAATATAAATGTAAATGTGCGCCGCTTTATAGTAATCCGCTCTATAGTAATGCTATAGATCTATAGTAAACCCCGCTCTATGTAAATGTAAATGTAAATGTAAATATAAATTTATATACATTTTGCCGTAGGCAACCCGAGCTAATCGCCATTCATTTGAGGGGTTAACCTAAATGGATTATTTACAATGAACGAAACATAAAATATGTAAAAATTCAATATTTTGAAATATTTGATAGTTTTGTGTATATATTCTTTTTAGAATTGATCAATAAGATGATCTGATCATCTTACTGATCATCTTATGATCATCTTATTGATCAATTCTAAAAAGAATATATACACAAAACTATCAAATATTTCAAAATATTGAATTTTTACATATTTTATGTTTCGTTCATTGTAAATAATCCATTTAGGTTAAAGGTAATCTTTCCAACTAATAGGAAAGAGCTGACTGCTTCCTTTCATTGATATGAGGGCATGTCACGCTTTTAGTTTTAAGTTTTCAGCTGAATATTGATCGCAGCTTCTTTATATCGCACCTTTAGAAAATAAAAAAACGAAATTCGAAATTTTAAATTCTTCCATCTGTCAAGTAGCTCGTCTTGTCTTGTTATTTCCCCTAAAATAATAGGAAATTGAGTGAGTTTACGTATAAAGAAGGATTGTAGCTTAATTTTTGAGATAATTGGATGAAGGGTGAGCGTTTACTAGTTGAAAAATGGGCCCAACTTAAACCTACTCCTCTTTCCGCAAGTGAGAGGCATTCATCATTCTCGTTAACACCTAAAGCATTCCCGAATCCGATCAAGGGAATCCTTCGTCACGATGTAAGTGGCTTTTATAATTATTTACTTTATAATCATCTTATTGATCAATTCTAAAAAGAATATATACACAAAACTATCAAATATTTCAAAATATTGAATTTTTACATATTTTATGTTTCGTTCATTGTAAATAATCCATTTAGGTTAAAGGTAATCTTTCCAACTAATAGGAAAGAGCTGACTGCTTCCTTTCATTGATATGAGGGCATGTCACGCTTTTAGTTTTAAGTTTTCAGCTGAATATTGATCGCAGCTTCTTTATATCGCACCTTTAGAAAATAAAAAAACGAAATTCGAAATTTTAAATTCTTCCATCTGTCAAGTAGCTCGTCTTGTCTTGTTATTTCCCCTGAAATAATAGGAAATTGAGTGAGTTTACGTATAAAGAAGGATTGTAGCTTAATTTTTGAGATAATTGGATGAAGGGTGAGCGTTTACTAGTTGAAAAATGGGCCCAACTTAAACCTACTCCTCTTTCCGCAAGTGAGAGGCATTCATCATTCTCGTTAACACCTAAAGCATTCCCGAATCCGATCAAGGGAATCCTTCGTCACGATGTAAGTGGCTTTTATAATTATTTACTTTATAATCATCTTATTGATCAATTCTAAAAAGAATATATACACAAAACTATCAAATATTTCAAAATATTGAATTTTTACATATTTTATGTTTCGTTCATTGTAAATAATCCATTTAGGTTAAAGGTAATCTTTCCAACTAATAGGAAAGAGCTGACTGCTTCCTTTCATTGATATGAGGGCATGTCACGCTTTTAGTTTTAAGTTTTCAGCTGAATATTGATCGCAGCTTCTTTATATCGCACCTTTAGAAAATAAAAAAACGAAATTCGAAATTTTAAATTCTTCCATCTGTCAAGTAGCTCGTCTTGTCTTGTTATTTCCCCTGAAATAATAGGAAATTGAGTGAGTTTACGTATAAAGAAGGATTGTAGCTTAATTTTTGAGATAATTGGATGAAGGGTGAGCGTTTACTAGTTGAAAAATGGGCCCAACTTAAACCTACTCCTCTTTCCGCAAGTGAGAGGCATTCATCATTCTCGTTAACACCTAAAGCATTCCCGAATCCGATCAAGGGAATCCTTCGTCACGATGTAAGTGGCTTTTATAATTATTTACTTTATAATCATCTTATTGATCAATTATATATATATATATATATATATATATATATATATATATATATATATATATATATATATATATATATATATATATATATATATATATAGTTAATATTTGGTTGGTTTTTGGTAAAATTTCTTTTTTTAAAGAATTCGTTTAAAGGATGACACTTTGATGAAAAAATAAAAATAATAAAAGCCACTTACATAGCTGGAAGGTTTTCCCGGACTGGATTGCCGGACAATCCAGTCCGGGAAAACCTTCCAGCTATGTAAGTGGCTTTTATTATTTTTATTTTTTCATCAAAGTGTCATCCTTTAAACGAATTCTTTAAAAAAAGAAATTATATATATATATATATATATATATATATATATATATATATATATATATATATATATATATATATATATATATATATATATATATATATATATATATATATATATATATATATATATATATATATATATATATATATATATATATATATATATATATATATATATATATATATATATATATATATATATATATATATATATATATATATATATATATATATATATATATATATATATATATATATATATATATATATATATATATATATATATATATATATATATATATATATATATATATATATATATATATATATATATATATATATATATATATATATATATATATATATATATATATATATATATATATATATATATATATATATATATATATATATATATATATATATATATATATATATATTCTTTATCTTAGTTACATGTTTATTTTCTACTCCTAATTTTAAGTATTTAGTAGTTTTTAACCTAATTGTTGTATATTTATTCTTTTGTGATCAAATAATTATTTTAATACGACAATTTTATTTTTTATTTTTTGTTACAAACATATTTTGTTTTTGTAATAATCACAGTATTGAACAAGCACGCATAAAATTAAACGTTCACCTTAGAACAGGTCGCGGCCTAGTTAGGTGGCGTTGTCACAGGACTATGCAATGTATTTATTTTCTGCTATTTATTCAATGTCTATAATATTTCTGGGGATAGTTCCTAAGATAAAATTTGTTTTAAATTATTTTTGAATTACTTAATAAAGAAAGAAAGGCACAGGGAAAGGTGCCTAGCGGGCAGCCTCGCCCCCTAACTATCAGTTTTGGAAGGATATCTCCGTCTGGATACAGACATTAGTGCTGTAACATCACTTGCCCGGTGCTACTCGACAGTATTAGGCATAGGTATGTATGCTAACTAAAGAACGCGTGTTCTACGAACAGTACTTATTTTATTATTTTCTTTTTTTTTTTTTTTTCGTAATTTACAACACTAGTTAAAGGCTAATATAATAAACAAAATTGGGGCAGGAATAACCAAACTCTCCTAAATAGAAAGTTTTCCAATGAAGCGTCATAAATCGAGTGATTTGCCCGAGTATCTGCAGTGAGTCGCGCGCGGGTGCCCCGGTATTATTATAAGGCTTACGACCCTCGACTGGAGGCTCAAGGGAGTATGAAAATTTAATTAAAAGCTGGGTCCGGCATCCGCTCTCCGCACCTCGCCGTCGTCCCAGCGGAAATGGTTACATTTTTCAGGCCCTCTCGACCATGAAATATACCGTGGACGATAGCGGGAACAGCTGCGCGCGACTCTCCCTCCCCCGTTTTTTCAAGCCGATTTTCGCGACTGTGAAATTTGACAAGTTACTGAACTTTATTTCGAGTTTTGAAAGCTTATCGGTTCATAATGGTTCCGTAAAGCTTGGGTGGTGTATGCCAAAATTTTCTGTCATCTGGCCTTCCCAGATCACTGTTCAACTCATATCTGGTAGCCTCTTCGAAGAGGGGCCTGGATAATATTATAAGCGGCGTTGAAGGTCTCGTTGAAGAGTTCAGAGAATTGGTTCGCCTTTGAAAACGACTCTTTTCTGAAACTCTCCGAAACGGACATTCTGTTAGTTATAAATTACACTTTTAGGCGTAAGTTTAGGGGACAAGAATTCTATAGAAAATCGCGAACACTTGTCGCTTCTTTGTAAATAAGATAATAGACCTTCGAGAACGCTCGTCATAAATCGCCATCGCCTACTGACCGTGGGAGGCCGAATTCGGTGGAGGTTTTTTTTGTGTTTTGTGGTTGGCTGAGCTTTGAAATGCTGACCCTTCGTAAACCATTATTTGAAAATATTTGGCAGTGGTTAAAAGTGTTACACTCGCACCGGTCGCTCCTTTGGCGGCGAGGATTCCCCCGTTCTAATAGTGTTTATGTTTCGGGCGTATTATAGTATAAAATACTCGTTTTAAGTAGCCTAATTATAGTGTAAAAGACTCGTTTTTAAGTATCCTAATAGTGTATAAGCGATTACATTTTAAAGAAATAGACGTCCTTATAATGAATTTGACCTTCCCTCTTTCGAACAAACCGCACTATTAGTGCAAACGCCTTAGATTCGTCGGCAGTCGAGCAGCGGTTTTGGTGTTGTCACCTATGAAATTGAACCCCGGTAAGAAATAAAAGCTATCAAAATACAGTCCAACGTGTCTACCGGGGTTGCTGCGAAAAGAAGCGATAATAGAGGTATTCGCGCATAAATAGTGCGAATATCGCGACCAGGGCCTACCCTGTCAGGGCCGCTGAGAACTTCTCCAACGGCTGAAATCCTGCAGTCGTAGATGAGATCCGAAGATCGCAAATTCGGGGGAATACTTTGGGCGGAACTGGATAGTTGGTGTGTTGAATGCCCAGTTGGCAAATAACCAGAGGGGTCTGGAGACATATTGATTGTTGATTGATGCGAAGTTTTGATCAGAAGGTTTTACCGAAGTTGATTAAAGATTGATGAGGCAAATCCACGCACTGGGATTTTCAGTGGAATTTTTGTAATTATTTCGATAGCCGCCAGGTCTTAACAACTTCCAGTTGCACACCAATCATCAAGAAGTTCGGCCGCACGTGAGCTTGGAAAATGCGGTTATTCTGTTTTTTCGTGTTTTGATGTAATATTTCTTGTCCTTCCAAGCTGAGTTTTTCGCAATTGAACTTACGGTGATCAACTGCCTGGTTTAGCTTCACATTCGAGTGTCAAGTTCCTCGATATCATTTGTTTACATAGTTGGAGACGACACCATGTTGAAAGTGTGAAATGGTGAAAGTGCGTGGCTTTGTCCTATTTTTTGGGGCAACCCCCCGCATTTAAAAAATATATATATATATATATATATTTCTCTGCAACTGATGATTGAACATGTCTGATATTTTCAGGGGTTATAGGTAAGATACTAATCTAAAACTCCAAAATAAAACTGAAAGATTATGTATCTCTAATTCTCCACAATTTTCGAAAAAACGAAAATTGCGGAGATTTACCCCCACCTACCCTATGTATTAAAAATTATATTATACGAGTATATTTTAACATTGAACTTTGTTAACAAAAATTCTTAAATTTTGATTTTATTGTCCAGGTCTCCCTTGGACAACGGCGATTGCAACATCGCCGAAATATCAGGTGTTACAAACTTCACGCGGTAAATTTGTTTTTGCCTAATCTATAATGTTATACAACTTTGATGATCTTCGATTTCAAAGGCATAAATATTATTTTGACGAGGCATTATTATATTAAATTGTATATGACTCATCATATATTTCATACTAAGGACTTTTTGATATTTTCTTTTAGTTCTCTTTCTATTTTGTTTTTTTTTTCTTTTAACTATCTTTTTCTCTTTGTTTTATTTATAAGTATACTATATTTATCTCCCTCTATTTAACTAAATTTTATGTTGAATTTTGATGACACAAGGCAATTAATTTTTAACGGCCATCCACAACTTTTAAATATTGAATTTTAGAGCCTTATCCCCTTACAACGGGTAAGTCCCAGTTGGGTGTCGAACCAGCATAAAGCTGACCAGAATCGAATAAGCATAAAGCTTCGAGATAGGATACCATATGTTTAGAACGGCATCTATCCATAATGCGCAGCGATATTTCCAAACCACGAGCGCCGCCATATCAAACATAAGAGAAGAGTAATGAATGTTTGGAACTATGAGTGCCTTGGAAAATCCTTTCTGCCAAATCGTGGTACGGCCTAGAGCATTCTACAGGGTGTCCGGTGGCAGAATAAGGATTTTAATTTCGAATTTCTCTTTAACTGCTAAGAGGAGGAGCGGCGAGGGAGCCGCGTTAGCTTTGTCATTTGTGCGGGATTTTTAATAACGATGTCGCAGTGGACGGGAGAAGAGCGTGCGTTCACAATCGAAGCGTATTTCAAGACCAATGATTCGTTTGCAACTGCTCGTCGAAAATTATTGTTCGCATTATGTTAATATTCGACGTAGACGTCATGTCCAAGTGAAGATTTGATTCGATTATGGATGCGAAGTTTCCGGGCAACAAGTTCAAAAGCAAACAACCCACGGCCGGGGCCCAGCCGGACGTCGAGAACAACGGAAAACATTGAATCGGACCCTATTTTTTTTAAATCATCGAGGGCAAGTAATTGCCGTGAATGGTGTTTCTTATCGGCGCATGCTTAATGATTATTTTTGCCAATAATTAAAGAAAATCCTGCTTTCACACACATGGTTTCAGCAAGATGGCGCCACAACACTGCCAGAGAGATGGGGAGTTAATGGGCCCTTGCTGAGTTGGCCACGAAGACCCATTCTGTTCAGGGTTGGTCACACTCACGGGTCAACACCTATCCGACGGCCTCCACGCATGAAGTGCGAACCTGGGTAGGACTCTGGCCTTATGGTCAGTTTCCTCTGGGAATCAACCTTCTGGCGATCCTGGACGGTCTGCGCACCGTGCGGCGTAAGCCAATCGACTGTGCACTCTGACTAACATATTGAGATGTCAACCACAAAGGGCGAACCCATCACCGCAGGACGTTTTAACGATTCATCGTTCTATCGACCGTGCAGTGAGCGTAGAAGACTTTGGACATTACAAATCCGACGTCTAGCTACGCCACAACCCGCAAGAGACCAACGCCTTTACCGCGAGATAGCCAGTAATGTTACCTGGCGGGCCGACACTCGCGCCCTTGCTTCCAATTGTGACCAGATTTCTCCGGTCTCTCGATTGGTTCCGAGTTCGAGGTCGCTTGCGCGGTCCTCTCCCTTACGAAGCGGTGAAACGGTGTACACCGAATCTATCGCGGACCAAGGCGTCCTTTGCCCGACTCTGAACCGGGATCGGATGGCCAATGGTCATTTCAAGAGCAGTCGCCGTAAGGTAGGCAACCACCCCCGCTCTATAGGAAACAATACAATACATAGACCTACCTACCTACCTACCGCTCATACGCCTAATGTTAACTGCTAACGTTTATTTAATTTTTTTTAATAAAATCCTTACGATAATTTATGGAAAAAGTGTAAAATCCGTGCCGTGGGTTATCAGTGAATATGCGTAAATAAGAGTAACTGCTTAACTGTGAGTAATTGCTGAGGATCGATCGGAACTATTTCGGCAACGTCAACCTGTCAAATTAATCATCGATCCTTTGCATAATATACATTCTGAAGTGAACTTGGACGCGTTTAAACTTGTCGCAGTAAGTAGAGTGCACAAGAGAATTTATTCTTTTTAAAGAAATAAAATCAAAGTATTATTACTAAGCAAATACATTCCATCTATCGGTTGTAAACTGAACTACCAAGTACAATCATAGACACAAACCAATCTGTCGAATCAGTGTACTTGACCACAAGCGCCACACTCCGTTTATCTCCGGTAGATGGCTTAGTAGTCTAAACTACCGGAACATTATTACAAACATTATTGCAAAACCAGTGCCTTATTTACATTATGAACAACTGCAATAAATGTAAGGACAAAATAAAGAAGGAGGAACGGCTAATATGCACTATTTGCAATCTATCTCTACATTATTATTGCGCGGGAATAGTCGAAGATTCGTTCGGTCGTATGGGCAACAAGAAGAAATTTTTTAAATGCAACTCTTGTATCGGCACCGAAATAGACTCGAGGACCTTGAGATCCGCTAGTTCTGCAGCGGCCCCGCCTAGAGAATCACCAACTTTGGCACCTGCGACTGCACCTCGCAACGCAACGCTGACACCGGCGAATATAAACAGCCCTGTCCACAGCCACACCAACGCCATCACGGAGCTATACCGGTCGTCGCCCTCAACCTCCAGCCTTAGAGATCCGCTCCTTTGTCAGGATAATTCAATCGTGGAAATTATTTTGTCCACTATTGACTCGAAATTTACCGCATTAAGCGACAAAATTGATTCGAAGCTCGATCAGGTATCTAACACATTGCGAGAATTCAGAGAATATATCGAGTTCAGCAATAATAAGATCGACGAATTATCCAAGAAGGTAGATAAAATCGAAGCCAACGCTATCCGACTGGCTGCCGACAACAGTTCTCTCAGGACACAACTCCGACTTGCCGAACAAAAGACTGATCAGCTCGATCAGCACTCTCGTATGCAGAACATCGAAATATTCGGCATTCCGGAGCGTCGCGAAGAAAACCTTGTCCAGCTGGTGCAGAAAATTTCTGCTGCTGCAAAATACACCCTACGCGAAGAGGACGTTGACGCTTGCCATCGCGTTAGATCGAGGACTTCTCAAGAAGACGGCAGGTCTTCCCCTCCGCGGACGATTTTATTAAGGCTTTCCACCCGGAGGATTAAAGAGGACTTGCTCGCCGCTATTCGCACATCCAAACCAACTACCGAAGTCATCGACGGGACAAATATTAAACGCATATACTTCAACGAACACTAATATCTCCGCGCAATAAAAATCTGCTATTCCATACCAGGGCTGCCGCTAGACTTGCTAATTTCCAGTTTGTGTGGATTCGCGACGCCAAGATCTTCGTACGCAAAAATACAACGACACATCTAATACATATCCGCTCGCTCGAAGACATCTCAAAAATTTCGCAAACGTACTCGCAACAGCCAAACGTACTCGCAACAGTCAGAGATAGTGTCGACCCCGCCGAATAAGTTAATTAAAATTAGCCAGTTTACATATTAATCTTATGTCTATTTTAAATATATATTTTCAAAATGTTAACGGTCTTCGATCTAAAACACACGACTTTAAGGTAAATTGCTTGAATTGTGATTTCCCAATAATTGCGTTAGTTGAAACTTATCTAAAACCAAGCGTTTTAACCGCTGAATTATTCGATTGCTCGAGTAATTATGAAGTCTACCGGCGAGACAGAGAACACGGTGCGGGTGGCAACAAAAAGGATGGGGGAGGGGTTCTAATCGCTTTCAAAAACGATATCATTTGCAAAAGGCAGAGTCGATGGGAGAGTAATGAGTGTGAGGACCTATGGGTATCGATCTCACTTGACAAAAAAAATGTCCACCTCTGTTGTACATATATTCCACCAAACTCTACGCTTGCTACTTATAACGTATTTTTCGGAAATGTTTTTAAAATTATGTCTCTTCATCCTACATACACTTTTTTGATATTAGGTGACACGAACTTGCCACACATTAATTGGAATATAACTGCATCCCAAAAATATTTGACAGCTGACCAGCCGACGGAACCTGTAAGTAGATGCGCCTTTAATCATTTTAGTTTATGTGGTCTAAATCAATTCAATAAATTCGTTAATTCAAATGGCAGAATCCTCGATCTCGCCCTGTCAAATTCTGGTTGCTACGTCACGTTGCCCGACACTGTCTTGCTGCCGGAAGACCGGCACCACAAATCTTTTATTGTTAATTTGGAGAATACGCCAATATATAAAACACACACTTCCTTAAAAAATAAAGCTGTCCCAAACTTTATTAGGGCCAACTATCGCGAAATCAAAACGGCACTGAGAGAAACTGATTGGAATAATTTATTTGTAAATAATTCTGTGGATGATTGTGTCAACATTTTTTATAATAAAATCAGGAATATTACAGATGCACATGTACCCTTAAAGCACACTCGTCCCCTTAACTATCCCTGTTGGTTTTCGGTCGCGTTACGCAGGATGATATCGGAGAAGAAAAAACACCATAAAAAATGGAAAAAATTCAAAAGGCCCGCCGATTACTATGAATTTTCACTGCTACGTGGACGCGTCAAAACCTTAACAAAAGATTGCTACCGTAAATACATTGAATGCACTGAATCGTCGATAAAAAATAATATTAAAGAGTTTTGGTCGTTCGTTAATAACAGCCGAGTTAATCGGGGTCTACCAAAAAATATGTCCTTCGAAGGCACTACCTCATCCGACTGCCGAACTGTGTGTAATTTATTCGCGGATTATTTCAGTTCAGTTTACGAACCGGTTCCTCCAGCGAGCGGGACAGGCGCGGGGGCTGCGTCCCCGGCCGCGAGGACTGCGTCGGCGCTCCGCGCCGCCGTTTCTCCCTCAGCCACTGATGATAATTCATGTGCGGTTACTCTCGCCTTAGTAGAAATCAAATTTACAGATATAAAAAGTTATATTGATCGATTAGACGTTCGTAAAGCGATGGGGCCGGACGGTCTACCACCGCTTTTTATTAAACGATGCTCCCCGGAAATTATTCCGCCATTATTATATATCTTTCTTTACCGAATCTATGCGAACCGGCGTTTATCCTGAGAAATGGAAGACGGCCCATATCACTCCAATTTTTAAGTCGGGAGATAAAAGCGAAGTCAAAAACTATCGGCCTATATCTAAACTGAGCATTTTTGGCAAGCTATTAGAATATCTCGTGTGTCGGAGCGTTTCATCAGCATACAAAAATATCATAATACAACAGCAGCACGGTTTTATTGCCGGTCGGTCAATTAACACTAACTTATTACTATATACAAACTACATAGCTAACGCTCTGGACAGCCGCAAGCAAGTGGACGTGATATTTACTGATTTTTCAAAGGCTTTCGACAAAGTGAATACCTCTTTGCTCTTGCAGAAGTTATACCGTTTAGGCATTCACGGTTCTTTGCTACGATGGATGGAATCATACTTATCGAATCGATCCCAATTAGTCCAAGTAAACGGACATTTGTCTAAAGCCATCGACGTCACCTCTGGTGTGCCACAGGGAAGCCATTTAGGGCCTGTTTTATTCACGCTGTTTATCAACGACATCGGAAAATGTTTCAGGAAATAGCAATTCTTACTTTATGCTGATGACCTTAAAATTTTCAATACGATTGCTTCTGCTGATGACTGCTATGATATTCAAGCCGAGCTAATAAATTTACAAGAATATTGCGTAACAAATAAACTGTACTTAAACCTAAATAAATGCAAAACCATGTCTTTTTCTAGATCTCATCGGCCTACACATTACCAATATGATATCAACGCGCATAAACTGGAAAGAGTTTCTGAATTCACTGACTTAGGTATAACATTTAATAGTAAACTTAACTTCAATACTCATATCGAGCTAATGACTTCCAAATGTTACCAGTTGCTGGGATTCATTTGGAGGGTAACGAAGCCTTTCAAGGATTTCCGCGTTGTTATGCTCCTGTTTACATCGCTTGTCCGGAGTAGACTGGAGTTTGGCAGTGTGATTTGGAATCCATGTTACGAACAATATGTTTCAGACATTGAAAGAGTTCAGAAAACGGTTCTGAGGTGGATGCGTTTTAAATTCTTTCACGAAATAGAATTCGCCGATTACAACGCCCAAACTCACTTTTTTAAATGTCAATCTCTGAAGACGAGACGTACTCTTACAGATCTTCTCCTCATTAATTCACTCTTTACCCATAAACTCGACTGCCCTGATCTGCTCAGTTGTTTCCCGCTGAACGATCCGTCGATCCACAGAACTCGTCGTTGTGATGTCTTCCGCCCGCCGCATTGTTCAACCAATAACGCTCTATTCTCGCCGGTGCCCCGTATAATGCACTCATAAGTGAAAATCGTAAATTGCTTTGATGGTATGCTTCTAAGTAAATCACAATTCAAGCAACTCGCCTCTGCAAAAATAACGGACTAAAAAAAAAAAAAAAACACCAAACGGAAATTAAAATAAAATATTTAAGTTATTAGAATAGTATAACAAAATAGGTAAATTATTAATAAGTAGAAAACGTTTTTAGATTTATATCAAATAACTTAATGTAATATTACCTATCTCTAGTACGTAAGACTGATGTAAATCTGTTGTTTTTTCAAATAAAGAGAAAAAAATACAGTTCCCAGTTTCCCCCGACTGTTAGTCGGAGAGCACAATCGATTGGCTTGCGCCGCTCGGTGCGCAGACCGTCCAGGAGCGCCAGAGGTTTGATTCCTAGGGGAGACTGGTTGACCCAGTGTCCTACCCGGGTTCGCACCCCATGCGTGGAGGCCATCGGATGGGTGTTGACCCGTGAGTGTGACCGACCCTGAACACCTGGGTAATCGTGGCCACCTCATCATGGGCCCGTTAGCTCCCTGACTAACAGTCGGGGAGTCTGGAAGCAGTACTGTTTCCTATAGAGCGGGGGTGGTTGCGGACCTTACAGCGACTGCTCTTGAAACGACAATCGGCTCCCCGATCCTAGGTGAACAGCCGGGCAAAGGACACTGTGGTCCGCGGTTGATTCGGTAGACACCGTTTCACCGCTTCGTAATGGAGAGGACCGCGCAAGCGACCTCGAACTCTTAACCAATCGAGAGACCGGAGTAATCTGGTCACAATTGGAAGTAAGGGCATGAGTGTAGGCCCGCCGGGTAACACTCCTGGCTATCTCGCGGTTAAGGCGTTGGCCTCTTACGGGCTTGCGGCGTAGCTAGATGGTGGACTCTTTTGTCCTCAAGTCTTCTGCGCTAACTCCAGGGAGATAGAACGACTAATCGTTAAAACTTCCTGAGGTGACGTGCTCGCCCGCTGTAGTCAACAACCCTAGTTGCCAGGGAGGCCATAGCGCTTCTTCGCGATTTCTTCCCTGAAAAATTAATACGCCATTTTGGTGTTATCCTCTGGCCACACAGGTCGTCGGATCTCACCCCTATGGACTTTTTTCGGTGGGGGTACTTCGAAAAGTAAAGTCTATAAAACAAACCCAGCGTCTATCATATCACCTAAATAGAATATCGATCGCGAAGCCAGTGGCAACTCGACACCAGTCCTCGAGCGTGTTGCACGGAATACTGAGGCCAGCTTCCAAAAGTGTGTCCGACCTGACGGTCAACATTTAGACGAAATAATTTTTAAGAAATAAAAAATACATGTGGCACTCGGGGACTGCCGCGGTAAAGCTATTGCATAGCATTTTTTAACAACTTATGCAATTATAATTATTTATTTAATTTATTTATGCAGTATGAAGAATTTTTTTTCTGATATCAGATAACTGCGCTCTATCGGAAAACGTTGAAATTATTCTGAATCGATTCGGAATAATTTAAACGTCTTCCGATAGAGCGCATGAATTTTATTCGATAAAGCAAAAAAAACGGTTATTTTTTTTGCTTTATCGCAGCTGGTTAATCGCAGTGGAGTGAAAGGGAGAGGGTTAAAGAATCCAAAAATAACAGGTACCGTTCGGTACCTGTTATTTTTGTAAGGAAAATTAATGTTTTTTAGATATTATTCCTTAAATAAATAAATATATAAAAAGTCAAATATTTCCGCGTCCAACATTTTACAGCAAAGTATTCATTTCAAACTGATTTATACTTTTTGAGAAAGTGGCTCCAATGGCGATGCGATGGCAGTGCGCGGGGGGGGGGGGCTGGGGGGAGGGGGGGAGCATTCCGCTTAAAGTGCTAAAGGGAGAAAATAATTTTGCTCGCACCGGTAAAGACGGACATTAATTCTCCATCTTCGCGGGGGCCACGCATTAAATGGGAATGCCGAAAAGGAAGTGCCGAGCGCTCGGGTCACCGTGCGCCCCTCTGCGAAAACGGGACGCAATAATATTGTCATCTGCCGGAGGGGAAATCTTAATTTCATGCCGTAAGTGTGAATATACGATGTTAACGTACGGTAATGTTCGTTCGTTCGCTAACGTATCCAGGACAGGTTAGGGCCTATAACTATACAAAAAGAACGATAACTTGTCGTTTAAGCGATGCGATATATTACCTATACATGAAAAAATTACATACTTACTAGCAATGGCGCAGTTTAGAAATTCAGAATTTAAAATACCAATACAGTACAATAGGAATGTTAGAGAAAAAGTCCGTAAAAGATTTGAAGAACCAAAAGCGAACAACTACTATGGTGAAAGGACATTAAAGTATGTACCTCATTCCAAGAATCTTTAATACTATTGTATCTGAGAAAGTCTGTGTAAGCGTGAGCAAACAGATGTTTAAAAAGAGATTAAAAAGCTACCTGTTGGACGTTTATAGTGAAATTAGTGGTCATAAGTAAATTTGTTATACGTTTCTATAATTTAAGCTTGTAGTAATACTGACCTAATTTAAGCCTGTAGTAAGACCAGTAGTAATACTGATGTGCATTGTTTTTTATATTATTAATATCTTTTTGTATCACAAAATTAGAAAAAATTAGACTAGAAAAATAAGAGTTTGTCTCGCCAACAAACTGTATACCAGTTTGGCGAGATTTTAATATTTAAAATAATGTAATTTTTCTCTGAATAAAAAATAAAAAAAAATACGTGTGGCACTCGGGGACTGTGGCGGTAAAGCTATTGCATAGCATTTTTTAACAACTTATGCAATTATAATTATTTATTTATTTTATTTTTTTTATTTTTTCTGATATCAGATAACTGCGCTCTATCGGAAAACGTTGAAGTTATTCCGAATCATTTGCGGCTGCGGAAGCAAATGATTCGGAATAATTTAAACGTCTTCCGATAGAGCGCCGCGCATGAATTTTTTATTCGATAAAGCAAAAAAAACGGATATTATTCGAAAAAACTACTATGCGAAAAAAAACGTAGATAAAAAGATAGATAATTAAATTATCTTTAAAATGGTGCAGGTTTCATAACAATACGCCAGATAGTATTTGCGTAGTAATCGTTTTTGTGTTCGGTTAGACCTAATTTCTCAAATTAATTACACTATGTAATATAAACAAAATCTAAAATATTCAAAGCTAAGAATATTAGGAAAATGTTCTTGTTTAATATATATTTTTTTCGAATCGTGAGCAGTACTCGTTTAGACGTAATTATCAGTTTAAAATCATTAATATTCGTTAAGAAATTTCTTCATTCGGTCGCCGCGCTGGCATAGCTTTTATCGCGGGCCTAGGCCCGCGATAAAAGCTATGCAATAGCTTTAAAAATAAGGAATATGCGGCCTGTCCAAAAATATGCGGCCTGGATTTCCTTGTTCGGCTACTATAGACCTAAATGTGTTATGGGTGTTGACAACTGCGGGCAGGGTAGGAGGTGGTCTTCATCCTTTCCACAGTCGATCCAATATGCGACTGTGGAGTTCTACAGTCGCATATTGGATCCTCTGTTTAGCCCCAGTAGACGAGACTGACTCGGCATCTTGTCACGCCCATCCTCAGTCTGTTTAGACTACGCCAGGCTACATATGGGGGGGGGGGGGGTAGAACCCCGGTGCTATCTCTTCCATTACCTGAAGCCCTCCATGGAGCGATCCGGTTCGAAGACTGGTGCGCAGCCTTGGAGCGGTTTTGTGCGGCTCAAGAAAAACTTTCTCGATTTGAGGCAATTGTGGTATGGTTTGTGAGGGACCACCCCTCAGTAGACTCCAAGTTGTGAGGTGTGAGGTGGTGGTATCAACTTACGAGTTATCTCCGTATTAAAAGGCGGTTTTGCGTGAAGCAGAAGGTATTTATTGAATCGGTTGAAAGTTTGATTGCAGTTACGAGGGTATATAGATGAGGATTGTATTTGTGCTCCTGGTATCTTGTACTGGGCACGGCTCGTGTCTGTGGGATTGCAGACTGATGCTTCGTGACTGGGAAAGATAAGGAAAAGAAAATAAGGAGCCGGACTCGTTGAGCGACCCTTTGAGAGGGGTACCGAGTATGCTGTCGCAACCTTGGGGGAGGTGATCACTCGAGGAATGATACTTTGGTTTGTTTTTCGCCGGTTTATATAGGCCGGGAAATGATGCAATCCGAAATATTCCGAGTAAAAGTATTGTGTCATCGTGCTGATTCAACGCTCTACGAGTCAAAATAATAGCCGAATTGTGTCAGTGTATTTCACTGGAAATCGATGCATTTGTTGATCGCATGTAACGGTACTTAAGGGCCGTTACAGGTTCTTACCCATGCAGTGGGTCGATTGTTAGGTCTTTATCAACTTTAGGCCTCTTGTCCATGGAACGTTTTTTTTCAGCATACAGCGCGTTAGTCGCGCTGTAGAAAAAACCTGAGCTTGTGTCCACTGCACGGTTTTTTCACCGTACGACGCGTTAACCCTTAGAATGTGAGGCGGTTACCTACTGCAAAATGTATATAAATTTATATAAATGTAAATATAAATGTAAATGTGCACCGCTCTATAGTAATCCGCTCTATAGTAATAGTATAGCTCTATAGTAAACCCCGCTCTATGTAAATGTAAACTTGTGTGTAATTATAAATTTATATACATTTTGTCGTAGGTAACCCGAGCTGGTCGCCTCACATTCTAGGGGGTGCGTATCCACTACGTTCGACTGAGCCAGAATTGGATATTTGGACGGTGAACTTAGCACAACTGAAAAGTATGGTAATGGCATTTCTTAGCAATCAAATAATTAGATAAATATGTAGTATTAAAATTGTTAAAAAGGAATAACTAGTATAATAAAAAAGGTTAGATAAACATTAGATATACATATGTAAATATAATCGTTTAATATTACGCTCTAACGGATGTCTCCGTCTCGTTTACTATAATCTAGAATAATGATTTATATATTAGAATAATAATGATAGTAATAGTAATGGAGTAGAGTAATAATAATATTATTAACAGTAGAATTATAATAATAGCCTATAGTAGAATAATAGTTATAATCTAGAATAATAGCCTAGAAAAATAATTAACGATTTGGAATCATCTGTAAGGTTAATTATGTTTTGGGAAATAAATAAATAAATAAATAAATAAATAACTCTGCTCCACGCATCTGCAACTGCTCAAATGGAGACGGTTCGCGCATCAACTCAAGAACAACGAGTACTCCGCAGTTTTCATTAGAACATTGAGCGTGTGAGAGTGGCCACCCTTCACTAGACTCCAATTGATTGTGAGCGAAGGGTGGTTCTCATCAGGAAGTTTTCTCATAAAAAAACATAAAAATATAAAACTAAATAAAAGACAGATTATGATAAACATGAGATAGCAGGGAGTTGCCTTTTTATCTGCCAAAGGGATATACAAAAGTTATCTATTTCTGTGGGTAAGGAATTAAGAAGAGCTATAACCCTTCCCACTGGCCTGTCTACAAAAATATTTTTACGGTGGTATGGCACATTAAACAATAGATGCGATCTCCTCGGTGTGTAATTTACCGGTACGTACAATTCAAACTTACATCGTATCTCGGGCAAATAAATAGTTCCTTGAATTAATTTATATGCAAATATAATTAGTGAAATATATCGACGCGTTTCAAGACTGTAACTGTTGTATCCTACCATTCCTAGCACAAAATCGGACGGAAATAAGTATGGATAAATATTGTATTTTCTGTAATAAATATATCTTAAATAATTTCTTTCAACGCTCTACCATCTGAATGTATTTGTTTTTACTTGTACACCAGATGACCGAGTTATATTCAAGTATGCTACGGACTAAACAATTATATAGTAGAAACATTGCATGAATATTATTAAACTGTTTGCATATGCGAATAACAAAACCGACCATTTTGCTAGCACGATTGCAAATATTTGTAATGTGTGCACGGAAATTCAACTGCGTATCAAATGTAATTCTCAGGTCCCTCACCTCGGTTGACCTTTTAAAATTGACCCGTTTATCGTGTATGGGAAAAAACAAGGTGTTTTTTTCTTAGTGATGGTTAAAAAACACTTGTTAGTGTTGAAATCCATGTCATTGACAGAGCCCCATTTCGAAAGTGCATCTATATCTTGCTGTAATATTTCCGCTTCTCGAGCATCTGTTATTTGATGAAAAATTTTCATGTCATCAGCATATAAACTATTTGATACAAATTTTGCCGTAAATAAACACGGCTCGCCGTGGGCGAAGCACGGTTCTTATTATTATGTCGGCGGCGCCTGGCCGTTTCGTTTTTCTGCAGTATCCGTGGAGAAGCTCCCATAATGATCCAAACCCTACAGACGACCGCGCCTAGACACGGCGAATTAGCCGTGGATTTTAACAGCGACAAAAACGTGTCTGGACAAGAGGGATTAGGCGTTAAGAATCAGCCCGGACATCAAGACGTTTTGCAGGGGAGCGATGCCGATGAGCGAATAAAGCATTTCGACGGGAGTAGGTTTGAGGCAGCTGGAAACAATTATCGTAGCATCGTTCACAGAAGTGTCGTATATTATTGCATGTGTTGATCCACTCCATAAAGAAACGGCATATTCTGCTGCGGAGATGCATAGACCCAGAGCTGAGGTTCTCAGTATAGTTGGGTTGGCTCCCCATGTACTCCCAGTTATGAGTTACGGTAATCTATACTAATATTATAAAGAGGTAAAGTTTGTGAGGTTGTAGGAAGTAATCTCTGGATCTACTGATCCGATTTTGATTTTTTTTTACCAATATAAAGCCACATACTTTACGTTTATTGGTCATATTAGCAACAATAATTATGAATTCATATCAAGGTAAGTAAATTTATCGTCTCAAGTATTTACAACAAAAGACTTTTCCCTTTTACTGCATATAATTTCACTTTTTCTGCATAAATGATTAAAGAGATAAGACACTCACAAATAAGACACTCACAAGAAGACACTCAAAAAATAACGGTAATATAGTCAAATTGGCATGCAAATACATACATACATATGCAGTAAAAATATAACCCTTCTTTTGGCAGTCAGGAAATAAATCATAGCACTCAGTACCTACTAACCAAACCACGCTCATAATTTCATCACAAGTAAAAAGTTTTACCGCCCAACGAAGGGGGCACAGGTCAGCTAGTAGGTATTATATAATACTAATATTCGATTGTACTGCATGTTATAAATATAGTATATGTATTTACGATATTACTGTACAATATAAATGTAAGGTAGAAATGTAAGATTGTAATGTACTCTCGTAATGTAGGAGAGTAGTAGTGGTTGTTCATTAAGTCGGGTAATATTACAATAATTAAAACGAAGTTCATATGAATGCGCACGGCGGCCGTCGGTACGGAAAAAAGGCGGTATCGCATATGTATGATATTAACCACGGTTAAAACATTTAGTTAGTATGTATAAAATTTCATTTGTTTTTTTTATTTTTACGTAACCGTGGTACTCCAATAAGACTCAGGAAGTGAAATCGATTTATCACAGGAGTGTCTTATGGCGCTAGCCCCGAATACTATTAATTTAAAGCTAGTGCAAAACTGCGTATCACTACTGAATTCCCTGGGCGAAAAGAACAGGGTAATTCTAAGATGGGTTCCCGGCCATGCAGGCCCGGCTGGCATTTATGATAGGCCGTTCTAAGTTCCACTATGACCTGGCTGCTGCACCCAGGGTTGGCTCGGGACAGAGCATTTTATAAAAGCTTGTTTTTTTTAATTGGTTTTTACTATTAACTCATTTAAATTATTGTTCTTCACTGTGAATTCCTCTGCTGGCTTAAATCGGGGCATACGTGGCTGCTGTAAGTCACCCGGCAGTTGATAAGGAAACTGCTGACATTAGGGAATACGTACGGCTGACAATCTGATTCGGGGCAAAGTTGACAGCCGGACTTTGCTATCAAAGGGTCGACGCTTTGTGACCCGAAAACTTACTAATCTCTTTGTAAAACCTTTCTCGGTGATACGTGCGACGCGCCCGGAACATATCTCTCCACGTGCTAAGCCACGGGTAAGTTTAAACGTAAAGTTGTCAGGGTAAGATTTGGGTACAGTTGTTTTCTACTTATGCCTATCTCTGGTTTGTCATAAAGCTTGTAATGGCTTTATTGCGTCTAATGTAAGTTTAGTTACTCGTATGCAAACTACGTCACTTACCGTAGATTTGAAGATAGAATGATGCAGATTCATCCTCGTAATACCATAACGTAGGTAGTGAAATGACACTTAAATATTAACATGAGATTTGTAAAGTTTTATAGGAACTAGCAGTTGAGCGGTGTCGATGCAACGGGCGATCCCGTCACCTCAGGCTGGTATAACGATATGTGATCGTTCTTCCAGCCGTGGGATGAACGTAGAAGACTTTATGACGGCACAAACCTACCGTCCAGCAAAGCCACGAGCCCGTCTTACGGCGAGGCACTAGGAAGGTAGGCGTCTCAAATATGGTCTCCAAGCTATAATATTCATGTAAAAAGAATTGAACGTATTCAAAATTTGTTCTTGAAACATTTGAATTATCGTTTATTTTTGTTCTTTCCTAATTACAGCGAAGAAGCTAGCTTTCATATGGTCTTCAGTCACTACAATCAAGAAGAAAATGTGCAGATGTGGTGTTTTTCCATAAATTGTTGAGAGGTTACATTGATTGTTCGGATCTTCTTGGAATGGTATCTTTTCGTGTACCATCGCGACTCACTCGCCAAACGGAGTTTTTACACCTACCGCAGGTTGGCACTAATCATGCACAAAACTGTTTTATTTATAGAGTATTTAAAATTTATAATACGCAACTCGGCGATATTGACGTATTCAATTCGTCATCTATCGCTCTTAAAAAAGGAATAATTAATGACGGTGTTGGCGTATCATTGTAATCGCACTATATAATATAATATTAATAA
The DNA here is from genome assembly GCA_944548615.1 of Micropterix aruncella. NCBI lineage: Eukaryota > Metazoa > Arthropoda > Insecta > Lepidoptera > Micropterigidae > Micropterix > Micropterix aruncella. The sequence goes on from OX155970.1 coordinate 2,196,647, forward strand.
TATGTATTCAAGAATATATTTCAATAATATGTACGACAATAATATGTATACATTAAGGAACGTGTATTCACATAAAATTGTATTTACTTATATGACTCTTCCCTTCCCAATTCCCACCTTCTGTCATGTGAGTGTATTCTTTATAGAAAACTGTTTAGAGTTTAAATTATTAAGGCCCCAGTCTTCAAAAATTTACGCCTAGCGCTCTTGTGATGAGATGTCAACATTTTCTATTTTTTAAAGTAAACATGCAATATGAAAAAAATACATTGTATGCGATAATTGGCAATATGAGTAATATTTAGGATTTTTTTGACCATTTAGTTCGAAATGTAGGACTAAGTAAATGGGCCTCAAACTTAGTTCGTTTTCTTTGAATACGTTTGGAGTTGATTTTTGGAGTTGGAGTACGTTTTTTTGACAACTAATAAGTTATCGAAAAAAATATTCAGCGCAAAATTGAATTCATATGTTCCTCTTTAAAATGCGCTGGTCAGATTTTTCAAATCTTTTTTTAATTTCTTAATCTAAACGTCACAATAAAGGTGAGCCCGCACCTACGCGTCGCGTCGCTGCGCTGCGCGTCGCCGCGCGTCAACCGTCAAACCCCACCAGCGCGGCAGGCAACTGCAAGTAACTGCACGTAAGAGGCAGTCGGCGCTATTTATATGATCAGTGGTCGGCGCCAGACGCTCGCGGCTGAATGTCGTGCGTTATTTGCTCGTGCCTTCTAACCACGAACCTAAATGGACTCGGACTACGAAGTTTTTCTGTTTGCTCAAAAAATAACCTTAATGTTAATAAAAAGCTTAACAATGTATCTGATATGTATGTAGGTATCTACTCTAAGCAAGTATTCTCACCATAATATTCGAAATTATACCTACAAAATGTTGATAGATATTTGGCATTAAATACGTCCAGATATATATCTCTAGGGGTTGTGGATATTCACGAAAATACGTTTTTTTTAAGAACAATGCTAGAAATAATAACAGTATCAGATACATGATTCTGAATTCTTAATAAACTAAGTTGAAATTAAAGAAACTAAAAAAACCTTACACTCCCATATCCTCGCTGATTTCTTCCCATATATTCTCCTTTCGTTTTTGGTCCATGTAATATCGGTGAGATATATCAAAAATTTCGTCGTATTTGCTAACAAGCATTATAATTTTTTTCGTTTATGGCTCTAACTTCGTACCTATAGTTAATATGTGATGGCATTTTAGAAGAAAACATTTATATATGGCAATGAATGGCATTAACTGAATTCTTTCTTGACAATTCATTAAATAATATTTTGTATTTGTAAGGATATTTTAAATATTTTTGATGTTTTTTAAATATATTTCAAAGTATTTACTTATTTTTGATAGTTTATAATGTTTTTTATGACATTTTGTTTTGAATTTTATGTAGGATATTAGGGTAATTTTATTAAGTATGTATGATGTTAAAAGAAATTCTAAAATAATAACGATGGAAATAAATTGTCTACCTTAGAACAGGCGGCCGCCTAGTTAGGTCTTGACTATTTAAAATTGTAAAATATGTCAATCGAAAATGGATAAATAAATTTGAATAGGTATTCGTTAACTGACTCATAAAAATAATCGAATAATCGTCATACACCAAACCCGAAATCGTCATACACCAAAACATCGGAACGGCGACACGTAGCGACGTACACTCGGCGCGGCTCCGCGGAGCATAATGAGTCACCACTTGCAGTTCGCTAACCCGCACCTGAGCGGAGCGTCGCAGCGCTGCGCTGCGCGTCGCGTCAAGGTATTCTCGGGTGACCAACTCGGACGCGACGCGCGGCGACGCGCAGCGCCGCTCCGCTCAGGTGCGGTTTAGTCCATACAAATCTATAGAAAGAATATTTTGTCGCGACGCGCAGTTACGTGCAGCGCAGCGACGCGACGCGTAGGTGCGGGCTCACCTTGAAAGATTTTGTCGGTTTTTTAAGTTGATTCAACCATACTTTCTATCTTTAAAAGCCACTGAAAATAAATTATATTTAAATATTATAAAATAGAAGCGTTGATTGATAGAATAAAAATAAAATTATTATAAAAAGTATTTTTTTTTCATAACATTCTCAATTTCTGAAAGTACGCCCAAATCCCGGCTTTATATACGAAAACGCTGATAGAAATTTACTAGAACGAGCGGAGCGCTCGTAGTGTTCGGACGTTTGGATCTACGCAAATTTTCGTGGTACCTCTCGCTCTAACAGTTATTCTCCCACACACACAGATTCATTATGTTATATCGACACAGTTAACGCGTAGTCAAAGCTTACTCTACTTATAGATATTATAATATTTTATTTTGTGGTTTGATTAGTTGTATAATATAATATTTATAAAAGGAAAAACTATCTTTGTACAAATGGAAGGATATTAAAGTCAAATGTTAAACTAATTAAAGCAAATAGAATGCTAGATTAAGTATATTTCTATTACTTCTTGGCATTTCTAAGGGGCTATTTAAAAATGGCAAAAGTGAAACAATGTTGTCCATCCGTCCGTCCGTTTTGAGGCTCTGATGATGAATCAGAATACTGCTAATGGAACTTTGAGGATGTAGGTAGTAGACATTCCGAGTTTTGGGTCATTTGTCACAATTCGTCGAGCAGCTTCTTCTTTTGAGGTCTTGAGGTTCTGATGATTGATCAGAAAACTGGCAATGGAACTTCAAGAGTTTAGGTAGTACACATACCGAGTTTTGGCTCATTCGTCACAATTCGTGGAGCAGCTTATACTTTTGGGGTCTTGAGGCTCTGATGATGGATCAGAAAACTTGTAATGGAACTCCAAGAGTTTAGGTAGTACACATACCGAGTTTTGGCTCATTCGTCACAATTCGTCGAGCAGCTTCTACTTTTGAGGTCTTGAGGCTCTGATGATGGATCAGAAAACTGGCAATGGAACTTCAAGAGTTTAGTTAGTACACATACCGAGTTTTGGCTCATTCGTCACAATTCGTCGAGCAGCTTCTACTTTTGAAGTCTTGAGGCTCTGATGATGGATCAGAAAACTGGCAATGGAACTTCAAGAGTTTAGGTAGTACACATTCCGAGTTTTGTGTCATTCGTCATAATTTGTCGAGCAGCTTCTACTTTTGAGGTCTTGAGGCTCTGATGATGGACCAGAAAACTGGCAATGGAACTTCAAGAGTTTAGGTAGTACACATACCGAGTTTTGGCTCATTCGTCACAATTCGTCGAGCAGGTTCTATACTTAAGGTCTTAAAACTCTGATGATGGGTCAAAAAACTTTTAATGGAACTTCAAGACTGTAGGTAGTAGACATACCGAGTTTTGGCTCATTCGTCACAATTCGTCGAGCAGCTTCTACTTTTGAGGTCTTGAGGCTCTGATGATGGATCAGAAAACTGGCAATGGAACTTCAAGAGTTTAGTTAGTTCACATACCGAGTTTTGGCTCATTCGTCACAATTCGTCGAGCAGCTTCTACTTTTGAAGTCTTGAGGCTCTGATGATGGATCAGAAAACTGGCAATGGAACTTCAAGAGTTTAGGTAGTACACATTCCGAGTTTTGTGTCATTCGTCATAATTTGTCGAGCAGCTTCTACTTTTGAGGTCTTGAGGCTCTGATGATGGACCAGAAAACTGGCAATGGAACTTCAAGAGTTTAGGTAGTACACATACCGAGTTTTGGCTCATTCGTCACAATTCGTCGAGCAGGTTCTATACTTAAGGTCTTAAAACTCTGATGATGGGTCAAAAAACTTTTAATGGAACTTCAAGACTGTAGGTAGTAGACATACCGAGTTTTGGCTCATTCGTCACAATTCGTCGAGCAGCTTCTACACTTGAGGTCTTGGGGCTCTGATGATGGATCATAAAACTGTCAATGGAACTTCAAGAGTGTAGGTAGTAGACATACAGAGTTTTGGCTCATTCGTCAGAATTCATCGAGCAGCTGCTATATTTGAGGTTTTATGACTCTGGTGATGGATCAAAAACTGTCGATTGAACTTCAAGAGTACAGGTTGTAGACATACTGAGCTTCGGCTCATTCATTTCAATTCGACAAGCAGCTTCCACACTTGAGTATTGAGGCTCTGGCGGTGGATCAGAAAACTGCTAATAGAACTTCGAGAAAGTAAGTGCTAGACATTCTCAGTTTTGCTCATTCGTCTCAATTCGACGACTAGCGTCTACACTTGCAAGAATATGGGTAGTAGCCATATCAAGCAATGACTCGATACGTATTTGGGGATAAAACTTAGATTAAAATATATGTTTTAAATTTTTAAGTAAAGGCTTGTTTTTAAAAAATTATTCTATTATTTTATTATTATGTTTTAGCCAAAATTTGGTAATTTTACAGATCAACTGACGAATCTCGCCAGCCATTATTAGATATTAGTAACACAAGAAACCGATCCTCGCGCGTCATTTGTAGTAAATTGCTTTCAAACTGAAAGAGTTTTAGAAGTCCCAGTATACACGGAAAATACTGAGACACACATATTCCAATTCAACAGAGGAAACTCCTGACCGATTCCAAAGTAATGAAATTGCTAAGATACACGGTACGTTCTATAAAATGAAAAAAATACGAAGACAGTTCACTACGTCAAAAAATGATTAGACTTCGTATTGATATTTTAATCTCATTAAACCATGTATTTGGCTTTCACTCAAATTGCGACGAATCTATGTGTCCTGCGACTGACAGACTAGACTTTTCACAGCAGTAAACTTAAAATACATGATGCTTTGGAAAAAATGAGCCACATTATTTCCTTTCTGGCTTCAAAAGCAAAAAGGCTTGGTTTTGATGTAGATAGTAACCTTGCTGAAACTTTTAATCCTGCAATTGCTAAATACACTGAAGAAACACAATAAATTATACACCACGAAATTATTACCAAGAAAGATGTTCAGCTGCTGCAATTTCCTTTAATTCCAAAAAACCTATTCATCGAATCCATAAAGTCATATTAAATAAACCTACTGGAAAATTACCAAACAAGTATGACATACAAAAATCATAAACAAAAATCTACAAATGAACGTTTCGTAAAAAATATCACAATATTAAAAATGATCCAGATTATGGTCAAAAGGCTCAAAGACAAATGGAACTTTCTAATCAACAAAGGAATGAAATCAACAAAGTTGTAGCCAAGAATGGATAGAGCAGACAAAGAAGGTTGACAGCAAATATATTTTGAGAGATATGTAAATAAAAAGATAATATAAGTTGTGCACCTCTAGTAAAATCTATTGTTAAACCGCGAGACATTTCAAATATTGTGTCAATTATTTATAGACCAGATAATGAACAAAAAGCATTGAGTCAATTATGTCTGCAAGAAAAAGTAACAATTGAGCGCTGTGGACTGTACATCCACAAAACAATTCTATACTTAGGAGCAATCCATGATAGTCTTTAAAAAACAGAATTTGGCAAAACTGGACTAGTAGAAGTCAAGTTTCCATTTTCAGCAAAAGGTATAAATCCTGAAGATGCAATAAATAACCATAAAATAAATGTTTGGAAATTTAATATAAAATACAACACTTTCATAATAAATAAAAACCATGATTATTATTACCAAAATCAGTGTCAGGTAAACGTTACTAAAATAGATGTGTGCCTATTTGCTGTGTGGACTGGAGAAGAGCACTCTATGAAAGTTTGATATATGAAAAAAAGACGAAGCGTTCTGGAAAACAAATATGATTTGTCCGTTGACATAATTTTAAGTAAACCGTTTTGTTACCCATATTTATCGACTGGCGGTTTGATCACTCGATGCCAGTAAAATAGCCCACCTAAATAATTGAAGCCATGCAGAAGAAAGCTGATAAAAGGAAAGTTAATAATCCGCCTACTTAGCCAAAAATTAACCTATAAGCATTTACTAGTATATAAAATACTTGTGTACTAGTATATAAATTACTTGTTTGATATTTGTGACTCATGAGTGTATTTTTTGGTTTTACTAATAAATAAATATAAAACATTTTGTTCTGATCTGTTACTTACGTCATAAAATTATAGATCCTTGATTTACACATCATAAAAATAACTACCACGAAAATATTAGCCGGGATAACTGTCTCAGCTACTAGTCATATTCTAATCCCGACAGTAACTAGAATGTGATTAATTGTTGAGTTGTCTAGCCCTGGCTAATTTGTTCATATGAGCTCTAAAGAGCTTAAAATCTAATGCCCATTTATAAATTCTGAAAAAAAATCCCGTATAAAATATCCAAAAATGAGTAAATACATAAAATACATTTATTTAGTAGAGCATCTTTCATGTCAAAATCGACGCCGAGTTCGCGCGAACCCCCCGCGGCCCGCCGTACCCACACACCCCTGGCCCGGCCGAAGTCAAATATCATATTTTGCACGGGAGGTCTAACGCCTTTTAAACACATCGTTTCAAAATTGTCAAAAATACGTGAAAACAAATAAAACCGGCAAGCATTTACACTCCTTCGACTGCACTTAATAACTGAGCGGTGCCGCTCCGGCGCATATTACCGGTTTCCGTGCGGTGCGGCGCCGGAACGCACCGTGTGGCATAACTTGGGTTGTCGACTACAGCGGGCGAGCCCGTCACCTCAGGAAGTTTTAAGGATTAGTCGTTCTATCTCCCTGGAGTGAGCGTAGAAGACTTGGGGACAAAACAGTCCACCATCTAGCTACGTCACAAGCCCGTAAGAGGCCAACGCCTTAACCGCGAGATAGCCAGGAATGTTACCTGGCGGGCCAACACTCACGCCCTTACTTCCAATTGTGACCAAATTACCCCGGTCTCTCGATTGGTTACGAGTTTGAGGTCGCTTGCGCGGTCCTCTCCCTTACGAAGCGGTGAAACGGTGTATACCGAATCTATCGCGGACCACAGCGTCCTTTGGCCGGCTGTTCGCCCAGGATCGGATGGCCGATGGTCGTTTCAAGAGCAGTCGCCGTAAGGTCCGCAACCACCCCCGCTCTATAGGAAACAGTACTGCTTCCAGACTCCCCCGACTGTTTGTCAGAGTGCACAGTCGATTGGCTTACGCCGCACGGTGCGCAGACCGTCCAGGAGCGCCAGAAGTTTGATTCCCAGGGGAAACTGACCATAAGGCCAGAGTCCTACCCAGGCTCGCACTTCATGCGTGGAGGCCGTCGGATAGGTGTTGACCCGTGAGTATGACCAACCCTTAACAGAATGGGTCTTCGTGGCCAACTTAGCAAGGGCCCATTAACTCCCTATGTGACAGGGAGTGTCAAACATCCATGGTAGGTATGTCACGCACCGTGTGACATACCATGAATGTTTGGACGCGGCAGCGGCACCGCTCAGGCGCCGCAACGCAGCCGCACCGCATCGTGTGGCCCGGCCCTAACGCAGCCGCACCAAATGTGCAAGTGCAAACTTGTTTACATATTTGAATAGACGTGTCTAAACAAGACGTCTTATGTAGGCGCGAACATCGAACATGCAGCCGACAAAATGACTAGTATGCGCGGGTCTGATCCAACATTAAAATAGAAATATCTTGTAAAATGTATGGTCTCATATAATAACCAATGCCACTGAATTTCTTTTGACACAAGAAATTTTCTTATCATGTGCAAATGGCATTTGATATTATATATATTATATATATTTTGTAATATATTTCATTTTATATTTTATTGTATCTTATTGTACTTTAACTTTCGCTTACCCTTCTTTTCACATCAGTTGGTTGACTGGAAGATATTGTTATGTAGCAATAATTCCGCCATTGTACCTTCTTTAAATTGTGCAATGAAGAGTTTTTCATTCATTCATTCATTCAAAGGCCTAAGGAGTGCACACACAAAAAAAAACTGTAACTACGATGTAGATTTTTTTATGATTACTTCAAAATGACATTGGTATAAAAAAATAAGTGTAATAACTTCTACACTCTCAAACATTGGATAACTACATATATGGTTATTTGAATAGCAAATGACCCTCCTATCGCCTCTTCTTATTTGGATTATGACTATAGGTACGGAATTTTCGTTTTAACGAAGTAGATGCGAATTTATACGAAATTTCTTGAAATTTAAAAAAAAGACGAAAAAACTTTCACTAAAATTTCTCTGCACATGACATTAAATACAACAAATCAAGCCTACCTTTGTATTGGTCAGTTACTTTGCCCGTCTTTGACTGCAAGTCACAACCTTAGAACAAAATACTTTACTGGAAAACTCCTCAAAAAATACTTTTTTTTAGAGAAATTTCTCAACATGAGCTGATGATGGATATAATCACTTTCATCGCGTAATGCTTCAATCAGTAAATAGGAATGAAGAAGCTGCTTTTCAACATTTGCTAAAGAAGTGTTACAGTTAGTCTATAGAACGCTTATTTATTTAATATAATGTTGCCGTTACGGACAGAACACTTTTAAATGGTCAAATATTGGAATTACAACAATGTTACCTTATAATTATTAACAAATATAAATTGTAGATTTAATTAATAGTTGTTTTATATGCAGTATATGTGAATTTTAGCGAAATTTCGATATTTTCTTTTTTTTTGCGAAAATTCCGTATCCCTAAACATGGCTTACGGGACACCTGTATTTACATACCTACCTTAATTCAATATATACCTAGATACATAGATACATATATAAATACCTACGCAAAAATAAATTCAATTTTAACGTGGGCTATGTGTAATGAAAATTGAGTAATGGCAACATTGAAATGAGGCAGCTGTCTATTCAAAAGTATTCTTTCGCGAGCTACGTGTCGCTGCAGTTGAGTCGTTTAACTTACTCTATTACATTGAGTAAATCACATTTTCTCAGTGAAAGAGTCATTTTATTCACACCATGATGAGTGAGAAAATTGTGGATGATTACAGCGACGTGACCGTGAAAATTGAAGAAGATGTTGCTATTAAAACGGAGGTTGACTCGGACTTTACAGATTCGACTATTTTTCTAAGCGATTTCTCACCAGATGAACGAGGGAATGTACTTGAATTCGACGAAGGTGCGACTAGATTTATTAAACCTGAACCAATCGAAGGTGGACCAGCTGGTAGTAGTAATATTCGCGATGTTGGGACTAGCGGTGGACGCACCAAATCGCACGTTTGCCCGGAGTGCGGCAGGACGTATTACCATAAGAGTAGTTTGAATAGACACATTGCTGGTGTTCATTTGAAATGGAAGAAATTCCCATGCAGCGAATGTGATCGTGCATTTACAGTGCAAGACACTTTGAAGAGACATCTGGAATCAGTTCATATGAGGCTTAAGAAATACGTATGTGATGATTGCTGTCGTGCATTCACAGAGAAAGGAAATTTAAAAAAGCATTTAGACTATGTTCACCATAAATTGAAGAGATTTGTTTGCAGCGAATGTAATCGCGCTTTCACAAGGCAGGTGGATTTAAAAGAACATCTGGACTCAGTTCATAGGAAGCTAAAGGAATATTCGTGTGTGAAGTGCCACCGTGCCTTTACACAGAAAAAATCTTTGAAGAAGCATTTAGACGCAGTTCACAGGAAATTGAATAAATACACATGCGGAAAATGCAGTCGCGCGTATACAAAGCGAAGTATTTTAAAGAATCATTTAAAAAATGTGCATTCTAAATTAAAAGAGTTTGTTTGTAGCCAATGTGATCTTGCATTCTCACGGCTGCAGGCTTTAAACGGTCATTTAGACGCAGTTCACAGGAAGCTAAAGAAGTACCCATGTAGAGATTGCGACCGTGCTTTTACACATAAAAATCATTTAAAAACACACTTGAACACTGTCCATCATAAACTAAAGAGATTTGTTTGCGCTGAATGTGATCATACATTTTCACAGAAAGGAAATTTAAAGACGCATTTAGACGCCGTTCACAGATAATTAAAAAAATAATGGCGTTTGAAAGGACATATAGACGCAGTATATAGTTTACAGTTTATTGAAGAAATATTAACGTGGAGATGCGATCGTGTTTTTACGCAGTAAAGGCATTTGAAAGGACATGTAGACGCAGTTCACAGGAACTTGAATAAATACACATGTGAAGAATGCATTCGTGCTTTTACAAAGCGAAGTAATTTAAAGAATCATTTAGACAATGTTCATTCTAAATTTAAAGAATTTGTTTGTAGCTGTGGGGATTCTCTGTTACCATGCGTTGTCGATACGATCAGAACCCAACATTGTGAAGTCTTGTTCCCTCGGCGTACATAAGGCAGGATAAACACAGTGTTTAATGCTTAGCCGGGGCGCTCACTCGCGGCCTGGCCGCGGCGGCCAACGAGATACTACAAGTGCGCGCGGTTTAATTAAGGTGATTCCATGCATTTCGTAGTATCTCGTTGGCCGCCGCGGCCTGGCCGCCGCAGCTAGGTCGCAAGTGCGCGCCGGGGCTTAGACCATTTAATTATTAGAAAAAAACTAATAGATAGAGATGCCTTACCATTGATAACGTCAAACGAGAGTGATTGATATGTTAAATGTATGCGCTCATATATCGGTAAATGTGATGTTAAGTGAGGGAATTTTTCTTGTGAATTAATATTTTCAATTGTAAAAGATGATATTTCCATGCAATGTATCAAGTCATTGAAAAGTAAATCGGATGGGTAGCGATACGGTTATGATGTTTCATTTCGGCTCAAATCAATAATTTTCAGTATTGTTTAATCATTATTTAGTGTAGTATAACAATTTCTATGGTCTAGTATAAATAAACCTATGTTTGTTTTTTTATTATTCAATGGATTTGCCTATCTATTATTTTTTATTTTTGGATTTGGTATTTCTATTTTTGATATTTCTTAATGCTCTTTTTAATATTTAGGCAATGTAATGGTTGATTTTGTATAGTTTATTGACTTTCAGATTTCTAACGTGATTTAATTTTATTTTTACCAGATATATGATATGTTTCAAATATGAATATTATAAAAAATGTATTTATTAATTGTAAGTTCTATACCCTCGCCGGGTTTTTTTGGAATAAATAAACTTTGAACTTTGAACTAATTAAATTGAAAATAGGTATTTGAAAATTGACCTCTTGAATAAGAATAATGAAAGTATTCAATTGACTCTACAAGTATTTATTGAACCTCTTGAAGTATATAATTGGCAATCTGGCACTGGTAATTTGAAACTGTATGTGTTAAAATCTGAATGTCAGGGCGGCTCTTCAATAAAACGAGGATTTCCCACGAGACTCCCAAAGGCCGTCTCTCTAAATTTTCTAAAACTCTCCGTCACCCGACTGAGCCGCGATGTAATTACGATTTTTGAGTGCGATTCGACAAAAAAAGATCCTCCGCCGGGAGTTCGTTAATTTTTTCCATTATTTTTAAGCCAGTCAAATATCGCTGATAAAAAGCGCCACTCGGCGAAATTGTCGCGGCCGCAGTCGACGCGGTTTTCAGATGAATATTTTAGATTCTGCCCGAAAGTAAATTAGGAGTAATTTAAGAGGCGCGATGTGATTAGCTGAGAGATTGGACATTTTCTGTAAAATAGGCTGAGATGGGATCATCCGAGAAACATTTCAAGTCGATTTTGCCCTTAACCCTTAATTAGTCGCACGAAGAAAATCACATAACTAGTCGCACGGGGTCTCAGGTGACCCCAAATTGTAGGTTTTTTTTTATGTATACTAAATAAATATATAAATAAAATTATTTTATTGTTAAAGTGTTTTAATTGACATATTATATTTTCAAGAAACAACATGACTTAATAAATAGGATAGAAACGAATTCGCCGCGTGAAATTTGTAGCACCCGACGTTTCGGTGACATTGCAGCCGCCGTTGTCCAGGGTAGACTGAAAGAGCTGTCAATCCGTTGTTTTGCGGGTAGGCCGCATAACGCTGCCGCCACTGCGGAGGTTATAACGGTGGTGGGGGGGCCGGGCTCGGAGCGCGCGAATTTCGAAAATCCGTCTTGCACACAACACCCACTGTATCCTGTCTTACGTCCTTGTGATCGGCGTTCGGCGGCGGGAACATTTTAAGAAGAGGGTTCCTTCAATGGCTTCCCGGATCATGCGAGGAAAGTAGAATTGTTTGGATAGCACAATGGGATTTTGAAACTGCATCCAGTGGTTACTTCCGCTATCCAATATATGTTCGCAGATCGCCGATTTTTCTCGCTGAACGTTTTTAACAGCTTTGATGTGTTCTGTCAGTCGCGTGGCTATGGGCCGTTTCGTTTGTCCAACGTAGGCTAGACCGCAACTGCATTCGACTTTATACACACCCGGGGTTTGCGGTGGTATTACATCCTTTACAGGCCTCCAAAATCGAGCTATATTTTGGGTCGGCTTGAAGATCGTTTTTATATCGAATCTGTTTAGCATCTTACTTATTCGATCTGTAATGCCCTTGACGTATGGTAAGAATGCTCTTGATCTGCTCGGTTTCTGAGTTTCGTCTGTAAGAAACCGAGCAGATAAAAACTACCTGTCGCACTTATACTCGTCCGAATAAATTTGAACACATTTCGTGCGGTGTTAGATTCAGATGCTTTATCCTTTGTGGGTAGTTTTAATGGAAAAGTGAACGAACCGTTTCTTTCACATTCCGCTCTAGCGTATTGCTCTGTCTCGTTCACACGGACGAAAAAACACAATCGAGCCCAGTATCAGCTTTTCCAAAACTCTTGCACTTTTTTGTCGCAGGCTCTTGGGTAGGGTATCGCGAATTACCTCTTAACAACTTGTTAAGCAAAGATTAATTGCAATTAACAACTCACATGGGAAAAACACTCCAATAATCAGATTTGCAATATTGCCCAGACACTAAACACAATATCGAATATGTACAAAATAAAATGCCATTATTTTCAAAATTCAGGTAAAATTCAAAGTTCATCCGTCCCGAATTTAAATTTGAACCTGGAGCAATGTTAATTAAATTGGGCTTAGATATTTATAACCATCAGTAGCTAAAGAAGCTTTTATAAATTTTGCTTCTCTTTTCTACCTGCTATATATCATTTATATATATCAAGACCAAACTCATGTTTGTGGACCGGACTGGAACCATGCAACGCACCAACGAGCTGAGTGACCTTCAAGCTGTGAAAGACTTTGTCTATCTGGGCTCCATGATATGCAACGATGGAAACTGTGAAAAGGAAGTCTCACGCAGAAGCTAGGTGGCAAGATCGGCCATGAGCAAGCTAGAAAGGCTGTGGAAGAATCGGGGTATAAGCAAGCGGACTAAGGTCAGGCTGCTTCGAGCTCTGGTTTTCTCTATCTTTCTCTATGCGTCGGAGACATGGACCCTGATGGCTCGGATACGCACCAAAATCGATGCCCTGGAGATGTGGTGTTGGCGTAAAATGCTAGGAATCCCATGGGCAGCACGCCGCACCAACAAATCTGTCCTAGAAAAACTCGGCATCCAAGTGAGACTCTCCACCGTATGCATGAGAAGGGTCCTGCAGTTCTTCGGTCATGTTGCCAGGAGAAACCCAGAAAATCTGGAGAAAATGCTTTCCGGGGGTCAAGTGGAGGGAAGAAGAAGCAGAGGCAGATCACCGGCCAGATGGAACGACCTCATCAAAGAAGTTACAAAAGGGTCAATACAATCTGCGACCCACCATGCAGAAGACAGGTCGAAGTGGAGGAGCCTCGTAGGCAAACTGTTGTCTAGTGGCCACGATCCTCAGTAATGAGGGAACGACGGAGAAGAAGATATATCATTGGTATATCCTGATATACGGATATCTTCCACATATCAAAGTAAATTCCCTGGACCTTCCCGGATTCAAGAGTTAAAGGTCCGACATTAAGCCGAATTATAAGTAAAGGCCCAAAATTGTCTGGAAAGTGTGAAAGCATGGCTCGATCGACATGTCCTAACCCTAAATGCCTCAAAAACCAATGTGTTTGGATTACGTCCTGTAGTCATCACACCTCCTCCGTCATTAACAATCTTACCACTGCAATAGGCAATCATCCTGCGCTTGTTACCATATCCAAGAAAAAACAGACGTCAAGTATCTGGGTATCCTAATAAACTCTAAACTCTAACCAGTTAATACAACTCTCTTCGAGGTCTCGGAAACTAGTGTTCGTCTTTAGAGAATTATATAAAGTCCTTTCTAAGAACTCCATAAATATGGTTTATATGACCCTGTGTCGGGGTTTATGGGTACACGGAATAATAGCTTGGAGAGCATGTGCGAAATCTGTCTTGGTTCCTCTCGTGAAAGACCAAAAGCTTTTGTTGAGGGTAATCAATACAAGCCCCCTCGATATGATTCCAACATGCTATTCCAAGAAAGTAAGGTGTTAGATATACGCCAGCTGTTTATGAAACAGTCACTCATGTTTTTCCATCGAACCGACTACGAAGCCAGCAACACCGAACTACAAGAGCATCTGAAGGTTTAAATTATGCCGTTCTTCGAGTTAATCATTCATTTGCCCAAAGACAATATAGCACCAAAAATATTCAATCATCTTGATGACAAAATAAAAGAAATAGAAAGTACCATTTTATTCCACAAAAAAATACAAAAATGGCTTTTTGGCGACATCGGTCGTTCAAGGACAGAGAACAAATTTCTGCAAATCATCTCTTAAAAAATAATATGCATGCTTATCTTTACTGTATAATATTTTATAAGAAAATAAACATAATGAAATATAATGCAAAGGAATAATGCTACAAAATATTTAGATCGTTATATTATATGTGTGTGTATGTATGTATACGTATGTGTGTATGTTTATATGTATCTATATGAATACCTACGTCAGTTATGCTTCTCCACCCAAGTCAGACAATAATTCGTATACCCAGATACAGGCTATATTCGGCCTAGTTGGGTATGCCCTGAGCATTGTGATGTGGATGTGGGCCGTTGTTTACTTCGCACTATTACTTGGTATAACCATTTTTATGTATTTTCTCATTATGTTTGAATAAAAAATTTTGAAAAAGCATTTATCAAAATTTATTGAAATAAATGTATTATTGCTATTATAATTAGCAAGTAATAACGACTTGTAATGATATTTTCCACTTCATTCCTAACGAAATTTGACAGGCAGCTAATTTTGATATATTAGACCCCGATTGGGTAAAATTGCTTCTAAAATGGACCGAATTTGGGACAGTATGTTTTGTTTTCATGGACTAGTATGTTTTGTTTCTATTACAAATTATGACAAGGGTTTGAAGATGGAGCCGGAAGATTTCCAATGTAACTCCCTGATGGAGAAAATAAGATAGTCGAGTTTAGGCTCTTTTGTTTAGTCTTCTTGAGAACTACCCATAATGACGAGGGTATGAAGATGGAGCTGGAGGTTTGCCACTGGAGCTTTCTGATGGAAAGTGCTAAGATGCTAAGTTTGGGCTCGTTTGTTTTGTTGTTGTGAGTACTTTATATTACACATGATTACGAGGGTCTGAAGATGGAGTAGGGAAATTGCCTTGGAAATCCCCGATAGAATAAAAGCTTGTTTAAAAAACTAAGTTATGCAATTTGTAATCACATACATAGTTAACTACATCATACAACAATTCTAGGCCTCTTAATAAAGTGATTTACGAATCCATCGCTTTGTATACTTATCTCGGTTATCCCGTTTAAATTTGCGGACCTCTCTAAATCATGGTTAATTGCACCCTTTCACAATTGATATCTCGCCATCATAAATCCCGCACTAATTTCAATCTGCTAACTGAAATAATCTCATAAGGGGAGGAAGAGCGAGTGGCCTCAGAAGTAGTTTTAAGGATCGTTTTTCCGCGCGCCCTTATCAGGCCTCCTAGCGCACAGATTGGGCAAGATGTGTACATTAATTCACCAGATGTGTCGCCCCTTTGAAAACGAATCGATCCTCTTGACGCGGCAGCATTGATTATTTATGGTATTAGACTTAGTACGTTTGGGCAATCCTTCTGCG
>OX155970.1:2212785-2234614 GCA_944548615.1 Micropterix aruncella
GAAATACGACAAACAAAATAAACAACTAATTGTATACAACCTAACGCACTTTATCAAGATACAAAATCCAAAACAAAGCGCAACAGATAAGATAAATTCACACACACAAAACACATTACACAACAGAACACACGGTCTAAAGTACCTACAGAACAAAAAATCGAACACAAGTACAAATAGTTTATACAAAAAAAAAAAATTTTATAAAATATAAAATTTTTTTTTTTTTTGAAAGGTACTCTCATCCGGCAAGAAGACCGCCGGATTCGGTACCTCACCATGTGGGCAAATTTAGCCCCAAATTCTTAAAAATATAATAAATATCATTAATGTATTTTCATTTCCAAATTTAAAAACAAACAGTATTTCGAGTCAATGCAATCAAACACACTTACACAACACCTGCGTTAAGCCATTATTTATAAATAGATCCGACCGACCGACATACACCGCAGTAGGTATGATAAATCATAATATAGAGATAAAACCGAGCGCATTTTTACACACAATTTAAACACAAATAAATACATTTCCCTTTGCATGGGCCGTTGCGGCAAAAATCAAAGAACAAAGATATTTCTCTACCTGAATTATATTTATACGCAATTCTGCGATTTTAAAAAGGTTCGGTGGCAGCCTTAAAATTATATCAAAACACCGCCGGACAAGTTCTGGATTTTTTCTAATTATATATTTACTGGGTTTAGTGTTCATCCTTCCATTAAGGTAAAAAACGCAAGGGACTATTATGTTCCGGGTATTTAATGCATCAACTGTCATCGTCGAATTAAAATCTACATGCTCAGCTCTGTTGTAAAAATACTTCTATATTTTTTTCTATTCAATTATTTTATATTTTTTTTTGACATACAATCACGCGGCAAGTAGATCGTTAGTACTAAGTAGCGACTAGGAACCCCTTCAAAAACCGTTGTAGATTAGTCATAAGCTACAGAAAGCTCTTTGTTCGGTCTTGGCTTTTTGCCAAGATATGGAATTTTCCATACCATAACTTCTTCATTGTAAGATAGAATCCCCCATTGATTTCCCGCAACGTTATTTTCTAATAAATAATAAGCTCCGTTTAGTTTGTCCATGAATACTCATTTAAAATATAAAAACAATGATCTTAATTGGATATAAATATTTGTAAAATATTAACTTACATTTTGTTAAAACAGTCAAAAATACTAAATATAGGTACAAGACGGACAGCTTTAAGAATGAAAGGAAAGTATGGTAGGAAGTTCTTGCATGATGATGAAAGGCAGAAGCGCGAACAGAACACGAAAGAGAAAAACTTAAGTCAAAATACTGAATATTATTATTTATCATCTATGACTACAAAACTTACACCTAACAAAATTTATATGCAATAGAAACATCACGTACTAAGGACCTCAAAATCCTGGAAGTTAGGGAGTTGCCTGCGGAACAACGCATAGAGGAACTCTAAAATTTAACTTCATACCATCACGAGTGAAAGACCGCGAGGTCTATAAACAGCCAGAACTGGTTATTTCGTGTAAAAGAAAACCACACTGCCGTTCTAATCCCGTCCACAAACAAACAATAAACACACACGCTCAATTTTTTTTTAAAAAACACAAATATACAATATTTTTTATAACTTCCTTTTTTTATAAATTTGAATACCAATACGACCAGAATTCACGCAAATTAAAATTACGTAATTCGCTTCTGTATATTTCAGATAAGTCGTCAAAATGGTCAATACAAAATTAAAGAACCGGCCTACAATCTTTATTTCTCCTTTTCACATTATATTTACAATTATTTGATAAAATCAGCTCGAACGCTTCTACACACTGCACATTGTTGCGAAATATATTATTATTTTTTTTTTAATAAACGTATTAGCAGACATTTATTGGTAGTCTTGCTTTCGTTAGTTAAGGCCGGTTTCACTACAAAACACACCATAAATACAAAAATAAACAAATATTAAAACACTATATCAAAACAATCAATAATTAACAGGGCACAAAATCAATAGGAAACACCGCTACCCGAAATACCATTTTTGCAAATGCTTTTCATAATTTCAAAACTTAAAATTAAAATATATTATAATCTTTTTAAATCCGGAACCCTTCACATTTCTTTTGTTTATATAAATTATCCGGAAACATTTAGCACCTGCTCTCCCACACCTACTACACCCCTTTCACCATTTTAATAAACAATTAATTTTTCTGTTCCCCGTTGGATTAATTATCTATACGTTCATTTAATAAAGCCTGAATATAATCAAAAATATAACCCGCCGGAATGGATGCTTATAGACCGAGATAAAAAAGAGTTTAGTTTTTTTCCTTTCCCCTTCCTTTCTTCTAATTTTTTTTTGTTCAAAGAATGTAGCTACAAAAAGTAGCAACATTTCTAATTTATTTATTTCTTTTTGTTTGTTTTTCAACCATGGAATTTCATGTGTAAAGCTGCACAATATGAGCACTGCCACTGTTATAATAATTTTTCTTGTTCTTTGTTTTATTACTATATTATAATATGTAAGTATACGCATTAAGCAGCACAGTTTAGCTGCATATTCCTAATTTAAAAAATAATATCATATGTTGAATAGATTTTAAAATGCCTTGTTGGATTAATAATATACCACATTGTGTACCTACGCGTCTCACAATACTTGTAATTTATAATAATTTAAGTTTTTTTTGTTATGTACCAATCTTTCTTATCCCGCTTAAAATGTAGCATACAGACAGAACATAAGCACCAGTTTTTGACCCCAATCACACAGGAAATTTAAGAAGTCGGAAAATACATTTACTTTTCTTAATGAATAAAAACAAAGTTTCGAACTGAATTGTAAAGCGAAGATATGATAACACACACATGGTTACATATATTAGAGCCTCTCCTTCTCTCACCACCTATCCTAGTATTCCAGTAAAAAACTGAGCTAGATAATTGAACGAGATGATGCCGCATGACTTTTCACGTTCCAGACAATATTTGGAAAATTGGACTTAACTAACCAGACGTGTCCAGTGACATTCGGCAAGGCGGGAAGCAAACCTCAAACGTCGAGCCACGCTGCTAGATACCATAATGAAGGCAATGCTGACCGAATTAACCAGCCCATAAATCCACGGACCATAATTCTGCCAGCCAACCAGTATGGACATCCGAAACCAGGATACCTACTCCAGTCTAGAGGTAAAGATACACTTTCCTATCTCTATATGACAACCAGGACGGCATTCACGATAGACGACATCCGATAGGCGAGGACCGCAGGAGCGTTCCCTATCAATAGGAACACTTATCACTAAACCAGGTGGACCAGGATGCGAAGTCACACAAACCAGACCGCAAGTAACCTCCACATATACTATTACCATCAACATGCAAATAAGGACGCTTTAAGTGCCATTTTAACATCAGCGTAGTGTGTACCCAGTGAAGTGAAGTAGTGTTCTCTGGAATGGACAGGGCATTTAGGCACGAAAATTACCTTCCTTATTACACCCGCTAGCCACAACGCACCGGACTTTTCAAACAAACGACGTGTAAAAATCTGAATTTCTTCCGTGCACACAGACTTGAAACAGCTAGTGTAGCACCATGATCTCATCCCAAGTAGAAGCTCTGCAAAAATTGTCCACCGGACTTTTTAAACAAGCAAAGTGACGCAATTTGCCAAGCAGCAGCCCACTTATTATGTTCTTCGAGTTGCCTCGATTAAGATCATCACGACACAACATCAGAAAACTAGGCAACCTACTAATGCTCGCCTATTTTTTCCGCAATTCCAAGGTACGGCTCATCAATCGACCACCACGAGACACGCTGTGTGTCTTACCCAAGGCCCTACGACGCGCATACGTCGATCTCCAAGCAGCGACCCCACCGAGAGAGCGACGCAGCAACCAGACGATACGCCACGCCCTACGCGCCAGGAGATCAACCCGTCAATCATGTTAACCCTGTTACGGACAGGCAACATTTTTTCACGGCTGAATTCCTTCCCTATTTTCACTTCCTGACTTTCTTAACTCCAATCCTGATATGAGTGAGCGTCATGTACTGCAGTCAAAGAAATTCTTATGCACTTTTTGGGTTCAAAAATACTTGTCAAAAAATCATTTTCTCTCGTTTAGGAGTTATTTATTTTTTTTACTATTTTCAAAATATCATGATTTGTATCAACCCTTGCAAACAGGGCAAATTTCTTCATTACCATTATGTACTTATTCTTATTTTTTTTACTGTTACCAATATTTATTATATTAGCGGCTACGCATCGTAGCATGTAGGGGTTAGTCTACAACACCTCGTAGCATTATATTTTTAACATTATTTGCCTGTGTGGATCACCGGGGGCGGTGATTAGGTCTCTATCCGGCAATGTTAGGGCCTAGTTTTATTGTAAACAAACTTTAATTTAAATAGTCTAAATAATCAAATCAATTAAATTTGTCATCGCGCAGTAGACGCGATACATCGAACATCTTACCGTATATAGGCGACAAGTCGCGCACGTCCCTAATTAATTTTAAATCGAGTAAGGTAGAATATTTTTATATAGAGAAGAGAAATCTTCCGTTTTTTTTTTGGCTGGCAACCACCGAAGAGGACGGTCGACAAGAGACCGGCCGCTCCGCCCTTGGCGGGCGCGGCCGGCTACCGCCCAATTAATTATTCATTTTGTGCCATCAGTCGTCAGTCGACACAGTCTAGAGCTAAATTTTGTGAACTCTAAAATCTATAACTAAACTCAGTTCAACATCCGGGCAGGACCTCAGCGGATTCCATACCTTATACAGGCAAGTCTTCTATCTGTAACCATTAGCTTCCCCTCATAAAGTCAGATTTTAAAAATAATAAATTTAAATTAAAAGATTGTTTTAAAGCCAAATCCCCCGTAAATTACCGTTGCCATATCTTCGTTGGCGAATAATTTAGAGTCATATAAATCAAAATTTATTAAATTGAGTACGTCGAAATAGAGGTAGGTAGTGCGTGGGATGTGCTATAATTCCCGGTGTCTAAGCATCGCATTCCGTCTTCTCGCCTCAATCGATTTCTCTAGTACCATCTAAATATTGAATCTAAAATAATAATTTAAAATTTAAAAATCGTATCCGCAGGCGCTAAAAAATCTAGAAGCAACCTTCCAATAACTCCCGCGGGTAGCAGTGTCTTCCTTCTCTATTCCAGAACCCAAAGTACCTGTCCAAAATCCCACTTCGCCGAATTAAGCCCTGAAAATTGAAAGGCTGTAACGTTCAGTTTTCCACGAATCTAATTTTAGAATTTTTGTTAATTCCAACTACTCGGATTCGCCATATGCTATGGCCTAGCTTTCATTTATTATAATTAAAATAAAATATGTTACTCTGTCAAATAAACCTTTCATTTTGGTTAATTAATCATTATTTAGCGAATTAAAGAAATCGAGACGGTACCTAAAAATACCGCCGGGTCAGAGCGAGCAACAGTCTCGTAGGTACCCGACTAGCACTGGACAGGGTAATGTTTCAGGGCAAGGAATAAATAAAGAATAATTTTATAAAAGAAACTTTGAAATTATATATTTTAATTTTATCATTTAGCGGAGAAAAGAACCGCAGTACATTATTTAATTATAGCAGCATCTGCTGGTTTAGAGCGCACCTAGATTCAAATAGTATTTTCTCGTTTTTTTAAATATAATTATCTAGCAATTATTTCCAATAAATTCATTAGACGATTTAGCCATTGATTTATGTAAGAGCGCGGACCGGGACCGGGGCCGAGCGCTCCAAGCGGGCGCGATCGACGCGCGCCGGCGCAGTACCTCGTCGGTACACCGATAGAGGGCGCGGTGAGTAAATCATAATATTCGATCTCGTCGCCGCAGCGCACTAAACTTGATATCGCTTCTTCTTCTTCTTTTAGTCCTCTCACAAGATATATCGAAATTCATTTTATAATAAAACATAACTAGGGTACTTGACCGTCCATTCAGTTTGAATGCTCTCGACTTTAGGACGACGTCAATACAGGATTTTAACCACCCCTGAGCACGACTGAGCTACCGTGGTATCCTTGGCGTCGCTCCACTCCCACGCACAAAGGTAACTTCCCAGGCGGAGGGAGGCCCTTTGCATTTGTTTATGTGGTCTATCATCTATTTCTCGCATGTGTAGCTGGCGCCTCTACAAATAAATAAACTTTTATCGTTACACAAAGCAAGCCCTAAATACAACATTATATCTAATTTTAATTAGACACATAACAATATATATATATATATATATATATATATATATATATATATATATATATATATATATATATATATATATATATATATATATATATATATTCTTATTGTTTATTAGCAATATTTCACCTAGTCAAAAACTTTAAATAAAAAAAATTAAAGTTACTTAGTTGCTTCTACTGATTTAGCGGTACTGATACTAATACTCTTACTCATACTGATACCTATTAAAGGATTTCGTTTAATTAAAACTAACACTTTATAATACAGACACGTCGTATAATGAATATGCAGATATTTATAGCAGGTACTAATGTGTTGCATAATAAGTATAGACGTCAATAAGTTACATTTAAGATGATATGTAATATGTTTGATATGTGATATGTTTATTGAAGCAAAACATAGCTATGTTCATTAGGATATAACTCAGAAATGGTCCATAATTTCGATTAGTCGTTCTAGTAGTAAAGGTTTTACATAAAGACATCTTTCTATTGGTATATGATTTATAATTGCTGGCAAAGTGGGTCCGAAATGCCTATTCTCTTTTATTAGCATAAGGTAGAGGACCGCGCAAGCGACCTCAAACTAGTAACTAACCTCGAACTAGTAATCCGGTTGCAACTGGAAATAAGAGCACGATTGTCGGCCGGCTGGTGGATTAACCTGGTTACCTCGCGGTAAGGCGTTGGCTTCTTACGGGCGAGTGTCTTCTACGCTCACTTTACGGGAGATAGAACGATCAATACCGTTAAACCTGTAGTCGTACTTGGGCCGTTAAAAAATCAAAAACTGACACCCGTTTTAGTCGACACCACCAAGTGCTGTATGTTGAGCTCCGCCATAATGAATACATAGTAAATAGCAGAATCAAATTGACACACTTGAAATGTTGCTTACCAATGTCGCAAAATAACATCTTGCGTCATAGGGTCTGGGGCCAAAAGTTGAATGTGGCTCGAGTCATATGTATACGAAACTGAGCAGCAGAGAGACACAAATTTCGCGCGTTGATGTCTTCTGCCTTTGCCGCGTAATGAAATCGACCGTGGGTGATCGTGCGTGATACTTTAAGTGACGTAATGACGTATGATGTTACGCGTCCGATTTGGCAAACACTGTTAATAGCTGGGGGGCTAGTGATTTTTTTTCGGTACTGATTTTCCCAGTCACCAAACGTCGATAGGATTATTCAGCGATTTTTTAAAAATTTATTTCAAACCAGTTGATAGGAATTCCTACACTTGGTTATGTCAAAACTAATAAAAATAACAAGTATAATATTTAAATAAATACCTATTAAGGTATAAGATATAAACGTCGGTATTGCAAGGTATGAACATTGAACATCCAAGCGCAGATTTTCTAGGTTATATAGAGGAAACAACATTTTCCAATATTTTCAATCAAAATTCTTACATAATTTCGTAAAATTTTCATGTGGACAATAAATAGTACTAAATAATCAAACAAATATTGGATAATTTCACAAATTATCATACAGGAAGACATTTTAAAGAAAAAGCACACATACAAACAAATCAGTAATAATAATTATGGTCAATAGCCAATAGTTAGACGAAAAAAAAACGCAATTGTAAAAAAGTCAATAATAGAAAGAATAAGGAATAATAATAATCAAGTAGGTCAATAGAGCTGCGAAAAATTGATATTGTCGATATCCTTAATGCTATAAATGGGGTTTTTAGTCAAAATACCCTGTACCATTTTCTCAAAGTGAACCTCCCCAAGGACCCTGATGTGTAATGGAAGTTTGTTGTAGAATAAGTAAGATTGGCAGAGAAAGCTATTCCTGACCTTACTCAGTCGCACCTTAAAATAACGCAAGTCTTCTTTATTTCGCGTATTATGCGAATGAATATTTGAGTTAGTTGAGGTAGTCTCGATATTTTTTCTCGTATACATGATGTTTTGGTATATATACACGGCGTACAAAGTCATGATACCAGATTCGATGAAGTACTGCTTGCAAGATGTTAGCGAAGATATTGAGAACAGATTTCTAATCGCTCGTTTTTGTATGCGAAAGATCCTTATAACATTTGCCGCCATTCCCCAGAACATGAGGCCATAACTTGATAGGGAATGGAAATAGGCAAAGTAGACAGATTTGGAAGCTTCAAAGCCACATAACAATTTGATTTTTTTTATGGCAAATGTGGCGCTACTTAATTTTTTGCTCAGTTCTTCTAGGTGAGTCGACCATTGCAGATTGCTATCAATATGAATGCCTAGAAATTTCGTATGATCAACATTTACAAAGTCATGATACCAGATTTGATGAAGTTCTGCTTGCAAGATGTTAGCTTAATTCTATGTAGCGGACATGTATTTTGTAGGGGGGTTTTCCGGTGGGTTGAGTTAAAAAAGCTTTTAAAAATACAAATATACTGCACTCCTTTTATCACTAATGAAAATCGTTTTACTGTCAAGTCGAATGCAGCATTAATAAGAAAAAATAATTTCGCTGATCATGGCAAACGTGTCTGGCACATGAAAAGCTAACAAAATGGTGGGCATTTTTTCCAAACCTGAAAATTGGCTATATGATACTTAACATAATGACGATATCTTAGGATAACATCTGGCCGTATTTTTCGATCGCCGAATCCTTGCCAGACTCGTTTAATTTTCGCCAGAGTAAAACGCATTAAACGATGCTGACGCGCATTGAACGAATTGCGCTACTGAAGTTTGTGGCACTGCCCACGGTGACAAACTTCAGTAGAGTCTAGCGAGGCCTTAGTTATTATAAACATTAGCCAGATGTGTTGTTCTCGTGAAATTAGTGGATCAATCGTTACAAAAAAATATATAAATAGGATAAAAACGAATTTACCGCGTGAAATTTGTAGCACCCGACATTTCGGTGACGTTGTAGCCGTCTAGACGTAGGCCACAACGGCGGCTGCAACGTCACCGAAACGTCGGGTGCTACAAATTTCACGCGGTAAATTCGTTTTTATTCTATTTATAATGTCAAACAACCGCGATAGTCGTCGATTTTATAAAAAAAGACTGAAAATGAAGGCAATGATTTTGCATTTCTATTTTTTAATCCTGCCAGACGCATTCCGCGACTTTTTAAATAAGCCATACTTCTTTCAAATGTCAATCTAGAAATAAGGGCGACATCCGAAAATCACATCGGTTTTTTTCGTTTTTGTAATTGTTAAAATTTTCTCGCCATACTAGCTTCGTTCAACTGTAAAAAAGCCAGATTGTTTTTTTGTGATTGCTCAATGATCGACTCTAATAAATGAAAAAGATTAATAACTGGGAAAATAAGCACAATTCATATGCACATTCCGCCCACCCACCCACTGCATAATCCTCGCCGGACTCGGAATTTCTTGATTAGCATTATTATTAGGCCAGATTTAATTACTTTTACAAACTGGGAAAGTAAGTCGTAAATGTTTTCACTACCTCCCCGACTATTAGATTCAGTCGCAATTATATAGCTTTGAATAGATTTTTAATATAAGAAACCTAGAAAATTTTAAATGGCAACGTAAAGTCGACGTTTCTCCCGTTATTTGCCACAAACCGTTATTTTCAATCCGAACCAGAATCAGGATTTTAAGATATATACCGCAATGAACAAGTAGTTTTTAACTATACTATCAAAAATAAAATGCATCATAATAATTTACACTTATTAAATGAAATAATTGTCCCTTTAATATATATATCAATATATTTAAACAAGGTTGAGATAGACCAGTAGGGCGCATAGTTTTGGTATACGTTTGTTGTTTGTACTTTCTTTGGACTGAAAATCATTTGTTTTATTTTTATTTTTTATTAAACACACCGCGTATAGTCTACGAAATATTATTTGACAAAAGTGTCGTTAGCACATTGGTGCCTTTTTCACAACGATCGAGACCTTTTGCACACCTATCATCGAATGTCTAATGGCTTGATATGGTTAGACTAAATCACCTTGATCGCTTAATAATATAAATTATTTATACGTATCAATTTTCAAGCAAAAACACTAATAATAACATTTTCTTTCGAATCTTTCAATGACAGCTGAATAAGCCATAGAATTAATTTAGGAAAAATCTTTATTGCAGTAAAAAGTAACAAAATTATTTGACAACATTTACGTATAAAAAATATTAAAACGATTTTCTGGTTATTTCTTCTAAAATGATTATTATTACTTTATCAAGTTTATAAACTGAAAGCAATATTAAACGTTTTTACAAAAAGTCGAACATGTGATGAAAGTATTAAGACTAACAATTAAAAGTAAAAAAGTTCACAAAAAAAACACAGTAGTAAAACAAAACCAATAAGTCGAACATAATGTGATGGAAGTATTAAGACTAAGAAATAAATGTAAAAAAGTTCACAAAACCAACACAGGAGTAAAACAAAACCAATACGTATACTGTATAACCGGTACCTATACTGCATTATTTACTCTGATCGTTGGTGGTATAAAGTTCAAGATGTTATGATCGAACCCGGTGCATCGGTCAATTTTGTCTTTAAAGCGTTTGTTAATGTGTTCCACGCAGGTAGAATCGATCTCCGTAGTAAAATAAACGGTTACAACTTGTTGGGAATCACTGTTTATTTTATGACATTTTAACGACACTTTTGTCAAATACTATTTCGTAGACTGTACTTGACCCCTCAGGAGTCTATGTTTCAAATTTAAAGATTTAAGCCATACCAGCAGGGATTTTAGAACTTTTGAACATTTTAATATTTTTGGGCGTTTTAAAGTCATGTTGAACTTTTTATAAACCAAACCGCATACTTGAACCCTCAGGAGTCTATGTTTCAAATTTCAAGGTCTAAGCCATGAGCGCAAGGCTCATTTTTGAACATTCAAACCTTTAAATATTTTTGGGCATATTTGAAGTTTTATGAATCAAACATCTTACTTGACCCCCCAGGAGTCTATGTTTCAAGTTTCAAGGTTTGAGCCATGTCGGTAGGGCTCATTTTTGAACTTTTAACATTTAAATATTTTTGGGCGTATTTGATTTTTTTTAATGAATTAAACCTCTTACTTGAACTCCCCTCAGGAGCTCATTTTTAAATTTTTGAGCATTTAAATATTTTTGGGCATTTTGGAATGTTTTTGAACTTTTTCTAAAACAAACCTCTTGCGGGTCAAGTACTTTTGAACATTTGAATATTCAAGTACTTTCGAACATTTGGGCATTTTTTTTACTTTTTTGAACTTTTTATGAATAAAAAAAACCGCGTAGGTACTTGACCCCTCAGGAGTCTTTGATTCCAATATCAAGGTTTAAGCCATGCCCCGCATGGCTCATTTGTGAACTTTTGAACATTTGAATGTTTCCGGAATTTTAAAAAATCTTTTGAACTTTTTATGAATGAAAGCCATAACTTGTCCCTTAGAAGTGTAATAAAAAATATATATTTACGTTTATCTTTTTAAAGGTTAATATAGGAGATAGAGGGCGACACACGCTAACCGCGCGAAATTCAAATAATCAATTCGCCACTACAATTTTATATTTTTTCTTATAATCTTTACATATCTAAATATCAAGTTTTTGTACGAGATATTTTGGAGTCGTGGGGTGGGGAGGGAGGGGGGATATTTTTCTCTAATGATCAGGCTTGTTTGAGAATCAGCCATTGCTTTTTACAACATACTTTGGCACCAAACTGTTTGGTCTGGACAATAATATAATATAATTATTTTTCATTCTATCCTTCGCAGCATTGTTTGACCATATTGCTCTGCGCGCAATAGATATAGGATGATAACAAAAAATTGCAAAATAGATGTTAAACTGATCGTGTATGGATATCGCATATCAAATATATCAACATCAAATGCAAACTGCTGGGAATACCAGTTTTATCGTCAGTTTCCTTATCTGCTAAGTATCTTCTTCACGTTCAATTATTATTGCGCAATATGCATCCGTATAAAAGGCGGTGTTATGTCATAAGTTACCACTGCTTGAATACTACTTATTTCGTTACATAAAACTTCAATTTTACCTTATTTTTTAGTATAACTATTTCCTTTCACAAATTACAAATTACAAATTATTTATTGATTTCAAATTATGAGTAGATTCAATATACAAAAGTCTTAACCTAACTAGGCTTCCGCCTGTTCCAAGGTAGACAATTTATTTTAATTATCCTAAGAAATCTATAATATTATATTTGTGTAAATAAACAAAATCATACATAATGTAACAGAAATATCTTAATTACCTAATTAAAAATTCGTAAGAAAATGTCATGAAAATTGTCAATAACCTAATATTTTATTTTAAAACATGATGAAAATTAATATATATTTATATATGTATTAATAAGTATTAATATGTAATAATAATATACGAAATAAATTCACAAAAATAAAAATAAAATTATACAGGGTGCGGCAGTGAGGACGGACGGTTTTAAAAAAATCATAAAATAGTTAATTTTTACTCAAAAACATATTTATTGATGGAATCAGGTTCGCAAGGAAATAGCATTTGAGACAGTCAAGGGTGGAAAATCACATCAGGCATGTGGTGGCCGAAATCGTTGATGCAGTGCTGGAGGTGTTCTTGGAAATTCGCGTAGACTCTCTCCAACATCGCTCTTTCAACTTGGGCGACTTCCACGCGAATTGGGTCCTTCAATTCGTCCAAAGTTCGGGGCTTGTTCTTGTTTACAGCGCACCAAACCATTGGCCCTTACTTCTTCGAAGACGGTAATAGTCGTGCTGTTACCGTGTACTCAGAGCGTCGAAATGATCACCAACTTCTTTTTCCCTAAATTACGACGGCGACGTGTTCCAATCCGACGTGTGTGGTTCCAGCAGGATGGGGCGACCGTCCACACAGCCAGAGCATCAATGGACGTTACTCGCCCTCTCTTCCCTAGTCGCCTTATTTCCAGGTTTGGCGATGTTCATTGGCCTCCTCGGTCCCCAGATTTATCCATATGCGTTTTTTTCTTATGGGGACTCAAGGCAATAAATACAAACGGAGCTGCCATGGAATTCACCGACCGGAGTCGGGCCCATCATAATACTATTTTTTTTACACTTCTGGGGGGTGAGCAGTGGATTCCGGACTTACGAACCGGCTGTGGTAGGTTTAGGACAGCTGTCTTGCCACATGTGAGCGTTCACCTTGCCACCCATTCACTCCCCCTTCGAAGCCATAGAATTTGAGATGCGCAAATCGCAGTTTTAGATAATTTTTCTAAGAAAGAGTTGATTATTTTTCTGGAAAGGCCAAGATCTTTAAAGAGGTGAAATAGAGATTTAGCTGGCAGGCCACGAGCGCCAACTTCCACCGCGTGAAGGTGAACAGTGAAGCCGTTCCGGGTTACGGCATTTGCAAGATCATGGTATTTTAGTAGGAGTATACGAGAACAAACCCCGAACTCTGGACGAATTGAAGGACGCAATTCGCGTGGAAGTCGCCCAAGTTGAAAGAGCGATGTTGGAGAGAGTCTACGCGAATTTCCAAGAACACCTCCAGCACTGCATCAACGATTTCGGCCACCACATGCCTGATGTGATTTTCCACTCTTGACTGTCTCAAATGCTATTTCCTTGCGAACCTGATTCCATCAATAAATATGTTTTTGAGTAAAAATTAACTATTTTATGATTTTTTAAAACCGTCCGTCCTCACTGCCGCACCCTGTATTTAGAAATCATTAATTTATATTACTACATATACTATTATGTTTTTATTATAAAGATTCAATTATCTAATAAGGTGTTCAATATCTGCATTTGTATAATTTAAGAGGTAGGCACTCAAACTATTTTTAAATGTATATGAAATTTTAATGTTTTTAATGTTTGGTGGTAGGCAATTATAAAATTTGAGGGCAAGATAAGAGAAACGTACTTTGTGTAACATATTTAATTATCATATTTAGTTATCATAACAGGGCTTTTGAACTTTAGTCCACATTAAAACGAAGACGTTCTCAATACAAATATTGATTCAGAAAAGTGTGTTTAATGAGTGTTATAATAATATACATATATACACAATAACAATGGACACTTCAAGAACATGCTTCATTTGTCTAATGGTAAGTTCCATACAGTTTTATAATATATCAATAATCATCGATGCAGTTCGGTTCATTTGCAAGTCCATTGTTTTGGATAACAAAACATTGCTTTGAATACAATATTTACTGAAAAAACCCTCAGTGAGATTATGACACCCATTTCAGAATATGGTAATATACAATTAAATGAATATCACGTTGTTTTTACCTAGTAGGTTTGCGTTTTATAAAGAAAATTAAAGGAAAAAAAGTTAAAAAAAATAAAATATATTTATTTAAAAAATGAAATTGAAATTGAAATTCGAATCCAAATTCAAACTTCTTCATTAAACATTTAAAATGTACATTAATTTGAATAACTGAGCGACTTTAACTAGGCCTCGCCTGTACTAAAGTAGGATTAACGGATAACGGTATGTAGTGTAGTTTAAATAAGTTTGGTGTCATCTATACTAATATTATAAAGAGGTAAAGTTTGTGACGTAATCTCTGGATCTACTGAACCGATTTTGAAAATTCTTTTACCAATAGAAAGCCACGTTTTTTGTAAGTGTCATAGGCTATATATTAATTCGAAAAATGAAAAGACTTTTTCCTAGTAGTCGGATTTCCAAAGTACCTAAGTCGGTAAAACGGTCGAACGAGAACGTTTCTAACTAACGCTGCCTTAATGATGAGAGATATATGATTAAGTTCTATGGAAAAGTTGTAGAGCTTGATAATGCCTATAAAACAGCCAGCGACAGCATATGTCTAACTTTTATATTTAAGTCACAAAAAGTAGTTTTTCAAATTAAAATAATAATTTTAATCGTTAGGTCACAAAACACTCACAAGACTCACAAATAACGGTAATATAGTCAAATTAGCATGCAAATACATACATACATATATGCAGTAAAAATATAACTCTTCTTTTGGCAGTCAGGAAATAAATCATAGCACTCAGTAACCAAACCACACTCATAATTTCATCACAAGTAAAAAGTTTTACCGCCCAACGAAGTGGGCACGGGTCAGCTAGTTTATTTATATACATAGTATGCAATGCGTAAAAGTAATATATCATGTGTAAGTATCTAAGTTTCTAGTTACAAGTAAAGTACCACAAATGATTCCAGAAGTTAACGGAAAATCGGGTACCTCAATGAAATATATATTTTTGAATAGCTTAGACCTTCAGAATAATGGTTGATTATGGGCAAAAATCGCTCAATACATGAGTAGGGGGTCAAATCGCCCAATACATGGGAAGGGGGTCAAATCGCTCTCATCAATTTTGTTTACACTAATAAACACTAAATTCCATCAAGCGACCGGAAATGGTACTAATGTAAACAGATAGTTCGAAAGACTACATACAAATGAGTATAGAGGGCGTTAAATTTTATATTATTATTTGAGGTTTCAATCAAATGCCATTAAGATAATGAAAGATGCATTGCATCAATGTATCAAATATAAAGAAGATATTTAATAAAATCAGTCTTATTTTGTTGTTATGTTTAATACTTTACTCTTCCTCTCTACCTTGTTTAAGTACCAAGTATATTTAAGTTTCTACGCTCATCCCACGGCTGAAAGAACGACCAAATATTGTTATACCAACCTAATGTGACGGGTTCGGCCGTTGTAGTCGGCACCGCCCAACTGTCCAGGCGGTTTTGGGGAGCGGGAATAGGTTCTGATGTTCGCGAGTCGACATTTCGTTCAAAGTGCTCAACCCAACTCTCGAGGATTTTAAGGTTTTTCAGTCAGTGTTTTCCCGTTCTTATCCTTGCAGCCTTTTTGACTTTCGCCCCTTGTCCTAACTGTAGTCTTTCTTTTGTTAGTGGTTTCTTCTCTTTACGTATAGTAGGACCACGATTATACAATATTTTTAAATTTAAATGACGCTTGAATTATCATTGTATCGTTGATCATATTTTTAATTATTTTATTGATATTCTGTTACCAAATCAATATATTTTGATTTTGATCCCTAATACATCTTTGTTGTTTTTTAAGACATCTTTATTTTTGTTATTTTTAGTCTACTGCGCTTAACAAATGTGTTAAAAATTGTCTTATTTATTGGGTACTTTTAAACCGTTTGTTTTAAAGTAATTTCTTAACATAATTTTATTCTGGATTAATATTAACAATAAGTTATTTTATCTTATTTTTTTTTTATTTTCTCTTACTAAGATAATTTTAAATATCCACCTTATTTCACTTTCTATCATTTTTAAAGAAATGATAAGTATTACGTCACTAAATTACTTTGATTTTGTGCCCATTATAATATGTGTTTTTTTAAAATGTTTCCATGAATATTTTTTTATTTATTGCCTACTCGATTAGTTACTCTGACAACAATCTTGGTTAAATATAATAAAACGAATAAAACAAGACTGCCGTTATAAAAAGTATACTTCTATAAAAATGTTTAAAAAACGAATTTACCGCGTAAATTTTGAAGTGCTTGCTGTTTCGACGATGTTGCAACCGCCGTTGTCCAGGGTAGACTGAGTCTAAATTGGACAACGGCGGTTACAACATCGCCGAAACGTCGCGTGCTGCAAAGTACACGCAGTAAATTCGTTTTAAAACCTATTTATAATATCAAACAACCGCGATAGTCTTCGATTTTATACGCGAACCACAGTATTTATATATGTTTTTTAAATAAATATTAGTGGTTTACGTATTTATCCATATAGATACATAAATATTTTCGGAATATACTCAATCAGTGCTTTCATTTGACACGAAACACGATTTAATGATGTTATTTTAATTACATTTCGACATTTTTTAACATTTGGACAGTTTAGGATTTGAAATTTCTAATAACATCACACACTTCTAAATCGGTTCAAGCGTTTATTGGTTATGGTCGAATACAAAATTAGGGTTTCATCATTACATACCGGCTTTTTTTCCGAGTACAATTGCGTAGTTTTATAATTTTCCAAAATGTTGGATTGGAATAAATTCGTAAGAAACAAAAACGGTTATTTAAAAATCGGTAATATTTTGTGGAGTGTAGTAATTATACACTTTTTATACATTATTTTTCTAAATTAATATCCCAAATATTTCTCTTCGCTGCTAGAACTACCGGATCTATTCCTGACGGCCGCGGGGAGGAAGAACGAAAAAAAATAAACTGTCAAATGTTGAATGTCAACACGCACCGCATAACACGGAGATTTATATTAAAGGCGATGTGTTCTCATTATAAGAGAGCAAAGGGTCGAGGCACACATACTAATGTTAATTTATTGACATTTGGAGATTGGACATTTAGACAACTATTTACTTGATATAAGCATAAGCTTTTGCACAATCGACTAGACAGCCCAGCTAGTCTAGAAAAAGTTCAATTTCGTGTGCCACCGCGACTAACGAGGAGCTCTCAAACATTTTCGGTTGTCGCTTGCAACAACAACATCGGATCGAATAGACCTTTGGCCAGAATGTGTCGCGTTTTTGATAAATCGTGTAAAGGATTAGATGTATTTTATGATTCCATAAATATAATAAAAGATTCGATCATACCTAGCCTATCTCCTAATTTTTAAAATTTCACTAACTACCATCCTAATGTACTGTATTATACGATTATTATATTATAACATACTATTGTATTATATCATATTATATATAATAAATATTATTATCCAATTGCTCATACTTCTATTTTGCTTTATCCAAATAACCTTATTAACAACTTATTTAATTATTTCTTTTCTTACCCTTATATTATTATTAGCTTTATTATATTTTTTTCTACTATCAACGTGTTCATGTTATTTCTATGTTAATGTGTAATGCAAGCATTGCAAACTATTTATAGGATAGTAAATTAGTTTCGTTTAAATATGTTTTTAAGATACTAGTATCATATATTTACTATCTGTAAGTTTGCTATAAAATAAAATATTATAAAAAAAAAAAATTGGTCAATTAAAGTACAAAACGATTCTGACAATTTATTTATTTATTTATTTATTATTTTATTTAAGAATTAATTACTATGAAACATTGATTAGCTTATAAAAATAACAGGAACCGAATGGCAAAACCTTAACCTTTTGCTTATTTGTTTTTGTCACCCAACTGGGACTAGCCCGTTCTAGGGTGGACAGGACTACAATCCTACACACGTTTAAATTAACTCAAGCGTTTAGAAGTTATGGTGAAATAAAGAAACAGAAAACATACATAGATGAACCCTGAACACATAATAGGTACTCCTTTTGGGCGGTCGTGTAAAAAATATTGTACGCGTGACGGAAGGCCGACTCTCACTGACTCCAAGATATTCGTTGTGAGAGCCGGGTGTCAACAAGTCCTTTTACTCCGTAATAAGATGCAATTTATGTTATCAGAAGGTTTTATTTATTATTGGTATATTGATTGAACAATTTATTTACGGTGATTTGAATGTTATGCCGCATCGTACTATATTGCCAGTATAACGTTCCCGAATATTTATCGCGGCGCGCGGCGAGGAAGGAAAGGTTACCTTTTGTATCAGAGATTCTGTGTCTCCTCGATACTTGCTCGGGTCTGCAGGAGTGACAGACCTCAGCTTACTCAACTCGATAAGGAGGGAAGGATGAGGTGGTAGCACTGGCTAATGCATTGACCGGCTCACGAAGAGTCGAGCTACAGAAGCACTCACTAAGAGATGATCACTCGAGAAATGATCATTGATTGGTCAAATGTACTAGTTTATATACCCTGATACATGACGCAATCCTGAAAGGAGTGATGAAATAAGTGTGTCAATCCGACCGATTTGGAGAAATTGGCATGACTCACCGCCTGTGACTGCATTAATTACCGAAATTCGATGGAATTTAATAGCGACGTGCAGAATCGATTGTATTTGCGTGCAGAATCGATTGTATTTGCGTTAATGGATTTCTACAGAATTCATTGGTTAGTCATGCTTTTGTTGACTGTATGTAGGTACTGAAGTCCCTACATACACCTAAAAGGCAGATTGTGCCGCATTTGATAATTTGTGAAACTCCAGGTTACCGCACCATAATAACAATAAAATAACATTGAAATTGTTTTTATATTTGAGTTTTATAATCCGCAGCGGATCGTCTGGCACAGTTTTGCCAAATTATATTAAAATGATTTTTAAAAAATCTCATTACTATACTAATATTTCTTTGAATCGTTAGGAATTGGTAAAATAGAATATTTCAAAGAACCACGAAAGAAAATAAATGATGTAAAATGTTTCTTTCCCACCCTTTAAATACTTTTTTAGGGCAGTCCTAGTAATATATTTTTCTGTCCACCCTAGAACGGGCTAATCCCAGTTGGGTGACAGAAACAAATAAGCAAAAGGTTAAGGTTTTGCCATTCGGTTCCTGTTATTTTTGTAAGCTAATTAATGTTTTATAGTAATTAATTCTTAAATAAATAAATAAATAAATAAATATTTTTTATTTCACAGATTCTATCTACTATATACCCAAGCGCTACCATAAAAGCGAGCAACAAACTGCCATGCAGGTCAAACAAGTTAGCCCCGAGAGACAGGGCCTTAGACGGCGACCAAACGGACGGTCAAAAAGGAAGGACCTTCGACTACCTCTTCGACTTCTTGGGCGGAGACTCGTCTACCAGCGACATGGACAACGCTCTGCCGTGCTTCGACAACATACTCAGCGGAGAATCTGCCGGCGATGGAGAGATTGAGCAGAGCAGTGAGGAATATGGCGATGGCGGTAAGTCTACTTTTCATACGCTGTATTTTAAGTTGCAATGTTCGTATGTAAGTTGTCCTTTTCGAAATTTGCAAACCACTTTTTAACCACTGGCTGGTGCCCGATTGAGATGATGGTGATGGGGGAAGTCTACTTTTCACAAGCTTTATTTTAACGTGCAATGTTCGCATGCACGGACATCATTGTGTGGTCTGTCAGTTGTGTGAACCTATCCTGTGCACTTTCGTGAAAAACTAATAAAATAGTAAAGTGTTTGACTCAATCATTTGTCATTAAGTGGCGGGTCCATAAATGCATCTGTGGAAGTGTAATGAACTGTGGAAGCTACATATTTTTTCTATTAATTAACCCCTCCTGTTGCGAGGTAAAAACTCACCTATCACTTTTGCGCGCGACATATTCGGGCAAAAAATCGACGCGAGTCAACGGCCTTGAGATAAACGATCATAACTTATAAACCAGTAAACGCATTTTAAAAAGATAAAGAGAAAAATGATCGCATTGAAATTTGACATATAAAACATTATAACCTTATCTCGTAAAACAATTAAGATAATAATGAATAAATATTACAAAATTGGCAAACTGAAAAAACTCGCCTATAAAATCATTTCGATTTTTTTGTCACAAAATACGTAAAATATGCAAAAATTGTAAATACAGTTATGTTCTTTATTAAATGCTTTACCAAAACGATATTTTTTTTTTACTTATTTGCATACAAAAATATTTATTTATTCAGCCAAGAAAAATTTTATGTATTCTCGTAAAAAAAAATTTTTTCAATTTTTAATTTGTGACTACTTATGGTATTTTTTTAATTTAAATTCTTTCAAAATAACTTTATTACTACAACACACTTCTTAGAAATCACACCAGAACTTTGAGCTTTGTCTGATATTATAGAAAAATCTAAAGTTTTGAGAGTTTCCGCGTCCGAACTTAATAATAAACTTTGAATGCCCATAATATAAAATTCGTTAGATTTTTTCAATTATATTGTCTTATCATAGACTTATTATTTGTCTAATAACTAATTACTATACTCCAAAGAGTCACATTTCATCGAAAAACTATGGAAAATCGCACTTTATTCTCTCATAGTAATTATCAAAACAAGTTTCTTTGCGCGATTCATTTTACAAAACAAGATATAATTTTCAAAATACCCCTAATTATGTGATAACTTAGGATGTAAATGAAACAATACTTATTTTCTTAGTAAATTAAAGCGACATTACGTCATATTTCGCAATATATCGGGATATTTCATAAACATTACAAAATAATAACAACCATTTTTTCGCGAGCTGTTTGTTGTTGCCTAAGTGTTTTCTTTGAAAATTCGTGAAAAACAGCAAATGGACTATCTCAATTGACTAATCCTTATGCCTAAACTACTTAAAAATGGAAATTACTCACTTTTATCCGGTAAACACTTCACTTTTATCCACAAAACACTGCACAAAACCAACATTTCGCGGAACTACGCGGCCGAGGCGATGGCCGATCGAGACTGCTGTTTTGACGTCTATGCTAACTTTTTAAATTGCCGTTCGACTTTATCGCCGGTGGCCGCCGGATTAAAAATTATTTGGCCATATCGTCCTGTCCTCAGAAAGCATTAAGTACGACGTTTCGAATCGTAAATTGCATTTTTCGCAGCGGCGAGCGCGATATCCAAAATCGGATGTTTCGGATTGTAGGCGGCCGCCATACATGTCCCCAAATGGATGTTACGTGCTGAGCGGAAACCGAAGTCAATTGT
>OX155970.1:2234814-2362319 GCA_944548615.1 Micropterix aruncella
AAGGTGAACGTTTAATTTTGTGCGTGCTTGTTCATAATTGTGATTATTACAAAAACAAAATATTTTTGTAACAAAAAAAATAAAAAAAAAATAAAAAATTGTCGTAATAAAATAATTATTTGATCACAAAAGAATAAACATGCAACAACTACCTTAAAAACTAATAAATACTTAAAATTAGGAGTAGAAAATAAACATGTAACTAAGATTAAGAATATATATACACATATATACATACATACATACACATACAGATATATTTAAAAATAATAATATTAAATACAATAATAAAAAGTAATTTTAATATGATATAAAATATAGTATAACATAAAATTCTAAATATTAATGTGTTCGAATTAATACATTAATATATAATGTCCAATATTTTTGTGATTTTTTGTCGTCCCTCTTTTATAAGCCATTTTGTAAGTAGCCTTTTAAAGTGGGTCTTATTTTGCGTCGATTTTATATCACCAGGAAGAGCATTGAAAAACCTTGGGGCTATGAATGTATAGGAGCGCTGACCAAAAGCAGTATTCCTTCTGGGTACTATTATATTACGGTCTTTGGAATACCTCGTTCTTATGGTACTTTGAGAAAAAATATTTATTTGGTCAAACTTAGTATAGGAGAGTGTGGCTTTTAAATATAGTTGCTTGGTATCCAACACATTATACTCCTTGAAAAGATCTTCCGAAGGATATCGATACGGCTTTCGCATGAGAATCTTTAAAATCGACTTTTGTGCAATATCTAAGGGGTAAAGAATGGTCTTAGAACAACCGCCCCATCCTATCACCCCGTAGCTCAAGATACTTTCACACAATGCATAATAAACGCTTTTTAGAGTTCTCGGGTCTAAAATATTTCTTACCTCTTTGAAGGTATATCCCAGTTTACGAACTTTAGATGCTAATAAATCTATATGTTCTTGCCATCTTAGTTTGTTATCTACGGTGATGCCTAGATATTTTGTCGATTCCACTCTTTCTAAAGTATGACAGCTGCAACCAATTTGTCTATTACATGTATGAATAATGACGCTGTGCTCCGATGGGGGTTGGCCTTTAATATTAATACTAAAGGTAATTAATTTTGTTTTTTCTATATTTAGACTAAGCAGCGAGTTATCCAACCAATTCCTAACTATATGCATGCCTCTGTTGGCTTTATCAAAGGTCGTTTTCCAGTCTTCACCTTCGAATATAATTGCAGTGTCGTCGGCAAAAGATATGGTTTTCCCTACTAGGTCACATAGGTTATTAATATAAATTAGAAATAGAATAGGCCCGAGCACACTCCCTTGAGGTACCCCAAACGATATATCGACAGGATTACTGACAGTATTATGTATAGCCGTGATTTGCGTTCTATTTGACAGATAGCTCTTGAACCAATCTAGAGCGACTGCTACACAACCAATGTCTCTTAGTCTTAGTAATAGTTTCTCATGCGAAACCGTATCGAAAGCCTTAGCGAGATCTAAAAATATGGCTAAACACTTGTTGCCTTTGTCCAGGATATTAGTAATTGTATTTGTCACATTTGCAATGGCATCCGTAGTCCCCATTCCCTCTCTGAAACCGAATTGATTGTTTGACAAAATGTTGTTTTCGTTCAGGTATTTCAAAAACCTAATTTTCACTATTTTTTCTATTATCTTCGATAATGTGCTAAGGATTGAAATAGGCCTATAGTTGGAAATATCCTGCTTGTTTCCACTTTTAAATATTGGAACAATTTTTGCACATTTTAAATTGTCAGGAAATATCCCCTCTCTAAAACTGGCGTTTATAATATGTGCTATGGGCTCACTTAACTCATTTTTTGATGTTTTGAATAAACCTGCATTCAGATTATCGATACCTGCAGAAGAATTATTTTTTAAAGAGGTTATTATACTAGCCACTTCCTTTGGCGTAGTCGGTCGTAGAACTACAAAACCTTTCTCAATAATCGAGAAAGCTACAGATTGGATTCTGGAGGTTGATTCGGTCTCTAAGCAGTATAAATTCCCTGAAAGTCTCGGATGCACAGCCCTCCGTCCAGATATAACTCTTTACTCTCTATCTCGGAAGGTGGCTCTTATTGTAGAATTAACTGTTCCATGGGAATCAAATATCCCAAAAGACCACGAGTACAAGTTAAATAAATACCATGATCTTGCAAATGCCGTAACCCGGAACGGCTTCACTGTTCACCTTCACGCGGTGGAAGTTGGCGCTCGTGGCCTGCCAGCTAAATCTCTATTTCACCTCTTTAAAGATCTTGGCCTTTCCAGAAAAATAATCAACTCTTTCTTAGAAAAATTATCTAAAACTGCGATTTGCGCATCTCAAATTCTATGGCTTCGAAGGGGGAGTGAATGGGTGGCAAGGTGAACGCTCACATGTGGCAAGACAGCTGTCCTAAACCTACCACAGCCGGTTCGTAAGTCCGGAATCCACTGCTCACCCCCCAGAAGTGTAAAAAATAGTATTATGATGGGCCCGACTCCGGTCGGTGAATTCCATGGCAGCTCCGTTTGTATTTATTTATTATAAAAATAACTGCTTATATAAAATGATAGATATTACAAAGTTCTTATGCTTCTATCCAGTCAACAACCCAACGAAAGGGGGAAGGGGGGAGGGGATAGGGGGAGGGTTGGTTCTTAGTTGATATTTTGAGGGAGAAAATGTTTTTTCAGTAACGCCTTGAAACAGGGTAAGGATGTTGCATGACGAATAGCATGCGGAAGCTGGTTCCAAAGTCGAGCAGAATGGACGCTAAATGAGTTAGTGAAAAAAGAAGACTGATGAAGTGGAATTGCTATGGTGTTGTCCTGACTTGACCTGAGTGGAACACCATGACTTCCTAACGGGAGAAAGAGGTCTTTACGGTAAGGAGGTGCTATGGGACTATTTAGGACTTTATAAAGGAGTGAGAGGGCATGCAGATTTCTGCGCTCACGAATTCGAAGCCAATGAAGTCCATCGCGATATTCGCTTACGTGATCAAATTTACGCAAGTCGAATATATATCGTATGCAGATATTTTGTAGATGATGGTGATGGGGGAAGTCTACTTTTCACAAGCTTTATTTTAACGTGCAATGTTCGCATGCCCGGACAACATCATTGTGTGGTCTGTCAGTTGTGTGAACCTATCCTGTGCACTTTCGTGAAAAACTAATAAAATAGTAAAGTGTTTGACTCAATCATTTGTCATTAAGTGGCGGGTCCATAAATGCATCTGTGGAAGTGTAATGAACTGTGGAAGCTACATATTTTTTCTATTAAACCGAAGTCAATTGTGGTTCGCATATTAACGCAATAAACAGACTAACCACAATCTAGTGTCATATTGAGATGTCAACTACAACGCGCGAGTCCGTCACCACAGGACGTTTTAACGATTAGTCGTTCTATCGACCTGCAGTGAGCGTAGAAGACTTTGGACATAACAATCCGACGTCTAGCTACGCCACAACCCGTAAGAGTCCAACGCCTTACCGCGAGTTAGCCAGGAATAAACCCGGCGGGCTCGAGATACTCGTGCCCTTACTTCCAATTGTGACCAGATTTCTCCGTTCTCTCGATTGGTTCCGAGTTCGAGGTCGCTTGCACGGTCCTCTCCCTTACGAAGCGGTGAAACGGTGTACACCGAATCTATCGCGGACCAATGCGTCCTTTGCCCGGCTCTGAACCGGGATCGGATGGCCAATGGTCATTTCAAGAGCAGTCGCCGTAAGGTACGCAACCACCCCCGCTCTATAGGAAACAATACAGTTTCCAGACTCCCCCGACTGTTAGTCGGAGTTGGGACTAATGGGCCCATGATGGGAGCTAATGGGCCCATGATGAGGTGGCCACGATGACCCATGTGTTCAGGGTCGGTCACACTCACGGGTCACGCGACGTTTGCAATTCACGCACTGAAGTTTATTGTAATTCAGTCATCAGTGAGCATTAGTTCGGTTGACTCGAAATCATCTTATATCAGGGTTTCATTGATAGGAATCATTTGGATCTCAAAATGCAATTCGTGGCATGCGGTTCAAGTTTCAACGATGGAGTGCAGTGCAGCGTTTGTCGAAGTCACCTCGATTTCGGCTGTGCACAAATATCTGAAACCGGCTGGAGGAAGCTAGGTGTAGACAGACGGAACGCCTGGAGGTGCTCTACTTGCAGGGGCCTTTTTCCCATGCCAGTGGCGTCACCTGCATCATTGCCAGAACCAGCGCCGTTTGACGAAATCATCAAGGAAATTCGCGACATTTAGGCGCCAACTTGTTGGACTGCCGACGCTGATTGAAGACTTCAAAACCTTTAAGAATGAGATGAAAGAGATGAAAGCTAGTTGCGACTTCATGGGGAATCAGATGGATAACCTTGGTACAAAGATCGCTGAGATGGAGTCAAGGGTTTCCAAAATCGAAGACTTGCAGTTATCAATCAATGTCCTGGAGAAAGACGTCGCTGAACTTAAAACTCAGCAGTCGGCTGCTAACCAGAGGTCCCGTCTCAACAATGTGTTCCAGTGCGTAAAGATGAAAATCTTTTCTCAATAATTGATGCCGTTAGTAAAGTAATCAATTTTAGCCCTCCAAGGACGCAAATCAACTACCTGCACAGAGTTCCAGTATATGGCTCCAACGACAAATCAGCTCCAACGACAATCAGCTAGTCCCAGTTGGGTGACGGAACCAAATTAGCAAAAGGTTAAGGTTTTGCCATTCGGTTCCTGTTATTTTTGTAAGCAAATCAATGTTCTATAGTAATTAATTCTTAAATAAATAAATAAATATTTGCTAATACATTTCGTTATGTTTGACGTTA
This sequence comes from Micropterix aruncella, assembly GCA_944548615.1. Lineage (NCBI taxonomy): Eukaryota > Metazoa > Arthropoda > Insecta > Lepidoptera > Micropterigidae > Micropterix > Micropterix aruncella. Next base: position 2,239,635 of record OX155970.1, read on the forward strand.
ACATATAATACATACAACTAGTGTAAACAACGCGCAATCCAGACTCTACATGCACCTTCAATCCTTAAGTCCCAGCAAATATTACTGTTCTTGCTACAGCTTTACACGTCGAGCGTCGACATAAAAGAGACTTTTAAATATAAAATCGATGATCATCGCGGTTGTTTGACATTATAAATCTGATAAAACGAATTTACCAAGTAATGTTTTGTAACTCCTGACGTTTCGCCGATGTTGCAACCGCCGTTGTCCAGGTAAAAAAAAAATGAATATTTCTGAATAGATAGAAAATGCGTTTTGTTAACAAAAAAGTGTTGGCATATATAGGGCTCGATTGCGTTTCTTCGTGAACTAAAATCGGAAATTAGTCCGTGTGAACGAGACAGGGCAATACGCTAGAGCAGAATGTGAAATGAACGGTTGTCACTTTGTCGCATTAAAACTATCCCACAAAAGATAAAGCACCTGAATCTAACACCGCACGAAAAGTGTTCATATTTACTCGGACGAATATAAGTTCGACGGGTTTTCGACACAAAGAAACGCAATCAGGCCCTCCGGGCCCGATTGCGTTTCTTTGTGAACTAAAACTAAATTTATTCCAAGCGAACGAGACAAAGCAATACGTTAGAGCGGAATATGAAACGAACGATCGTCGATAAATACTACCTGCCGAACTTATACTCGTCCGAATAAATTCAAGCAAATTTCGTGCGGTGTAAGATTTGACCTTGGCGGGCAGTTTTAATGCGAAAAAGTGACAACCGGTCATCTCACACTCCACTCTAGCGTATTGCACTGTCTCGTTCACATGGACTAATTTCCGATTTTAGTTCACGAAGAAACGCAATGGAGCCCTCAGACAAATTTAAGAATATTTACATGCTGCTTACTAGTTAGTTGTCATCATGATTATAAGAAACGGATCTTACCGCAATCATTCTCCCTGTGATGAAAAAGTGAAATTTCCATTTCTTATGATTTTATTATTTACGTACGTACGAAATACAATTAAAAAGCTTCAAACACTTAAAAATACACATTTTTTAAAAGTTTTATGTTTTTTAAATGACTAAAAATTGACAATGAGCTCGATTGCGGTTCTCTTGAATTAAAATCGAAAATTAGTTCGTGTGAACGAGACAGAGCAGTAGGTACGTCAGAGCAGAATGTGAAATGAACGGTTGTCACTTTTCCGCATTAAAACTATCCACCGAAGTTAAAGCAGCTAAATCTAACATCGCACGAAATGTGTTCAAACTTATTCGGGCGTCTATAAGTTCATCAGATAGTTTTAATGCGGGGAAAACGACGACAGTTCGTTTCATATTCCGTTCTAACGTATTTCTATATCATGTTCAAATGAACTAAGTCCCTACTTTAGTTCACGAAGAAAAGCAAACGGGCCCATTGTCCTTATTAATATGGCCACACACTGCAGGTCAGAACCTAAAAATACTACCTTCAATAATTAATGTAAGTAAACGTACATTAAATTACACGGCCGTTTGCGATTCAGGCTGCATTATAACACGTAGTACCATCTCTTAGCAAGTAGGATAAGTAGCATAGTCTGGCTATTTCCCGGTAGATGGCGAGAGTAGTTCAAATGTGTTGAATTACATACTATTTATATAAAAACGATTATTCTATATTTTGCTTTGATAATACCGTACTGAATGACTAATGGTTTTTCTTTGGAATACACGTTATATACTCTGATTTAACCAAAAAAGATATATGCAGGTTCGGGCAGTATTTTCCTGAAACCGTCAACCGCGTATTGCGCGTTGGTTTTAGCATTGATTTTATAGTGTAATAAAATCAATGGTTTTAGGTACGGGTCCGATGTTCGGTACCTTTTTTACACGACTACCTAACAAAAAAGAAGTATAATAGGGATCAGGCTCATCTATGTATGTTTTCCGTTTCTTTATTACACCAACAACAAAACAAATTCGAAATATGAAAAAAAAAGTTTTTCCTCCTTTTTTTATCACGAGTTGCTTAGTTCGACGTACTGGTTCACTCACTACAAAGATGTCACTAAGTAAAAGCTCACCCTGTATACGTTATTTATATTGTCAGATATGTGAGGGTGTGTAAATTATGTGTGTTTAAATACTTTGCTATTTTTTAAGTGGCATGCAATGCAGAATTTATGTATAAGCTATAGCTTAGAGCCCCCGCTTTCTTGGGGGGTAGGGGGGAAGGGGGCAAGATAAACGTCCAATGCCGCACGTCCTGAACGTCCCATACTCGTCACCCATATCTTTAATAACGTACGGCCTTATCAAGTATAAATCCGGCCCTGGTGACAAGAGGATACATTCAGTTTCCATTATTCCTTTACTAATCAACCAATGAATGAGGCAATTTTTTAGAACCACCTGTGTCAGTCCTGAATTATTGAAGTGTTTTCTAAAATATTTATGAACCGCCCCACCTATACAAACGTACGTCATACGTCTGTTATATTATGGCCCGAACGCAACGAGCCGTATCACGTACGTTCGAGTACAAAAACATACAGATATAATAAAATAAAAAAACCTGAAACCCACAAAGCGTTTCTATGATACGTCAAATTGTTCCTATGATTCTAAATTCAAAAAACAAAAAGGGAAATAAATTGGTCTATTGCGTTAAAAAATGTGTAATTTATTTATTTATTTATTTTAAACAACATGATTTACAGACGAATGGCTATGATATTCGGTATACAGTACAATAAAACGTGCGGGAAAAACAAGTTGAACCCATAGCCGTTGGCTCATCGCATACCTAACTGAGCAAGAACGCCCGTATCTAGGGATGCTGATATTTAACTTAGCATATTGCGAGCTGACAGGTATGACGTTCGGTTATATATTATTATAGGAATAAAGTTCAAAACATTCATTCTTGCATAATACAAATACATAAACACAAAGAGTTATACCAACATACAAAAAAAAATAGTAATATATTGTAAACAATTATTGGTTTAGGAAATCTAATGACAAAACCCTACGATTTTTTACGAATGTTTTGAATAATAACCCAAAGTTTGGGCGGTTAATCTCAGACCAATTAGTCTGGCATTTTCTGTTTCCCCATTGCGACTGATATTTTTTTTCTCTCAGTCATATTACCCCTACATTTCTGTCTCTCGTTTTTCGCCTGCTACACCCACCGATTGCGTCTTCTTTCGAAATAGCCTCATAAGCTAGAATATCACACGAGTAAGCTATCTGTATTTAATCCGTTGGCTGTTACAGGCTGATTACTCTCCGAGTTATCGTCTCGTGAAATCTATCATATTTCGTATCATAAATTGAATCCAGGCTACCAAACCGATTTTACAGATGGTTTCACGCCAACACATAAAACTTATTTTTTGAATAGGTTCTTCGTGTTCATAAGAATATAGTGGCCGGTATTCCGTTTCCTGTAGGTGCCTAACATGGGCTAAAAAACTAACATGGGGTTCTAAAAACGAGCTAAAAAGACGCTTAATATTGAACTGATATTTTGGTATTGCCTTTCCGATGAAAGGGGCCGATGTTCCTAACTGGAGCGGGCTTATGTAGAGGCTATCAGGCTTTTAAATTGATGTTAAGCTCCGTCTAAACCCTTTTTCGTATTAGCTTTTATTCAAGTGTCATGGCGGATGGGTCTTGTTCGGGGTCTCAACTAAGAACGGTCTAAATCGAGCAGTCTGTGTCTGTCAGTCGTGTAATGGCTTCTAAATAGAAGAAGGGACGATGAGCGCCGATTATCGTAAGTAATGGGTAATTATTATCTATATTTTATCTTGAAAATCCTGTGTCAATATTTTTTGTAGATTATGATAGCCTTGTATACATTTTTAGCGTTGTATATGATAAAAAACCTTGTATATTTGTGGCCATATACAAGGCCATATACATAAAAACAAACGTGGCTACAATCAGCGTACGGTGACCAGGCGACGGCGGGGGGAGGGGGGGGGGGCGAGCGAGTGACCGAGCTGTCAAAATTAAGACCACGCTTTGGAACGGACGTAGACATAGTCGGTACCGTGGCATACAGCCCGGTGGCAACCACCCCCGCTCTATAGGAAACAGTACTGCTTCCAGACTCCCCCGACTGTTAGTCAGAGTGCACAATCGATTGGCTTACCTGCACGGTGCGCAGACCGTCCAGGAGCGCCAGAAGGTTGACTCCTATGGGAAACTAGCCCTAAGGCCATATTCCTGCCCGGGCTCGCACTTTCTTAGGCCATTGATCATGCGGCGTATTAGATTGCTCATTGACGTAGTACAATTTGGCAACCAGGATTTTACTATGAAACGCAACGTATTTTGGCACCCATAGCTCCAAAAATTGATTCATCTTCTATTCTCTTAGACGCCATCTTGATCATTATGTTCAAGATGGCGACTTTCGTAGTATTACTAAACTAAACCCGCCTATACGGTATAAAATAATAAATAATAAAAACGATTTTTTAAATCATAGCTCTTATAATTTTAATATAATTTAAATAAATATGCATATTTTTAATTTGGTATAGGTACCTACAGGTTTCAATAAGCAATAATTACGCAATTTGACGTCAAGATAGACTAATAGATGCCACAAACATAGTTACTACCTGGCACAAACGTAGTTACGACTAACTAGATTTGACAACTACAACAGGTGAACCCGTCACGCCAGGAAGTTTTAACGATTAGTCGTTCTATCTCCATGGAGTGATCGCAGAAGACTTGGACAAAACAGTCCACCGTCAAGCTCCGCCACATGCCCGTAAGAGGCCAACGCCTTAACCGCGAGATAGCCATGAGTGTTACCCAGCGGGCTTACACTCATGCCCTTACTTCCAATTGCGACCAGATTACTCCAGTCTCTCGATTGGTTACGTCTCTCGAGTTCGAGATCGCTTGCGCGGTCCTCTCCCTTACGAAGCTGTGCCAACTGTGTATACCGAATGTATCGCGGACCACGGCATCCTTTGCCCGGCTGTTCACCCAGGATCGGGTAGCCGATAGTCGTTTCGAGGGCAGTTGCCGTAAGGTCCGCAACCACCCCCGATCTAAGGAAACAGTACTGCTTCCAGACTCCCCCGACTGTTAGTTATAGTGGGGCTAACGGGCCCATGATGAGTTGGCCACGATGACCCATGTGTCCAGGGTCGGTCACACTCACGGGTCAACACCCATCCGACGGCCTCCTCGCATGGGGTGCGAGTCCTGGGTAGGACACTGGGTCAACCAGTCTCCCCTGGGAATCAAACCTCTGGCGCCCCTGGACGGTCTGCGCACCGTGCGGGGTTTGCTCCAATCGGTTGTGCTCTCCGACTAACAGTCGGGGGAGTCTGGGAACTGTACTGTTTCCTATAGAGCGGGGGTGGTTGCGTACCTTATGGCGACTGCTCTGGAATTGACCATTGGCCATCCGATCCCGGGTAAGAGGCGGGCAAAGGACGCCTTGGTCCGCGAAGATTGTACGGTCTGCGCACCGTGCGGGGTTTGCTCCAATCGGTTGTGCTCTCCGTTTCACCGCTTCATAAGGGAGAGGACCGCGCAAGCGACCTCGAACTCGGTACCAATCGAGAGACCGGAGAAATCTGGTCACAATTGGAAGTGAGGGCGCGAGTATCTCGAGCCCGCCGGGTTTACTCCTGGCTAACTCGCGGTAAGGCGTTGGACTCTCACGGGTTGTTGACGTAGCTGGACGTAGTATGTACTGTCCAAAGTCTCTACGTTCACTGCAGGGCGATAGAACGACTAATCGTTAAAACGTCCTGTGGTGACGGGCTCGCCCGTTGTAGTTGACACCGCAAGATGTTAGTTATAGTGCACAATCGATTGGCTTACGACGCACGGTGCGGGGACCGTCCAGGAGCGCCAGGAGGTTGATTCCTAGGGAACACTATCCCTCAGGCCAGAGTCCTACCCAGACTCGCACTTCATGCGTGGAGGCCGCCGGATGGGTGTTGACCCGTGAGTGTTACCAACCCTGAACAGAATAGGTCTTCGTGGCCAACTCAGCAAGGGCCCATTAGCTCCCAATAGATAATATAAGTCGGATATGAACTCATAAAAAATTACTTTACATAGGTATTTGAACCCGGATAATATTTTCACTCTATCCACTTTGTTGTACCTCGCCGCTAAAATTTTAGGTAATGTGATTTTTAAGGAATATTATATTAACTATCGTGATAGTTGTGACAAAATATAAATTAATTTTAGTAATTTATAAACGGTTTGAAAACAATTGATAAATAGAAAATAATCTAATAATGGAAATGGCTGATCAAATAAAGAGCACAATGTCTGTTGCCATTATTATCAAGGCAATAATGTGATGGTCATGAAAATAGATAATCGTGTACTAAAAATATCAAAATTTAAATTAATTGACAAATCTAGCAATATTGCCGTCGTCAATAAAAATAAAAATTACGCTCTTTGGCAAAGTTAATTGACAGGTATTTTCCATTATTTTACATTGGGATGTCATATTTTGGATTCTTGACTAAGCTATTAAATAAGAAAAATATTTTTTGCATTGGTTCTCACTAGATGCGCTGTAGCACCAAGTTGTTAAACCGATCGCTATGAAAATAATAATTGGTATACATAGGTACTTGAGCCCGGATATAACACGGGCAAAGCCGGTTAATACCACAAGTATTATACGAATTAAAATGTTAACCAAAATGAGAAAAAAATATAGCACATCTAGTGATAAAAATAGCAAAAAAAAATGTTAGCATATTTTAAAAACAAAATTAAATGTCTTACGTAATTAGTCTTACATGTCTTACAAATAAAAATAGTTAATTTATTATTATTATATACATTGTAATAGAATAATTCAATAAATGTTATGTTCAATGACATATATTTTCAGCGTATTCACATAAAAGTAATTAATTCGGGTCACTAACATAATTGTAATATCTCGGAAACTAAGAATGCTAGCGTATTCGAATAAAAAGTATTTTTTTTAGACAAATTAATACTACTCAAATAAATAATAAAACTCCTTAGTTGCTGTAAGTAAACTCCTTAGTAACGATTTTTAAAAAATCTGACTACAAATTCACAGCTTTTGTTTAGCTTTTATCGCGGGCCTAGCAGTGCGGCGACCGAATGAAGAAATTTCTTAACGAAAATTAATGATTTTAAACTGATAATTACGTCTAAACGAGTACTGCTTACGATTCGAAAAAAATATATGTTAAACAAGAACATTTTCCTAATATTCTTAGCTTTGAATATTTTAGATTTTGTTTATATTACATAGTGTAATTAATTTGTGAAATTAGGTCTAACCGAACACAAAAACGACTACTACGCAAATACTATCTGGCGTATTATTATGAAACCTGCACCATTTTAAAGATAATTTAATTATCTATCTTTTTATCTACGATTTTTTTCGAATAATCCTTTTTTTTTGCTTTATCGAATAAAAAATTCGTGCGCGGCGCTCTATCGGAAGACGTTTAAATTATTCCGAATCATTTGCTTTCGCAGCCGCAAATGATTCGGAATAATTTCAACGTTTTCCGATAGAGCGCAGTTATCTGATATCAGAAAAAATAAAATAAATAAATAATTATAATTGCATAAGTGGTTAAAAATGCTATGCAATAGCTTTACCGCGGCAGTCCCCGAGTGCCACACGTATTTTTTTCTGTTCTCTCACATGAACAAGTAAATATATCAAAAAGATTAATAAACACGACTGCGGTTTAAGAAAGTGAACTATTGTAGTTATACTTATTTTTATTACGGGTTTTACATGAAATATTTGTGGTTTATGTATTTATCCATATAGGTCGCATCTACTGAATCACACCTTTCATTTGTCACTAAACACGGTGTATTATTTACATTTGGACAATTAGACAAGTATTATTTTGACGTTTGGACAGTTTAGTTATCCTACACTCGGGATGACATAATGATTCTAAAAATATCGTTTATCGTAGCATGTTTAATGTATGCTAGACAGCACCTCGCAGAAGCTGCAATTAATTCAGACATTTACTCGCATCATACCCGCGGTAGCTCCCTTTTATGCGTACCCCGAATACGACTGGCAAAAGTACAGAAAAGCTATTTGTATCTTAGCATTAAATTTTATAATCTACTCCCTACAAAATTTAAACAGCTGGAGGACATAAAATTAAAAAAAAAATCAAGGAGATGCTGATAGGCCACCCTTTCTATAATCTGGCCGAATTTGAGGGCCATGATTTTTCAAATATTGTGCCCATTTAAATTACTTAAAAAAGTAGAGCCTTATTGTCTGATTATTTTATTTGGTCTTATATATGTACTATTAGTTTAAAATGCATAACGTAGATTTAATTTGATTATTTAACATTTTACTGACAATTTGAATATTACGATGAATAATTTTACTACGTATCTTTCAAATTACTAACTACTTCAAATATTAGGCTTCTATTTTGATTATTTATATTTATAGTTTGACAATCTAGTAGTTAATTCTTGACTACCTATGTATGCTCTACTATGGTTCCAATTCGTTATTGCCGCGCGTTATGCATGCATACAATGTATGCTTTAACGATATTGACATATTTAACCATCAGAATAGTCGATCCTTTGTTAAGGAGGTACGTGAAAAGCTGATTATCAGATCGGATTGAATTAGCATGCACAAGCACTCACAAGCACATTCGCACTACAGATACACACACCCACACACACATACATACCCGCACACACACATACATACACACACATACACACACTCACACATACACGCTCTCCATCACACAAACACACACTAACATCCATACACTCGCACCTAGCGATTTTAACTGTTACTTTTAAATTCTTTTTGGTTTTATTTATTTTGTATTGTTTAGCATATTTTGTAATCCTTATATAGCAAATAATTTAAAACATCATTGGCTTTGTTACTGCTATATATATATATTATGCTTATACGTATTTTTTATGCTGTATGTTTTTAAGAAAAATAAAATGTTCAGTAATGAGTAGTAACGAGACTACCTAGCACAATTATTTTGACACGTCCAAGAGCGGTCTTTAGCCGTCAATTGGACACGACGAAACTGTAATGTAATGTAATATCACACTTCTAAATCGGTTCAAGCATGGCGGACTAAAACAATCAGGGTTTCATCATTAGTACATACCGGTTTTTTTCCGAGTAAAATTGCGTAGTTTTATAATTTTCCAAAATGTTGGATTGTAATAAATTCGTAACCTATGGCATTCGGGAGGACAAAACAATTTGAAAAATAGGACACACTTCTAAGTCGGTTCAAGCGTTTAGAATTTATGGTGAAAACATACATAGATGAATCCTGAACACATAACACTCCATTTGGGAAGTCGTGTAAAAATATAGCAAGCATTCTTAGGTATCAATATTTATTGTTAATATAATAATTTTGAATAAGCTAGCCCTGTTAGTTTCCGAGATATTTATTCAATTATTTTAGTGATCCGGATTCATTGCTCTTGAGTGTACAACATAAGTTTTTTTCTTCACAGAATATATTTGCTTGAATCTAATGATTTGGCGATGTCTATAGCACGTGCAAGTCACTGACAACTACCCTCTAAATTTAACCGCGAAAAGGCACCGGCAAAAAGTAGTTTTCCGCGATACGTGGGCTTAGGGATGTAGACGATAGGATGGGGTAGAATGGCGAGTAATTGGGTAGCATGTAAATGATCGTCCCTTGATTTATTCCGACGGCGATAAAAAGCGTTCAAGCGAACGATATAAAAATTGCCCATTACTTTCGGAGGGAATCGTAACGTACCCAGAACCCGCCTAACGAGATTGGATTTATCCAATCCACAATGGCCCATCGAAGCGCTCATCAATTTTCCCTCCGACCGAAATCATCGCAGCCACACAGATTTCCACGCGTGATTTCCATTTTGTTTCTCTATAAATAATAATAATACTTTTTATTTGAGGGAAAATAGCAAAAACGGCATAGACACAAAAAATACGCTACTAGAGCATACACAAAAATACGCTCGTACTATAAAAATAGGGCAATTTCTTTCACACACACACACACACACACACACACACACTCACAGACAAAAACACACACATACACACACACACACACCCACCCACACACACACACACACACACACACACACACACACACACACACACCTTGACACACAAAATGTATATTAATCCTTACTTTGGAATTATTGCAGTAGAGGAAAGTAACCAAATATGGAATAGTATCCCTAATATGGAATACCCCTGTTTCTCTCTACCTGTCAAGTCAAGACAAGACGAAATGCACGACCATTTTCCATCTCACTTACGCACTGGTGTGTCGCACTCAGTCAATCACGGCAATCGAGCGAGCGCCATTGCAACGGCAGGTGTGTTTTGTTTTGTCGGCGACTCAAAACTTTACAAGGTGTGTAATAAAATATTGGTTTCTTGATAATTACATTGTGAAAATGGGATTTTTACTTATTTAACGTATTGCTGTGATGTTTTTCTTGATATTTTCGATAAATTTTATTGCGCAAATGCTGCTATTTATTTTACACGACAACTAGTTTGAGCCGGTCTAAAGTTCCAAATATGGACACCCGCTAGGTGCCTAAATATGGAATATTCCATAATTGGGCTGTCAACATTTAGTAGTTGGGTTGACCATTTTTGGTGGTGGTGGTCTTTCAATAACTTGTTTTTCCAGAATGCCGTCTACACTGTCAAACGTAAAACGTAAAGATTGGAATAAATACAAAAGAAAAAGATAGAAAAAGAAGGAAAGAAATTGACAAAGAAACAGAGTAATAAAAAACCAGGAAACAAAAAGGAAGGAAAAAATAATATCAGGACAGAGCCTGAGAATTCCGATGAAGACTCTGAGGATGAAGGCGAAATCCAGCAGACATGAGAACCTGATGGCATAATAGGACAGCGTGCTTCTGACTCCTGACATAATAGGACAGCATGCTTCTGAATATATTTTCTGTCAGCAACTGATTTTTGAAGACTTTCTAGGAGAAACATGGATGAAATGTTTGATGTATTGAATCTGGGCACACAATGAAGGCGCTGGTTCAGAATATGACAGTTGCATATGTGATTTTTGTAATTAGTTTGTTAGATTAAACAGAATGTGTTCTTTTCAGTTTTGACCAAAGTTTAAAGATCCCTTAAAAATAGAGGTCAATGTTTACGTTATGTTTTTTACCTAAACCTGTAGTATTATATCTATATTCCATATTTAGGTACCTATTCCATAAATAGCTACTCATTTTGTCTTTTGATTTTTAATTGATAATAAATATTTATGTTAGTCTTAAAAATTCATGGTTGTAATTCAAATAGGTACGCCAAAATGTATGACTGATCGTTACTATAATGAAAAGCATTTAATTCGTAATAGTTTTTTAATTATACTGTTGGAGCCTAAGTCCAACATACCCACAACAAAAAAGTAATTTCTACAGAATCGAAACCGCAAATTCGCTCGAATATACACGAGCCAGATGCAATTGATTTCCAACTAAATTCGGCATTTTATGCACAGTCAAACGATGACTAATGTCATTTCTCCTGATCGATACGAATTAACACGCTCATTTCTCACCCCACTTATAACTATTGCATCACTGCATACCATATAAAACGCAGTACATTTCGATCGATCGATATCATTCCCTGGCGGACAGTAACCGCTCTTCTGCAAGTACTCGCGCTTTTCATTACCTTCGAGTCAACCAACCTATGCATAGTATACGCGATCATCATTATCTTCGAATCTATCGCGGCGCTTCACACTTCGGACACACATCCACAACTTCACCTCGTGCCCACACTACCTACACACCGGCGAAATACCGACCAAGGCGTTACGAACTGGCAACGTACTACAGACCTTCTGAATAAACACTTCAACTTCAACATCCACGACTTTCAATAACGGAGAAAACTACTTGATGAGAACCACCCTTCGCTCACAATCAATTGGAGTCTAGTGAAGGGTGGCCACTCTCACAATACCAAGAAAACAAAATGGTATTCCATATTTGGTTACTTTCCTCTATAGGAACCTATCTCAGAAATCGAAAAAATAAAGAAATACTCCTAGATTCGATCATTGTAATGCTAAATGTGAAAGAAAAAAGCTTCGGACGCGTAAAATTTCAAAACCAAATTTAAATACAAAAAAAAAAGTTTTTTTAAACTCAGTTTTTAGGGTTGTTTTAAAAAAAACTAATCTAACCTACCGCCAAATAGGTGTTTATGTTTAATTAAAATAATAAAAAAATAACATACCGAAATGTATGGGTTTGGCGCTTTTTTGAATGCCTATATCTCGATTATTTATTGAGACCGAATAAATATTATTGCAGATTCGGAATCAGCGTGCTGAATATAGTCTGGTGACGTTAAAAATAAATCTAGAAGAGGTTCTTATACTGCAATAATACCCTTACTTTTTATGCCGATCATACTACGTCTTTCATTCTTGTATTACCAATTCTTAGAGCCGGTGTTGAGTGCCGCAACAGTACCACATGACATGTTTTATCACCATTTACATCAAACCAATTTGCGCAGTTACCCACTTTACCGAAACTATGCTCAAATGTGAAAATTTCCATTACGTGAATTAGGGATACCACAACAAAAACAAGAAAAGGTGCCAAAGAATATACATTTCGACTGTTTTGAAAGAAAACATTTCTACGGGCTAAGCAGTGCAAGAAAATAAGTATCTTTTATTAAAAAAATGTGGGTAAAAATGAAAAAAAAAAAAAAACTTGAAAAATAATATAAGAAGCGTTGAGCAATATGCGCTATCTAGCGTTTGGTAAAATATCGCTAATATTGTTTATCAGCGATATTTTACCTACCGCTAGATGGCGCAGCGCGCTCATACGCTTGTCAAACTTTTATTTAAGTCAAAATCTTAAATTTCCCAAAAAAAAAACAATGTTTTAATTAAGCTATTTCATAGCTTTTTATCGCGGGCCTAGGCCAGTGCGGCGACCGAATGAAGAAATTTCCTAACGAAAATTAATGATTTTAAACTGATAATTACGTCTAAACGAGTACTGCTTACGATTCGAAAAAAATATATGGTAAACAAGAACATTTTCCTAATATTCTTAGCTTTGAATATTTTAGATTTTGTTTATATTACATAGTGTAATTAATTTGTGAAATTAGGTCTAACCGAACACAAAAACGACTACTACGCAAATACTATCTGGCGTATTATTATGAAACCTGCACCATTTTAAAGATAATTTAATTATCTATCTTTTTATCTACGTTTTTTTTCGAATAATCCGTTTTTTGCTTTATCGAATAAAAAAATCGTGCGCGGCGCTCTATCGGAAGACGTTTAAATTATTCTGAATCATTTGCTACCGCAGCCGCAAATGATTCGGAATAATTTCAACGTTTTCCGATAGAGCGCAGTCATCTGATATCAGAAAAAAAAAATAAATAAAATAAATAAATAATTATAATTGCATAAGTTGTTAAAAATGCTATGTAATAGCTTTACCGCGGCAGTCCCCGAGTGCCACACGTATTTATTTTACATTTTTTAATCAAAAGGTGCTTATTTGTTCTTACTGATTCACCCCTTTAAATAAAGGATACCGTTTAATTAAAACTCACCCACAAAATAATATTACCACAAATTAATATTACAATTCGTTTGTAAGCTTCTGCATGGTTTTTCGTTATCCTTAAAGTAATGATAACGTTTGGGAGCTACAGAACTAACGTGCCTTTGCGCAATTTTAGTTCTTGTGTTTTGATTACATGTTTTGCTGATTTACAAACTCTCGTAGTGTGCATTGTGTCGAAATGGGAGTGCGCATTGTTGAGATGGTGAGCTAACGGGCCCATGATGAGGTGGCCACGATGACCCATGTGTTCAGGGTCGGTCACACTCACGGGTCAACACTCATCCGATAACCTCCACGCATGGGGTGCGAACCTGGGTAGGACACTGGGTCAACCGGTCTCCCCTGGGAATCAAACCTCTGGCGCTCCTGCACGGTCTGCGCACCGAGCGGCGCAAGCCAATCGATTGTGCTCTCCGACTAACAGTCGGGGGAGTCTGGGAACTGTATTGTTTCCTATAGAGCGGGGGTGGTTGCCTACCTTACGGCGACTGCTCTTGAAATGACCATTGGCCATCCGATCCCGGTTCAGAGTCGGGCAAAGGACGCCTTGGTCCGCGACAGATTCGGTGTACACCGTTTCACCGCTTCGTAAGGGAGAGGACCGCGCAAGCGACCTCGAACTCGGAACCAATCGAGAGACCGGAGAAATCTGGTCACAATTGGAAGCAAGGGCGCGAGTGTCGGCCCGCCAGGTAACATTACTGGCTATCTCGCGGTAAAGGCGTTGGTCTCTTGCGGGTTGTGGCGTAGCTAGACGTCGGATTTGTAATGTCCAAAGTCTTCTACGCTCACTGCACGGTCGATAGAACGATGAATCGTTAAAACGTCCTGCGGTGACGGGTTCGCCCGTTGTGGTTGACAACTCAATATGTTGAGATGGTAAAGTAATGGCACTTTTGCATATATTTGCCTATAAATCCATGTCTGTTATTTAGATCGGTTCTTAAAAAATAATATTTCTGCATAACTTTACTATTATAGTATATAATATGATATAAGATATTAAACAAAATGTAATATATTATAATATAATGCACAAGAATAATGCTATAATATATCTAGATCGTTATATTTATATATTTGTGTATGTATGTATATGTATGTGTGTAAGTGTATATGTATCTATATGAGTACTTATGTCATTTTATGGCGTTTTAGGAGTATGTCTACCGCCGGAAAATTGTCCAAAAACTGACGGGGATTTGCCAAAAGGGAAACTATCACAATTTTGTATAATGTCGGAACAAGAGTCTGTATGCTGTATTCAACACAGCCACATGAGCAACAACACGAGATCATCAAAAAACCAGGATAAATCCAATAATGCATCTTCTACATCACCGCCTACTACAACAACAACCAATAAGTCACCGGTCATCTCTACAATAGCTCCAGAAAAACCTTAAACATCGCCACAAGCCTTATTACCAAATTCATAAATGACAGTATGGAAAAACGAACTAAATCCGAAAAAAAAAAAAAAAAAAAAAATAACTGCAAGAGTACAAATTTAACAATGACAGACATTGCTGTGTTGGCGATTAATAAATTTATTTTATTTTATCTGCATCCAAACTTTTCTCTGGTCGTAACGGTCTCCGTTCCATCGGGTTCAGAAGAGGGAGGAAGAGAGAGTGCACCCGTGGTCGCGCGCCCACCTGTGCACTATAATATAGCCTGCGCACTTGACTGCTTGCGAACAATGGACTCTGAGAAGACTAAAGAAGTCACTAGAATCTACAATGCAGTCGCTATGGCCGAACACGGCTAGAAGGATATATATATATATACTTATGTCCTACGTATCCCAAAACACAATACCACTTTTTTTTCCTACTCCTTCTCCGTACATGCAGCTCGACTGTGGAATCAGCTTCCTTTAACTATTCGAGGCGCTAGCTCGCTGTTCACCTTTAAGCAATCATTGAAAAAGCACTTCCTTTCACAATAAATATTAATCATAAATTCTAACCTTTCCCTTATCCCCTCCCTTTCCTTACCTTATTTTGGCAGTTTATTTATTTACTTATTTATTTATTCATTTATTTGTTATTATATCAAAATATGTATGTATATACATATACATACATATAATATGTCCAACTCAAAAATTTATTTATATATTTACTTTTTACTTTACATACACACACAATGTATATTATATGCTATAATTTCAAATTTAATTTTAAGCTATAATTTTGTTGCCTACTCTTCTTTTCACACCAGCATGTTGGTTGACTGGAAGATATTGCTGTAGTGTAGCAATAAGTCCGCCATTGTACCTTATTTTTATTGTGCAATAAAGAGATTTTCATTCATTCATTCATTTAGGCTTCTCCACCCAAGTCAGAAAATAAGTCGTATGCCGAGATACAGGCTATATTCGGCCTAGTTGGGTATGCGCTGAGCATGGTCATGTGAATGTGGGCCGTTGCTTACTTCGCACCATTACTTGGTATGACCATTTTTATGTGTTTTATCATTATATTTGAAATAAAATAAATAAATATTACGGCCCAAGCTTTTATTATTGACAAGAATATATGAAATAGACAAACAAGTTTTTGCAAGTAGCAACAACTTGCTGCAACTTGAAATTCAGCAGTCTTAAAATTGTTTATATTTTTATTTATTAATTGTTTTGAGTTTAATTTCGAGATCCGTGGAGATTTTGATGACTTCTTTATTTTTTATACAGGCACACGCCAAGAAACGGTTTTGTATAAATATTGTAATAAGTCATCGGTCATCGGCCAGAAGTCATCGACCACTTGTAGGCGGGGGAACATCGATAGATGAAAATTATGTCGATAAACACATTCCGGAGCGGAAACACAAAGAAACAGAAAAAAGTAAATATATTAAAATGATCAAAAAACATGACTGCTGTTGCAGAAAGTAAACTATTGTATATAAATTATTTTTTATACGTATATTTATGAAATAATTGTGGTATATATATTTATCCATATAGAAACATGTATATTTCCGGAATGTTCTCAATCAGACCTTTCATTTAGACAACTTATTGCTTGATATTTGTACAGTTTAAGTTTGGTACTCGGGATGACATAAAGATACTAACAATTCTAAATAAGTTCAAGCATTTGAAAGTTATGGTGGAATAAAGAAACGGAAATCATACATAGATGAATCCTGAATACATTACACTCCTTTTTGTTGGCCAGTCGTTTAACAAATACATTCAAATAATCGAGCGTATTGAAAGTATTTTTACTTTCCTGACGACCTATCGGAAAGGAAAGTATTGTGATCGCGCTAAAAAAAAATTTTGAGATGAAGATGGGAATATATATTTTGAGACTCCCTGAGACGATTGAGACTATTTCCAGACCGATCTCTGTCTGTATGTATGTCTGTATGTCTGTATGTCTGTATGTATGTATTCTTCCACGATAACGCCCAGACGCTTAATCGGATTGAGCTGAAATTTGGTATATAAGCTTCTGTTAACCGTCGGAGGAACCCATTAGTTTTTGGAGTCCCTACGCCCTACGGTTGTGGTACCTCCCATACAAATTTGGGGTTCCCGGCGAAAAAATTGTTTCCGCGATAGCGCCCAGACGCTTAATCTGTCTAAGTTAAAATTTGGCATAGAAGCTTCTGTTAACCATCGGAAGAACCTATTAGTTTTTGGGGTACTTACGACCAACGTTTGGGGTACCTGCCATACAAATTTGGGGTACTAGAGTAAAAAATGTCGCTGTTTTTTCGCACCTCCCCGGATACTAGTCAGGAAAGTCTTGGGGTGACACAACCGATTTTTTAAATATATATTTATTACAGAAAATACAATATTTATCTATATTTATTTCCCTCTCATTTTGTTTTAGGAATGGTAGGATAAAACGCTCGCAAAACGCGTCCATATATTTCTCTAATTATATTTGCATATACATTAATTCAAGGAACTATTTATTTACCAGAGATACTACGTAAGTTTGAATTGGACGCACCAGTAACTTACATAGCGAGGAGTTCGCATATATTGTTTAATGTGCCGTATAACATCATACAGGTATTATTGTAGCCAGGCTCAGTAGCCTGGCTACAATAACATCTGTACGATGGGAGGGTTATAGTCCTTCTTAATTCCTTATCCACTGAGATAGACGTATCGATGGCTTAATTAGCGAAAGTGCTCCAATTCATTTATATAATCGGCATTATATGTAATATAACATTCGATTAAATAGAGAATGACAAACAGAATAGTCTTAAAATTAAAATAAAGAGAAAAATGAAGTTATATGTAAAAAAAAAATTTTTTTTAATATTTAATATATGTTAAGACTTAAGTAATATAAAAGTGAATATAAAAATACCTAGCCAACGTACATATTTATAAATATATAATAATAATTTGTGCACCTAAATTTTATTAAACTATAATAACTAACATTTAATATATGGTTAGTCTGTCATGACTCTATAACCATTTCTTTATTTTACTTTTGAATTCCCTGAATGTCAAATTCATTTTTATTTCCATATTGATCAGATTGTAAAATCTCGGCGTAATGAAAGAGTTATGTCTTTGTCCAAATGATGTTTTCATCCTGGGTATTATTAGACTATTTTCTAAAACTTTTCTTTGTGGTCTTCGGTTCTGATTTATTCCTAAATTTAAATTTGAATGAATATTATGCAAATGAATATTCGAGTTAGTTGAAGTAGTCACGATATTTTTCCTTGTATACATGATGTTTTGGTATATATAATTCGATGTAGTACTGCTACGATTCGATGAAGTACTGCTTGCAATATATTAGCAAAAAATACTGTGAACGAATTTCTAACTGCTCGTTTTTTTAAGCAAAATATCCTTATATAAACAACCGATGAAATTTCGTCTCATGGTAGATATTTAAATAATTCAGCATCTATCCTTTACATTCAGTACGGTACGGTATGAAAAGTTTTCCATTTTTTCCATGAATAATTCTCGTGTGTACGCGGATTCAGGTCACCGAATAACTGTCCGAAGAATTTCTTTGGAATTTCGGCACAACCCTATGGACATCCATAAATATAAGACCGAACTAGATTGGCGCTTCTTTCTTACGGGAAACTGGGTCAGTAAACGTATTCATTTCATCATACAATACAGCTCTAGATTCAACTGCTCTGAACGAAGAATTAGTGTTGTTTTCAAAGTAAATGTATATATATATATACCTTCTTCGTCACAATTCCTAATTTTATAAGTACGTAATATTCATTGATACTTTTTTCACATTATTTAATATTTTACTACGTTTATTTGGGTATGTTAGGAATATTTTTCTGCAATTAAACTTTATTGCAAATTTAAAAGTACTTGGCTATATTAATTTCCCCCTATTATTATTAAATATCGTTCATGGATGTAGACGAATTATTCCGATCATTGGAACGGTGAAATAGGTGACTCACCCTCGGCCCCGAAATGATTATCAACGCCTGTGGCTTACCTACAATGTGGTCAAATTATTACGACGACTATACCGCATGCTCTTCGGCGAGAAGCGTAAACCCTTTGCCTGCGTGCCTTTGCTTTCTCCGGTCTCAGCACAATTGCGACCCCGTACATTTGCGGTCCCGATACATTTTGGGGCGCTCTCTTAATTTTTCGAATAATGATAAAATTAAATTAAGACATTTGCGACCCTGACCCTATTAATGGGATACCTGCTTTTTTGTTTCCGGCGACCACCTGGAAAGTTTTTCTTTTACTATTTCAAACAATCTACTGTAGGCTTTTTTCTGCCTATTTTTGCAGTAGCGCAAATATTACATGCGCGTCATCTTTGGTTACTTTTGGTTATCGGTATCGATGGCTTTTAAGCATACTATTTTAAATGTGATAGATAAACATTTAATATCGATTAAATTACTTATAT
The DNA here is from genome assembly GCA_944548615.1 of Micropterix aruncella. Classification (NCBI taxonomy): domain Eukaryota; kingdom Metazoa; phylum Arthropoda; class Insecta; order Lepidoptera; family Micropterigidae; genus Micropterix; species Micropterix aruncella. The sequence continues at coordinate 2,259,226 of OX155970.1, forward strand.
AAAGCATATTCCTACTAAACGATGCAGTAGGTAATTGAAAAATACAATCATTAACATTATTAAATAAATACAAATTCTTAAAATAGGACATATTTATAAGTAGAAATTACACATATCATTACAGTTAATTTTATTTATTAATTTAACCAATATAGCTATGTTTATAATGTGGTTTTACGTGCCTAAACCTAATGTATAATCTATACTAATATTATAAAGAGGTAAAGTTTTTGACGTTGTAGGAAGTTGACAATTGACAGCTCCATCTTGCGACCCTTGTACTCAAGGTAGTACGCAATAAACAGCCGCGATATCTTTACTCGATTATGACGTGGTCCCGTAACCGGCATGTCCATTCAACACGGGCACGTGAACAACTTGCTATAATACCCAAGCACAAAACTACACATTTCCAGTGCAGCTTTTCGTATTATTCTGCGGTTGTATGGAATCGGTTGGGAATGGCTTTGCGATCGAAATCAATTGCAGTATTTAAGGACCACTTTAAAAGTTTATATTTAGATGTCATAATTTGATTTTATTTTAACATAACTATTGCTAATTGGATTATTACTATTGTCTTCGTTTATTTATTAATTTGTAACCTGATTATTTAATGTTAAATATTTTGATTTTGATTATTTTTGATTTATTATATGTAGATTATTAAATTTATGTAACTACGTTATTTTCTTTTAATATCATTTGATGTTAAATATCTTGATTTTGATTATTTCGATTTGTGTATTTATTTGATTATGATTATTTGGATTTTTTGTTTTAAGATTTATTTGATTTGGTTATTTTATTTTAAAAATCATATACCTATGTATCAATAATTAATAGGTGTGTCCTGAAAACCAGGATAAGAGATATCCTGAGGATACCCCTAATTTGCAGCGTTTGTAGCTTTATTTCATAGTCTTTGTCTATTTATAGTTTTAATTTTTAATCTGTGTGTTCTTGTTTTTTTTTGTATATGGTTTTTATAACAGCTGCAAATAAATAAAATAAATAAATAAAGTAATCTCTGGATCTACTGAACCGACTTTCTACTGCGAAGATTGATGACCATTATTGCTACCTGAATCTTGCTCAGAACAACAATCCCAATCAACAACTCTTCTGATAATATTTCTAAAATACAGAGCAAATAGTTACATTCTCCACTTACTTGAAATGGTGTTGCGTTGGATTCCCTAGTTTCAGTTTCATCGCCGCGACATCGAGATTTATCCAATACTTCATTGGGTAACTTAAATTGACCATCTATTTCATTTGCCCTGAAAAACGTTATAATATCATTAATTAAACTTATCTTCAATGTATACACAAGTAAAGTAATCCTATATAAAAGAAATACTAATATTATAAAGAGGTAAAGTTTGTGACGTTTTAGGAAGTAATCTCTGGATCTACTGAACCGATTTTGAAAATTCTTTTACCAATAGAAAGCGAAGTTATGTGTAAGTGTCATGGGCTATATATTAATCCGAAAACTGAATAGACTTTTTCGTGGTAGTCGGATTTGCAAAGTAAGTCGGAGAATAAACGGTCGAACGAAAACGTTTCTAACTAACGCTGCCTTAACGATGAGAGATATATGATTAAGTTCAAGAGAAAAGTTGTAGAGGTTGATAATGCCTACAAAAAAGTCAGCGACAGCATATGTCTAACTTTTATATTTAAGTCACAAAAAGTAGTGTTTTATGTTAAAAAAAATAATTAAATCTTTAGGTCATGTTTACGTATCGAGTGTTTAAAACAAAAGACTTTTCCCTTTTACAGTATATAATTTCCCTTTTACTGCATAACTAATTAAATAGATAATACGCTCACAAATAAGACACTCACAAGAAGGCACTCACAAATAACGGTATTATAGTCAAATTGGCTTGCAAATACATACATATATGCAGTAAAAATATAACCCTTTTTTTGGCAGTCAGGAAATAAATTATAGCACTCAGTACTAACCGAACCACACTGATAATTTCATCACAGGTAAAAAGTTTTACCGCCCGACGAAGTGGGCACGGGTCAGCTAGTACTGTATATTATCTTAAGGGTCATCATTAATAGGGTCTGGGCCGCAAATGTCTCACTTTAATTTTATCATTATTCGAAAAATTAAGAGAGGGCCGCAAATGTATCGGGGCTGCAAATGTATCGGGGCTGCAAATGTACGGGGCCGCAATTGACCGGATTCCATTCCCCGGTGACAATTGCAGGTGTGCTACGCCCGCGCCTATGAGATACCAGTGATTTCGCGAGCGCCGATGACCCGCCTGCCCTATCTGCCAGTAATGCCTGCGGTTTTATTGGAATATCATTAGGGATGTAGTTTTGTATTGCGGTTTGACATCTGTCAATTACAATTACAATGACATGCGTGATCAATTAAATATAGTGATATCGAGAAATACGCATAGAAAGTATATACTGATGGGTACCATTATATTTTTAACAGTAGATTGTATCACAAGGGAGCAAAATAATATTTATACGGCGAGGGCGCTATTTTGAATCCAGAGCGAAGTGAGGGATTCTTTAGTAGAATCCTGAACGTAGCGAGGGATTCAAAAAAGCGCCCGAGCCAAAAATATTTTGCGCCCGAGTGATACACTCTACTTTTCATCACCCTCTATGAGAAAATAAAAGGCGCCTCATATTTTATTGTAATATTATTATTTAATAAAACGTGAAATAATCCGTGAAAATTGTAAAATAATCCTACTAATATTATAAACGCGAAAGTTTGTGTGTATGTATGGATGTTTGTTACTCTTTCACGCAAAAACTACGGAATGGATTTTGATGAAACTTTACAATAATATAGCTTAAACATCAGAATAAAACATAGGCTATAATTTATAAACATATATGGTTTTCTATCATCATTATCACAATTTTCCATCACCACGCGGGTGAAACCGCTGGGCGCAGCTAGTATTTAATAATCCCTGAGAATTGTCGAAAACGCGGGCGACAAAAACAATAATAATTGACGTTCGCGCGTTTTTAATTTCATTTGTTTTTTTTTATTCAGCCGGCGGCGCGACTAGGGGCCGTCGTACCAGCCAGTCTTTATTCAAACAATATTTGCGTTCGATTTCTTCGGCGCTGAAGACTAAGATGTTCCAAATTCAAAAACTGCGCCGCAAACATAAATTGCGGCGCACTTTTTGAATTTGGAACATCACGTATTCAAAAAGTGAGCCGCAAAGATAATTGCGGCGCACTTATAAAGTCTCTTATAGAAAACACCACATTTGGGCGCACTTAAAGGCGAAACAAGTCGTCCTTTTCGAATAGATGGGATGAAAAATATCTACTTCATCTCTTTTGTTTTTGAATTATATTAGTGTAATACTATTATTCATATTTTTACACCATCTGCATCATATGTATCTATAATAGATATAGGCCTGAGAAGCCTCGTTAGATGTGCAGAGCGCAATTTGTTACAAAAGCTATGTCAATCCTTAGCTGTTATTTACAATGTATAAGTACTTTACTTCGGTAACAATGTAACTGCTTTTCTTTGTTCAAGAATTATTTTAAATTAAAAATATAAATAAATATACATGGAAGTCTTTTTAGAGCGATCCCTCTTGCATCACAGTGCATTAACCTATATATTACAATTTACTTTATTTATTTTGCCCATGTTTTCAATCTAATGGTCCGTTGTAAACGGGCCCGAACTCTTGTTAGTAAACATAACTAACATAATTATATTAGTTTAATACTATTATTCATATTTTTACACCATCTGCATCATGTGCATCTAGATATAGGCCTGAGACGCCTCGTTAGATGTGCATAGCGCAATTTGTTATGAAAGCTATGTTAATCCTAAGCTGTTCTTTATAATGTACTAGCTGACCCGTGCCCACTTCGTTGGGAGGTAAAACTTTTACCTGTGATGAAATTATGAGTTTGGTTCGGTTAGTACTGAGTGCTATGATTTATTTCCCTACTGCCAAAAGAAGGGTTATATTTTTACTGCATATGTACGTATGTATTTGCATGCCAATTTGACTTAATACCGTTATTTGTGAGTGTCGTCTTGTGAGTGTCTTATTTGTGAGCGTATTATCTCTTTAACTATTTATGCAGTAAAAGGGAAATTATATGCAGTAAAAGGGAAAAGTCTTTTGTTTTAAACATTTGAGACGATTGATTTACTTATTTTGATAAGAATTCTTAATTGTTGATAATATGACCAATAACGATTTAAATTATTTTTTTAATATAAAATACTACTTTTTGTGACTTAAATATAAAAGTTACACATATGCTGTCGCTGACTTTTTTGTAGGCATTATCAAGCTCTACAACTTTTCTCTAGAACTTAATGGCAGCGTTAGTTAGAAACGTTTTCGTTCGACCGCTTATTCTCCGACTTAGGTACTTTGCAAATCCGACTACCACGAAAAAGTCTTTACATTTTTCGGATTAATATATAGCCTATGACACTCACAAATAGCGTGGCTTTCTATTGGAAAAAGAATTTTCAAAATCGGTTCAGTAGATTCAGAGATTACTTCCTACAACGTCACAAACGTTACCTCTTTATAATATTAGTATAGATAAGTACTTTACTTCGGTAACAACGTAACTGCTTTTCTTTGTTCAAGTAATATTTAAAATAAATATACATGGAAGTCTTTTTAGAGCGATCCCTCTAACATCACAGTGCATTAACCTATATATTACAACTTATTTAATTTATTTTGCCTATGTTTTCAATCTAATGGTCCGTTGTAAACGGGCCCGAACTCTTGTTAGTAAACTTAATAATAAGAACCTCCGACTCATGAAATGTTTTAGTTTAAGCAAACATAACCTCTAGAATGCGCAAACAAAATAACCGACCGAAATTAGCTGTGAAACTGCAATAATTAAGTTTGTGTTTTCGACTGCAAACATTGCTGAAATGTAAATAGCTTCGAGGCTGCAGATTAAACGAGTTCCTCGCTTCGCTTTGCTGAATAATTAGGAAAATTAATTGATATTAAATAGCGCAAAGTGTAACTTCAGTTTCAATTTAGCTCATAAACATCACAAATCTATTAGTCATGAGATTAATATATGTGCTTGGTGTACATTTTTTAAAAGAAGACTAGTCTACTTAATTTGTCTTTTCTATGTTACTTTAAAAATTATCTCTTTATAATTTACTTTTATACCATTGTAAATATTCCGTTTAGATTAGGATAAAATTTTCGTATCCATCGGGAAGAGTTGAGTTCTTCCTTTCATTACAATATATTGTATATCAAGCTTTCGATTTTAATTTTTTGGCTGGCTTATATTAATTGCAGATTGCTTATATCACATTTTCAAAAAAAAATAAGTTAAGTTTCCAAATTTAACTGGAGGAAGTGGTTTTATTACATGGCCATTGATCCGTGCTACACTATCAACATAATATTTTATTTCGCAATCTTTTTTTTAAACAAAGTCTTATAAAATATAATGCAAACGTTTTAAATATTTTTTTTTTGCTTGGGGCATTTCCAAGGTCTTTATGAGCCTTGCAACACTGCGACCATTACTGATCTATTATGTTCGCCTCTTGCTATGCTATATTATGCACTAGGCCTCGTGTCATTTAAGAACCGCAACAGGCTTTTGGCGCCAGATTGTTTTACCTCCTCAGGTTTGAGGTAATGAGTACCCAAGTGGGTATGTTACGCATCGGCGGGCCACACTCGCACATGAGGTGCAGGGGAGTTCCTCTGCCTCTTGGCAGAGCCTGCACATTTTTGTGTCCCAGAGCTTGAGGTTGTACATGTGTTTGTTCAGGCCACAATGCCCCGTGAGCGCCCTCACCAGTATGCGTAGATCGTTCCTATTTAGCGATAAGGCCTCACGGGCAGTCTTACGGTCGTAAGCCTTAGTTATCGCTTTTGAGTGATTCAAACCTGGCGTGTTGTTCCAGTGGTTGACGGATTGTTGTAAACATATTTTTTGAGTATTAGGTTTGCAAGGCTTTTTAGTATGCCACAGCAAGGTTCAGGGCCGTGGGGCCAAGGTTCCCTTTGCTCCCGTTTTAGCAAGTTCGTCGGATTTTTCATTTCCCTCGATTCCTGCATGGCTTTAATTAATGGTATTCGAGGTTAGTGCCATAAGAGCTGCTTTGCTATCCGAGTGGATATAGATACGGTGGTTGGCGTAGTTCTTATGGAGGTTGATATCCGCACATTCAACAATGGCGTATACCTTCGCTTGAAAGATGGGGGCGTATTTCCCCAAGTTTAAACTTCTTTCGAAGTTTGGTCGCTCTCCATATATACCGCAGCCTACGTCAAGTCCCGAATTGGACCCATCAGTATACCATTTAAGACTACCGGCCTCCCAGTGAGGTAGGTAGCTAACAGATTAAAGTAACTGTAACAGTTCAAAAATGTCAAAATTTAAATTATCGGTGAAATCCAGCAATATAGCCCTCGTTGATAATACATTAATAGTTTGAAATAAAAACACTAAAAACACGCTTTTATAAATGCACGTAAAAACCAAAAAATCCGGCTTCATCATCAGACCTTGAAACTTAATCGTGGTTAAAGTTCATTACAAGACCTTTCTAAAGAGTCCAAACACGGCTAGGATACGATATTCCATTATGGAATGCCAGTGCCTATCTTCCGGCTTCATCATCAGACCTTGAAACGTAATAGTGGTCAAAGTTCATTCCAAGACTTTTCTAACAAGTCCAAACACAGCTATGATACGATGTTCCACCTTGAAGTTCCAGTTCATATCTTCCGACTCCATCATCAGATCAGTTCGACAGTACCATATTATTGTATTGTCATCAGAACTACATACAGCTGCCAATTTTCATGACGCTATGATCCTTGGAAGATGGTTAAATTAGTTACCTTAGATTCCATTACATAGTTAGTTACATACAGGTCGACCTAATAAAAGCGTGTTAAAAATAGGAATTACGCTCTTTGACAAATGAATTCGTGTAAATGAATTCAGAGTTCAGTGGTGAAAGATCAGTGTCTGTTTCACAGACAGCTGGCTTAAAATATATTATTACGTTCTTTGAATAACAGGTTCAATAACGGGTTACAATTAAAACTTTTCGGATTACAGGTTGTAATTGTATTAATGCCTTTGATTGATTGCCTTAGCAATAACTTTTGGGCCTTCATTAGAGTATCTAAAATAGTTTTTGTACAGCATTACCCATAAACCCTGATACCGGGCCATGCAAACCATTTTTATACAACCCATTCTTTGATAGGACGTTGCGTATTTCTATAAATACAAAAACCAATTTTTGAGACCTGGAAACATTTATTTATTTATTTATTACATTTTCATTTTATATATAAATACGACTATTCTATAAATGGTCACAACCTAAGCAATGTATCTAGCATCCGTGACCTAGGAATAACATTTGACTCAAACCTAAATTTCAAGATACACATTGAGAACATAGTCGGGAAAGCAAATAGGATGCTGGGGTTGATCATGCGGATCACTAAGAATTTTAAAAATCACAACCGCATGAAACTAGTGCGTTCTCATCTTGAATTTGGGTCCTCGATATGGAACCCATATTTTAAAACGTACTCCGATAGAGTCGAATCCATTCAAAGGAAATTTCTGAGAATGCTATCATTTAAATGCGGCCTTAAGAATCATCTGACTGGCTACGAGGAAAGACTGACTGCTTTTAAATTTGTCACATTAGAAAAACGCCGGCAGGTTGCAGATTTAGTGTTCCTGTACAAAATTTTAAATAATAAAATCGATATCTCTTGTATAGAAAAAATACAATTTAACATTACTAAAAGAAGTCTTCGATACCCAGACTTATTTAAAACACCTTTAGCAAAAAACTATACCGGAGTAAATAACGTAATCCCACGTATATGTCGTCTGTATAACAAATTTCATCTTGACAATCGCATCGATATATTTCATGATAGTTTATGCTCCTTCAAAGCGTCCCTCTTTAAAATACTGTAATTATGGTATTTTTTGTTTTTTTTTCCTTTTTTTAAACGTATTTTAAAAAAAATTCAACCGTTGTTCATGCATTGTGCTAATTGTGTACTCATATAAAAAGGATATTGATATAGTCATGTAACTGTAGTATATATATGTCACTGTATGTGTTGTCAATATTCTGTTTGGGTACCAAATAAAATAAAATAAGAAATAAATAAAATCTAAAGTTATATAGGAAATAAACAATTACATTCTAATTAAATAAAGCAATAAGTTGCTTCATCGCAATCCCATGCAACCCGAGAAACATCAGATGTTCAAATGAGTGACGTACCTAGGCTTACGCATGTGCAATTTATTAAGACATATTTGAGATTGCGAGCTGACGTTCCTAGTTGGTTCATTAATTAGTTAGTTATCCCAGCTCAATGTAGAGTTTTCTTAGGACACCCAGATACTTCAATTCGCTTTCCTTCTACATGCCTGCCCAAATAAAAGATGTTTATTTTGTTCTGGGCTTATCTATGTATGTTTTCCATTTCTTTATTCCACCATAACTTCTAAACGAAGAAACCGATTTAGAAGTGTGTGGTATGGTTAGAATCGCCATGTGATGCTAATGTCCGTCATGTCATGCGTTGGGTAGGTGTACTGAGGCTACCTTAACTGTCCAAATCTGAAGTAAGTAGTTGTCTAAATGTCCAAATGTCTAAATGTCAATAAATTCACATAAATATATATCGTGTTTAGTTTTAAATGATAAGTCTAATTGAATATATTCCGGAAATATACATCCATTTATATGTATAAGTACATAAACCACAAATCTTTTATAAAAACCATTATATATACAATATTTTACTTTTGAAATTCTTGTAGATTTATTTACTTGTTGAATATGATAATACGCACAGGCTAGTTACCTATTACTATACGGCGGTATGAGTGGATGATTAATGACAAAGAAGGAGCGATGATACAGGTTGTCATCCAAAGGGATTGAATTTGGGTTTCCAGACAAATTATATTTATTTATTTTTTTTATTTTATTTATTAATTTACAATAACTTTATAATTATGTCATATACACACCATTAACATACTATGGTTGAGTTGGGAGAGATTGAGCACATCCTATGGTGAAAATGTCTATCGGCATTCCTAACTAGGTCAGAGACCCGTATCTAGGGATGCTGCTTTTTGTTTAAAGGTATCGACATTGATTTTTTAAAATCAATGGTATCGATGAGCTGACTCTTTTGATGTTATGAACTTACGTTGCATTGCATAATACATAAGAATATATACATATATACATACACATACATACACACATACATAAATATATATATATATACATACCTACACCTATATATACATAAGCAAATAATACACGAGATTTGATATTAGTTTGTAATACATAATTTAATAAAACAACTTAAATTATTAGCGAGAGCAATTGAGACTCAGCATACATTGGACCCCTTTCAAGCAGGTACTTCTTTATAAGTATTTTGAATGAATTTCAATATTCAATTCTCCAATCACAATTATATTCAATCTCCAATAGAAGGCGAAAGTTCTGAAATCCACTATGGTAGACCTTAAGGCGGCGTGCTTGGCCCTGTTCTATTTCTTGTATACGTCAATCACTTGTGTAAATTGCCACTAATTTATCTTTTGCTGACGACACGGCCATCCTCATGGAAGTCGAATCATGCGCAGAGAAACTCCTCAAGGGCCAAAATAGTCTGGATAGCGTCAAATCTTTACACTATATAATATTTGGTACCTAAATTGATTTTATAATTATTTTCTACAGCTTTTATTATTTAATGATTATTCTGATTATTAACACGCTTTTATTAGGTCGACCTGTATGTAACTATGTAATGGAATGTAAGGTAACTAATTTAACCATCTTCCAAGGATCGTAGCGTCATGAAAATTGGCAGCTGTATGTAGTTCTGATGACAATACAATAATATGGTACTGTCGAACTGATCTGATTATAGAGTCGAAAGATATGAACTGGAACATCGTATTATAGCTGTGCTTGGACTTGTTAGAAAAGTTTTGGAATGAACTTTGACCACGATTAGGTTTCAAGGTTTGATGATGAAGCCGGAAGATAGGCACTGGCATTCCATGATGGAATATCGTATCATAGCCGTGTTTGGACTTGTTAGAAAGGTCTTGAAATGAACTTTTACCACGATTAAGTTTCAAGGTCTTATGATGAAGCCGGATTTTTTGGTTTTTACGTGCATTTATAAAAACGTGTTTTTAGTGTTTTTTTAAAACTATTAATTTATGTATGGTTCCAAAGAGTTCGTAACTCAATATCACTTTTTTAAGCACCCCTCGTACGTTTATAAAGCTATATGACCAAGTATACTATCAAGATTGAGCAGTATTTTAAAAATTTAATTAAATGTAATAATTTAGGTACATAATTTTTAAACCTCCGACGAATTAATCTCAAACTGAATGACGCTCCGCGATTAGCACAGCACCAAAGCAATCTCAATTGGTTAAATTATATATGGTATACCTATTAATTATATAATATATAGCCTCCTCGTGTGGAAGGCTACCCCGGGTAAGACTCGCGTCTCGGGTCTCACGGCTGATGGATCCGCTTCTACTGGAAGATTGTCTTCCGGCGTTACTGGACGGTTTGCGCACCGTTCGGCGACGCCAATCGGTTGTGCACTCTGACTAATTGCTGAAGAAGTCTGGGGACTATTGAAGTATACTGTCTCCTAAGCAGCCGGGGTAGATGTGAACCTGTCGTCAACAACTCTTAAACCACAATTTGGCTACCTGGTCCTGAATTCAGAACCGGGTAAAAGATGCCATTGGTTCGCGATAGATTCAAACGGAATCACCGCTGAATTTATTTAATTTATTTTATTTATTTTACTATAAAACATTGTTTTTGCTTATAAAAATAATATAAACCGAATGCCAAAAACTTAACCTTTTGCTTATTTGATTCTGTCACCCAACTGGGACTAGCCCGTTCTAGGATGGACAGGACTATAATTTTACAATAAATTAAGTAAAAGTTTTATTAAAATGCTCATAAAACTGAATTGCCTTAAAATAGGATCCTCAAAAGAAAAACCATTAAAATAAAGTGAGACAATCAGAATTGACATAAAACTAAAGTAAAGAGTAAGATAAATCTATATTTTAAAAAAATTAAAAAAGTCAATAAGTAATATTTAATATATGTTAAGAAATATGAAAATTGATATAAAATACCTAGTAAAAAAAAAAGTATAATTCATTGTCAAAACAATATATAACAACAAAATGAATTGGTAATTAGTTGAATGTTAAAATATAATCAACATTCATACTATTTAAAAATTTAATATTTATTTGTGCACCTAAGTTTTATTATACTATAATTTCTAACATTTAATGTATGGATAGTCTGTTATGACTAGAGAACCATTTCTTTATTTTATTTTTGAATACCCTAAATGTCAAATTCATTTTTATTTCCATATTGATCAGATTGTAAAATCTCGGCGTAATGAGAGTGTAAATACAGCAGGTAGTGGTCGCGCTAGCGACTTCGGACCCGTAACCAGTCGGGATGTTGAAGGTATCCTATAAGATTTTCAACAGATTTTTCTGAAATGAATTGAATTGATTATTGAATTTACGCGAGGAATGAAAATGACTCCACCGGGCATTCTAGTGTTAGAAACATCGTAAGCGGGAAAAAGTGAATGAAGTGATTGAGCAAGGCAAACGTTCGCAATGGGGAAAAATCGTTCACCTTCCAGTGAAAGTACCCTACTCGTATTATAGAAATACTCGCTTGGCAAATCTGAAAAAGGAAAGTGAAATATCGGGTGACAAAGGAGATGCCCCTTAGGCATATCGGATCCGGCGCGAAAGGCCAAAATATAAACTTCCCCGTTATATTTATTTAACGGAGAACGCGTACGAACACGCCGAGAAAATATGTAGATGTGCCTTTTATATCGACGCCGACTTCATTTTTTGTTGTTTGTTACCAGTTGTTTTAGCGTTCTTGTTAGCGAGAATAAACTGAAAAGTCTTGTATATAACGGTTATATTCAAAAAAGATATATTTGCTGTTTATTTACACACGGTTGTATGTTACACATTCCTTGCTTTGTAATTTTTTTATATAATATGCACCCTTCTCTTGACTTTCCACATTGTAATCATGGCATAATATTAATTAATTTCATAAAAAACTTTTTTTTAGTTTTTCTCTCCCTTCATGACTCATACAAACATAATTGTCCTTTTTATACCCTACAAGAACAAAATCAGTATATGGTTCAAGTATCTTCTTTTTCAAACCCTATCTTTTCTACCTGCAAAAATATATAAATTTCCTGTTGTTTGAATAGAAATACTGTAAATCTAGGTTGAATCTTATAATAAAAAAGGGTGCGTAAAGTTTGTCCAGCATTTTTGACATGTGAGTCACTGAGAGAATGTCACGGACGATGTCACAGCTTTTTGTAAAAATGCTAGCATTTCAAGTTCATATTTCATAACTGGCAACACTATGCGAAGTGCCGTCCATATCAAATCTCCGCCATTTTGATTTTAGTGACAGTTATTTGTCGACACGGAATTATTGGTGAATTATTGCGAAATTTCTCCTGTGAATCACGGTGACATTGTAACCAAGGTAAGCTGTGTATTATTATCAGATTCTGTCCTATCATAGACATAGCAAATACAAATAATATTCTGTTGCCAATTCAACTGTATTGTGAGTTATTTTGATATGGTAATTAAGTGAGGTCATGTGTTATCACAAAAATTGGTTGACATGTTAGTCACATTTCGTGACTCACATGATGTGACTCACGTGAAACATGTAAAGTAAAGCAAGGATTATACTGCATACACTAAACTGGATATTTTAACAAAGCTGCGATAAATTCTTTTTTTCTTGTATTTACAATTTACATATCATTAGCATTGTATTTAACACCCGGCTTTATAATAATTGTGACTCACATTAATACAAAATACAGGTATGTCACGAAACGGTTTAGTCACAATTTTAATCATGTGAGTCACATGTACATCTTTTTTGATAATGACCCTATAATCGAATAAATTATTGAATAAAAATAATGAATTAAAATTATTTCAATGATTGTCACTCCCTCAATTTGTGGATTGTATCAATTTGTATCATTAATTATACAGGGTATTAGATGTCCTAATGCCATAATACGTTTTGGTTACCCTTCTACGCCGGCGAAACTGATTTAAATAATGAATGTTTTTTGTAAATGACTGATTGATTATAAAAACACATGATAAAAAACACATGACTTTAACAGATGATAATAATAACATTCAATTATTAGTGCAGTCTATTATATTTCTTTATAGGCTGATAAAATCAGGGAAATAATACGGAGAGATATAATGCCATTTATTAGTCTACATATCTGCGTATTTATTACATATTGAAATCAGTACAACAAACATTAAACCCTCAAATCCCCTTCCAACCCCCTCTCCAATCCCCCTCCAACCTCCCCTTCTTACGCCTCCTCAACCCCCTCCTCAACCCCCTCCTCCTTAACCCACCCTCCAACCAACCCTCCCCCAACCCCAACACAAAACCCCCGCCCAACCCCCCTCCCCTAACCATCCCCTACCACCGAACACTCCATCAACTCCCTCCTTCTTATCACCCTCATCAACGGCTCCCCCCTCCAACCCACTCCCCGACCCCTACTCCCCCAAACCCATCCCCCTCAAAGCTCCCCCCCCCTTGCTAATACCGCCCTCCGAAACGCCCCCTTTCCCCCTAACCCATTTAAACCCAACCCACCACCGCCATACAAACCACCCCTTCTCTAATTCCCCCAAACATCCTCCCTGTTACAAACACAACCGCCCATAATTGCATAATAAACACTTGGGTATCTATTAAAGCACTCTAGCTAAAGCAAAATAGGAACATACGGAAGAAGAAAATTATCGAAGGTAGAAGAATATTTTCGAACGGAACTTTATACATACTGAGTTTATATCTTATTCGAAGTTAAATAAAGCATTCTAGATAAGGCGGGATAGAAACCCACGGAAGGAGAAGATTATCGGAAGAAGATTACTTACCTGATATTTGGACAGTTAAGGTACTTTATGACACTCGGGATGACATAACCGTTTTAGGTTGAAAAGCGTTTAGAAGTTATGGTGGAATAAAGAAACGGAAAACATACGTAGATGAACTCTGATCACATTACATTCCTTTTTTGTTGGGCAGTCGTTTAAAATGTAAATAGGATTTAGAGAATATCCGCAAGGAGCGGACGACAGGAGAGGAACTGGTTTCTGAGGCCGTTTTTCAAAAAAACGTTTCTATCCTCCAAATTACTCAGTTGAGAAATATTCAGCCTTTTAGGTTTTTAAATATTAATGAGACTATCTGCTGTTTCCTTTTGCGAAGGCGTCGGTATCGCGTCGATTCGTTCACTCGGCGACTTCGCCGACCGAGGCGCTGGCAAAAAAGGAGCCTTTCGGCAAAGTTTTCCTTATCGAAGTACCGCAGACTCGACCTTTACTCAAGTTAAGTACATCGCCCCACTTCTGGGCGCGGAGTCACTCTACGCGGGGTGGAGAGTTGAAAACCGCAACTGTGAAACTCCGCACGGAGTTCTACCCTCAACAATTCGGGGGAATGACGGCCGACAATTAAATCAGGGGTTTCGAGTTGGCGCTTAATATTATGATTGGGAATTGAGGCTGCTAAATCTGTATACTCTGCTTACTTTAAATCTATGATGATATATGGTCTAATATTCTGGGGAATGGAATATTTAGACATAATATAGACAGATAACATTAGGTTGACATAACAAATACACGATGCAGACGATCTACAACAAAACTTCAACTCCTGGATTGAGGCACTCGAAAGAAATGGCCTTAAGATTAGTAGAAAGAAGACAGAACACATGTCGTGCGTTTTCGATGACATCACTGGATCAGAATGTTGGGCGACTAACAAACAACTTCCTGATAAACTATATACAATAGAAATACGCATGCCACGCTGGTCAGGAGGTGTCACACCATTAGACAAAATTCGAAATGAGTACATAAGGGGAAGTTATAAAGTCGCTCCGATAATTGATGGAAGTCAAAGGAAGACGCTTACGATGGTACGGTCTCGGCCAGCGAAGCCAAAAAATATTACTGAATCTTTATTTATATAAAATTAAAACAATCGGAAGAGAAACCTATTCATTATGTGAAATCAAACACTATCGCGGTTGTTTGATATTATAAATAGGATAAAACGAATTTACCGCGTGAAGTTTGAAGCACCCAACGTTTCGGCGACGTTGCAGCCCCCGTTGTCTATGTCTAAATCGTTGGGTAGACTGGACAACGGCGGCTGCAACGTCGCCGAAACATCGAGTGCTACAAACTTCACGCGGTAAATTTGTTTTATCTAATTAACTATTTATTAGATGTTTTGCTATTACTTTTACAAAACTTTATGTTGGTTAAAGATGGAAACAGTTTAGATTGTTTTTTACAAAAACTATATTTATTGGAAGCTAATATTTACAGCTGTGGACAGGAAAACAGTCTAAGTGGGTCGACTAAGATTTTTATTTTCCCTAAAAGGATGTCGCTATATAAAAAAGGTCTAAAACACTGCCCTTTACAAAGCTTCTCACACCCAGTAATCACACCCTGTTTATTTCATATTAATTTAGTATTAGGCTTTTGAATAATTAGATATTTTTTTGTATTTTTTTTTTCTTACCTTATATTATTATGACATATCCAACTGTATTCGAATTTTTTGATGAATGAACAATATTTCCTATTTTAATCAACACGTATAAAACACTATATAAACATGATATTTTAGTCATTTTATCAAAAAATATTAAGGACAAATTATTCTTATTTAAAAGAATCAGCATAATTTATTACCATACTGTTGGATGCTATTCAAATGGAAAATATTAACGCCCTGAAGCTAACGCTGCCCTTCTTGAACTGCTCCATTGACGCCAGGGAAGTACCGGCCCCGAGTCTCTGTATATGTATATGTGAAACTGCGGTCGTTTCCTTCGCCTTAATGATGTCGTTTGTATTTGGCGGGCTGCTATGTAAAACTGTATTTAAATTTATATGATTTAAGTCGTTTTGGTTTTATCCTTCTGTATATTATATTTATATGTTTATTATAATATATATATATATATATATATATATATATATATATATATATATATATATATATATATATATATATATATATATATATATATATATATATATATATATATATATATATATATATATATATATATATATATATATATATATATATATATATATATATATATATTCATTTACCGCCTTAGTATATTCCATTACGCGAGACTCCAAAAACCTTTTTCCAGCGACATAATGTTAAGAGATTTGCCAACAAACATTATGAAAGGAAAAATAATGACCTGGAGCTGCGTAATCGTATATTACGAGTATTTTATGGTAGGCAGGCGAAAAAGTTGCCACAGAGACAGAACTTCGTCAGCGAAAAATGAGGAATATAATACGGAAAAGATCAACAAACTTCCAATCTCATTTAGAAGTTTGTATGAAGAAAAGTAAGTAACGGGCGAGCGTTGCCAGTCAACGAGCGATTGGGCCCTTGTTTACAAACTCCGTTGTTGCTGGCAACTCTTCAGATGAAACTCAAACTTTCACAATTGGAAATCTGACAACTTTGGCTACTTTAAATGTGAAACGGCAATGCTTTACGTGAGAGTATTTAATTTTTTTTAAATATCGTGAATCAGTCAGCACAGGGTGGTCGGCTCGCACAATATCGCATTTGACGTACAAGGTTAGTCTCACGAGTGAAAGCAATATAGTCAGACAATTAATCTCTGAATACTTATATAAAATTATCGTTTATATGGTGTTTGTGAAGTCATGGCTCTCGAATTCGGTCAGATTATAAAACTAAAACGGGTGGCCTATAAGCATCCCCTCAATATTTTTTTGAATTTTACGTCTTTCAGATATTTAATAGACAGGGAGCAGATTATTTAATCAAATTTATATTTTAATTTTTATTTCGGTATGAAAGAAAGAGAAAGAGAAATATAATAATAGTTTAAAAAACGTGAGGTGCATTTTACTTTATTTATATAATAACTCTATATTTACAAATACCTACCAATGAGATATTTATAAAAATTGTGGTGCTTGATATAAGCACCCCATGTTTTAAAAAAAAAAAATAGTTTTTTTTGTCAATCTCTTTATTTTCATTTTAAACTTATTCAAAACCATTTAACCATATTTA
Source organism: Micropterix aruncella (assembly GCA_944548615.1). Classification (NCBI taxonomy): domain Eukaryota; kingdom Metazoa; phylum Arthropoda; class Insecta; order Lepidoptera; family Micropterigidae; genus Micropterix; species Micropterix aruncella. The sequence goes on from OX155970.1 coordinate 2,276,576, forward strand.
GCTTGGGTACTTTCTATCGTGGCGTGGTAATAAGGCGTGATTTTCAGTTTTTATTAAGTGTTATATTATTTTTTCTTTTAAGTCTTCTTAGTTTTTTAATATATAATTTTATTTGGTTATCTCTCGCAGAGGTTACATTGGCCACTATGATAGTGCGATTTGACCCCGCTAGACTTTTTCTTGTGGGGTTTTATGATGTCGCAGCTCTATGCTAATAACCCGCAATCGGCCGATGCCTTCAAAGTCAACTCAAGCCAGGCCATCGCTCAAACTCAGCCTGATCTATGCAGCAGAGTCATTGAAAATTAGACCTCTCGGATCTGTACCACCGTCCGAAGCAGCGGCGGATATTTGAACCATATCGTACATCATATACTAGCTGACCCGTGCCCACTTCGTTGGGGGATAAAACTTTTTACTTGTGATGAAATTATGAGTGTGGTTTGGTTAGTACTGGGTGCTATGATTTATTTCCTGACTGCCAAAAGAAGGGTTATATTTTTACTGCATATGTATGTATGTATTTGAATGCCAATTTGACTATATTACCGTTATTTATGAGTGTCTTCTTGTGAGTGTCTTATTTGTGAGTGTCTTATCTCTTTAACCATTTATGCAGTAAAAGTGAAATTATATTGGAAATCAATAACACTAAGCCTACTTTTATAATTATAACAGAAACTCACCTCAAACCGCACATCGAAGATAGCATTATCAACATATTTCAATTTCAATTTCAATTTCAATTTATTTCCAAAAAATCTTAACAGATTGTAGAAACTTAATATTTAGGTACATTTAAATTAATATTTAGGTACATAAGCGGCTATGCGCTGTTTCGACATGACAAAATTGGAGAAAAGAAGGGAGGGGGTGTCGCTATATATGTGGCCAATAGCTTTAAAAATATACCTATACTTGCAAAACCAAACGCCCTATATAACATAAATGAGACGGAAGCGTTATGGTTAGATATACAATATAAGGAATTTAAGATGTTGCTCGCCGGTGTATACCGACCTACTCACTATACATATGAGGAATCTGACAAGCTTCTTTTTGAGTGTATACAAAGAGCAGCAGAAAGAGAAACAGTTTTGATAATGGGAGACTTTAACCTGCCCGACATACAATGGCCGCTTGCACAACTTAGTGGATACAATACCCTTCATGAAAAATTTGTCGATATGTTCACTAGCACTAACCTCCAACAGTTGGTAACCGAGATCACACGTAAAAGAAATCATCAAGAGTCCCTCATCGATCTTATAATGTGTAATGAGAGTAGCCTATGTACAAAAATAGAACATCACGCTAACATTGCTAAAAGTGATCATTTAGTTTTGCTTTCAAAAGTTCTGATATGCCAAGGCGATGCCAAAACTCATCAGTCGAGCACGCCGCGACGAGATTTTTTCAAGGCAGATTATTCGGAAATAAGCGCTGAACTTGTAAAGGAAAATATAATTAACCTGGATCATACCGAAATTGATTGTGCTTGGAGCGAATTTAAGGCGATCACGCAAAAGGTCATACATGACCAAGTACCGAAAGCTAAAACTAATAGAAAGCGTTATAATAAGCCTTGGCTATGCAATAACATATTAAAAATGATGTCAGAGAAAAAAACACCTCTGGAGCATGTACTAGTTGAATAAATCCGATGAATCTTACCAAAAATATCGCAAACTCAATAATAAAATCATAAACGTCACTAGACGGGCAAGACAAGATTTTGAAATGAATATAGTAAACAGTGGTCAAAAAACTTTCTACAGCTATGTTCGAAAGCAAGTGTCCTCAAAAGTGCCAGTGCCCATTGCACTAAAACCTGAATCGTCCACTGACATCACAACAGATCCATACTTGGTTGCCGATACTTTTGCTAAGCAATTCCAAAAGTCCTATGTCAGAGAACCAGACACCCCAATGCCGCAGGTAAAGGTACAGAAGGTACTGAATTTCATCGAAGATATAAAATTTACCCCGGAAAAAGCTTCAGAATTCTTGAAAACATTTGACGACACGACTTCAATGGGACCACATGAAATTCCAGCAATATTTCTAAAAAAATGTGCGCCCGACATATGTAACCAGTTGTCTCATATTATGAACATATCATTTAGCAATGGAAAATTACCACAAGATTGGAAAATAGCAACCGTTACCCCGATATACAAAAAAGGCGACAAGTTATGTGCTGCAAACTATCGACCTATAAGTTTGACTAGTATTATTTGCAAAACTATGGAAAAATCATTGCTCAAGAAATCAGATCATTCCTGAGCCAAGAAATGAGAAGAATGAGCCAAGAATGAAAGAGAAGAGCATGGGTTCACGCAACGACGGTCCACTGTGACAAATCTCTTGACATGCCTCGATAAATGGACAAGCGACTGGAACGAGGGATGCCCGACTGATGTTGTTTATTTAGATTACGAGAAGGCATTTGACCGTGTACCTATAAAACGTCTGACTCACAAGATGGAACTCTTCGGAATCCGTGGAAAGCTACTGGCGTGGATGCAAGACTTTCTAACTGGTAGGACGTTCACAGTGAGAGTTGGAGAATGTCATTCTGAACCGCATAAAGTCCTCAGTGGAGTCCCCCAAGGTTCAGTGCTGGGTCCTATTGCATTTGGTATATTCTTGACTGACCTAAAAGCAATTATGGAATTAGATTTTGCTCTATTTGCCGACGAAACCAAGTTTTTCGCAAACCCACTCATAGCTCACCAGAACATCCAAGACAGCCTTAACTCTACAGTTCAGTGGACTAAGGAATGGCTGCTTTCTCTCAATGCAGATAAATGCACTGTCCTACATATCGGATCTAGAAATCCACGGCTAGCATATACGATTGAGGGGAAAACAGTACAGTCAGTTATGACCCTGAAAGACCTCGGCATCACTATCTCCTGGGACCTCAAATGGGAAACCCACATAATCGAAATAGTTAAGAGAGCAAACTCACTTTTATATTTAATAAGAAAAGCTTTTTCCACTATCACCAGTGAACTTTTCCTCAAGCTCTATAAAACCTACATTCGCCCGCTCCTCGAATACTCCTACAAGGTATAGAATCCTTACTTTCGGAAGGATATAGAGCACCTGGAAAGAGTTCAGAGAAGAGCAACAAAGTTGGTGCTATCGCTGAGGAACAAACCATACAAAGTACGACTGAAAGAACTTCGCCTGACAACATTAGAGGAACGTAGGCAGCGAGGAGACTTAATAGAAAGCTACAAAATGCTTCACGGTTATTACAGTGTGCCCAACCTCGAGAGCATGTATACCCTGAACACCAATAAGCAACTGCGTGGACACTCGTTGAAGCTAAATAAGACAATTGCAGCATCGAACCCCAGGATATATTTTTTGACAAATCGTGTAGTGGATGCTTGGAATGCGTTGCCAGAGGATGTGATCAGTACTATCGCTGTCAATAGCTTTAAAAATAAACTGGACAATTTTCTTAGTGCAAAACAGTCACAAGTTGAAAATCAAGTGCATGTGATATACACGCATCAGCCTTAAGCTGCTAGTGTATAATATAATAATAATAATAATAATATGCATTAAAAGGGAAAAGTCTTTTGCTTAAACACTTGAGACGATAAATTTACTTATTTTGATAATAATTCTTAATTGTTGATAATATGACCAATAAACATGACCTAACGATTTAAATTATTTTTTTAAATATAAAATACTACTGTTTGTTACTTAAATATAAAAGTTAGACATATGCTGTCGCTGACTTTTTTGTAGGCATTATCAAGCTCTACAACTTTTCTCTAGAACTTAATCATATATCTCAAAGCGTTAAGGCAGCGTTCGTTAGAAACGTTTTCGTTCGACCGTTTTTTCCGACTTACTTTGGAAATCCGACTACCACGAAAAATTCTTTTTATTTTTTGGATTAATATATAGCATATGACACTCACAAATAATGTGGCTTTCTATTGGTAAAACAATTTTCAAAATCGATTCAGTAGATCCAGAGATTACTTCCTACAACGTCACAAACTTTACGTCTTTATAATATTAGTATAGATAATGGCAAACATGGGCCTTTCAAACAAATAAATGTTTCGTCAATACCTCACAAACAGCTTGTTCAATAGCACAGACTGGGCTCGATTGCGCTTCTCTTGAATTAAAATCGGAAATTAGTTCGTTTGAACGAGACAGAGCAGTACGTCAGAGCGGAAAGTGAAAAGAACGGTTGTCTTTTTTCCGGAATAAAGCTATCCATCGAAAATAAAGCGGCTAAATCTAATACCGCACGAAATGTGTTCAATTTACTCGGGCGTCTATAAGGTCGAATGGTAGTTTTGGTGCGGGAAAGTCGACGACAGGTTATTTCATATTCCGTTCTAGCGTATTGGTCTGTCTCGTTCGGTTGAACTAAGTTCCTATTTTAGTTCACGAAGAAACGTAATTGGGCCCAGTATCATTATCGACCCGCTCTTATTAAAATATCCTATAAGTATATCAGTGGCGTGCCCAGTGTTGGTGAATGAGGCAAGCCCGACATATATTTTTGAGTTATTTACGCTTTTTATAGTAAAAAAAGTGATAACTCTTTACTCTTCAATCTTCAGTTTGCAATTTACTGACAGAATTTAATATATTTTTTTTTGGTAGTAGTCTTTATTCACTAAAAAGATTCAAATTTCATGTCACAGTTCCCCGCTAAGGCTAGTGCCTTTTCAGTGGGTAACTAACAATAATGTGTTCATATCTGACTTATATTATCTATTACCTATTATACTTATATTAACTATTATAACTTTTTGCGTTAAGTAGCTGTATTGACTTCCTAACCTAACCTAAACTAACCTATATCTCCTATCATAACTAGCTGAATATACACTTATAAATATTTACAGTAAATAAATGCTTTTCCACTAAATTAATATACCTACTTCCTAATCTAACCTAACATAACCTAACCTATACTAATTATCTTGGTATACACTAAATATATGTACTTACTTTGTTTACAATTACAATAACAAATGATTACACTAATAAAATGATTTATACTAGATATCTATACTTATGCCCTAACATAACCTAACTAATCTTAATTAGCTTGGTTTACCCTAATTATTCTAGTGATGTTAATGCTATTTAGCCTAATAGAATTTTTACTTGTTATAGTTATGCTAATGCTTTTATATATTTATGCTAATTTATACTAATAGAGTTTTTAATTTCTCCGTTATAGTATTTATATTATATATATATTTTTTTTAATTAGTCATAATTTAGGTTGCTTAGTAGTAAACGTTTCAATGTTTTCTTTAGTAAGTATTTGCTGATTGCGTTGTTTATTTTATAGAAAAGTGATTGAATTATTTTGGAACAATGAAACTATATTTATCAGCAGTCGCATACCTCCGGTGGCTTTAAGAAAAGTCGTTTTATTTGCTTGAGCGAGTGAAATCAAGTTAAGACAGAACTCACAACAGGGGACAACTCCCTCCATTGTTTATCAGGCAATAAAAAAAACAAGTCCATTGTAATTATACAAAAAAAACTGCTCTGTCAGTTGCTCGAAACAAACGGAACTAAATACGGAACACGCTCGCATTCTACTTCATGCTAATGCAAGTCTGGCTTATTCGTCAATACGAAAGTCGTATTAATTACATATATTGTTTTGCGTAATTTGCCACAGGTTAGAATCAAAGGATCACTAATTTTGAAAGCCCCGCTGCAAGCCCATTTGTGCGAGCGAGATGACTAGTTGAACTCAACTCGGTAAGATTGCAGCAAATTGTTACTCTTTCGATAACCTGTTTAGTCGCGTGAAGCGACTGTGCCCGCTAGATAGCATTAGGCGTTATCAAATTCATTTATTAGTTTAGCGATCTTTTAAGAAAAAGGCAAGCCGGATTATTCGGTTTGTATGAAGGAACCGCCACTGCTATATATTATTATATTTGGCGCCTTACTGGCGTTATGATTGTAACATTTGACATACTCAATTTGAATTATCAAATCAGTGCACTAAAAGCTGCAAGACCACGCATCATCTACATATTTAATTATAAAATAAATTGAAATAGGATTGAATTAAATTTAACGCATATTTCCCAGCGGATCACACGCGACAGACGTATTGGCCATTAAGGGATGTCGCAAGCTGCCGGAATAATTACTTTGCCGGTTCCCCAATTGAATCAGCTGTACGTGATGCGCCACGAGTGCCGTGGTCCACGGCATTCCTAGCCCCCGGGGGAAAACACATTTGTAGCACTTTCGATCCCCGTCTCGAATATTAATAACAGCTTGATTAAGCGGTCTGCCGACTACTTAGTCTACCTCCTAACTCCCCGACTTGGCTAGGGATGTAACCCAATTAAAAATGGCTACGGCTGTATCATATTAAGTGGTGTTTCCGTGCACGAAATTACTTTAGTGAACGTAGACTTCATCCAGATATAACTAATGGAGTAACGGTTCTATTTTGGAAGGCGACGAGCACTACGAAACCTGTTTAATAAGAATCGGACCGTTCGTCGGTAGAAAAACGGTTTTGTCACCCCTAGACTTTCCCGGCAAGTAGCCGAGGACTGATTTCATCTGGATATTAATTTCATAAAAAAAATCGATCATCTGTCTCGGCCGGCAATTAAGCTTGTTTGGGTTCCGCTACAAAACGGCTTCGAGCGGTTGGGTTTGTTTCTGCGCTTGTCTCGGGCGGCTCAACGTTAATATTTGATTTAAATGTATGGCGGAATTGAGAAATTAGTAGTATAGCATACGTATGAGATATTACACCCGAAATTTTACAATGCGATTTCGGCCCAACAAGGCATTTGTAAAGAAAAATTGAACATTTAAAAAAAATACCTAACAGAATTAATAACATTTTAAATCTACCGAAAATTTGTGCAACTATTCTTAGTCGTATTAAAGCAGTATATAGGTACATAGACATGTATCCATGAATAGGTAAATAAAAAATAACTAGAAGCAGTCACTATACAATGAAGCATACTCTGTAGATAGGACTGGTTTTCCATCATTACGGCTAGTCTAAATATATATATAAATATATATATATATATATATATATATATATATATATATATATATATATATATATATATATATATATATATATATATATATATATATATATATATATATATATATATATATATATATATATATATATATATATATATATATATATATATATATATATATATATATATATATATATATATATATATATATATATATATATATATATATATATATATATATATATATATATATATATATATATATATATATATATTTTTTATTTATTTATTTAAATCCAAAATAAAAATTTACAATGTTGACACAAATAACACAGTGTAAAAAAGAGCAAATACTTAGTCATTGTTTGTGAAGCAAAGAAAGTACAGATTTGATGGATTTTATCAGCTCCACTAGACTACAGTCTGTTCTGGAGTGATACCACACTTATATTTCTTACATAGTACAATTTTTTATAAATTTTCGGTTAAAATAAAAAAAAATAGCAACATAATTAAGAAAATTTGAAGAAAAGACATCTAATATTAGTTAAAGTAAAGCGGTAATAACAAAAGGATAAAAGAGTAATTACCTACATAGGCATTATAATATATAGATATATTTATATATAAATAAACAATTATACATATAAAATATATATATACACATACACACACATACATATATACAAAATGTATCTACCTATATTCAATATATACTGTATATATACTTACATAATAATATATAAATAAACAAAAATAAATCATTGCAAAAAAAAAATCTTTTTTATTATTTTAAGACACAATTTCCATGAGCTGCCTTTCGCATTCGCCTCTACTTTTTCCACGTAACCATTTTGTGACCTCAGCTTTGAAAGCGGTACTGGTTCTCAGCTTCTGCCCTATATATATATATATATATATATATATATATATATATATATATATATATATATATATATATATATATATATATATATATATATATATATATATATATATATATATATATATATATATATACCTATATATATATAATCGCCGAATCTCAAGAAATGGCAAATCTGTTCAGACCTAACCTAATGCTAATCCGATTATCTCTTCATGCAAATCGCGTGAAGCCAAAGGTGGGCCCACCTTGGCCAAAAGCGCTCGCAGCGCGGTACGGTCGGATGTGTTGGAGAAAGTTGCAAAAGGGATAAACGTCGCGTCGCGGGCGTGCGCTAAAAAGAGTTATGCGCCATTTTATCGCGCTCATTTCTCATATCTGCGGTCAAAACGCGAACGATAATCGCCCCTAACCCTAAAGGGTAGCACTATTACAGCCCCCTCCCACCCCCTCCTCCATACGCGACTGGCGAATACTACGTAGCTGGAGGTTGTTGACTATTTGTTGACTACCAAAAGTCAGCCACGTTTGCAGTTACCGACTGCAACAGGCGAACTCGTTACCTCAGAGAGCTTTAACTTAGAGAGATAGCGATCGTTCTGTCTCCCGTGACGTGAACGTAGAGGACTTGTGGACGAAACAATCCACCAACTAGGTCCGCTAACTAGCACGCGAAAATCCAACTCCAAACCACGTGGCGTCAGGTAAAACCCTACGAGCTTCCACGCACCCTCGCTACCAGCTATCGCCGCATTTCTCCGGCCTCTGGACTGGTTTCAGGTTTGAGGTCGCTTGCGCAGTCCTCTACCTTATGTAAGCGGTGAGTCGGTGTCTACCGAATCTATCGCGGACCACGACGTGCACAAGAGCAATGCAGTACGCTACAAAATTTATGTGATGTAAAAGGGTGATTTTACCCGTTAGACACCTGCTTTTATAGTGCCTCACCTACGTATGGATGGTAAACGACGAGGCGGCAGCGAATTTATGATAGCAGCCCGTCCGGCCAATTCACCTCAATTTCTCCTCATAACTGATATCCAGTGACCCCCCTTATTGTGCCCCCCCCCCCCCCAATCCTCCTCCATCCCATAAACCAGCCCCGTCCCTCGCAAACGGACGAGTTATTGTGCGGTAATTGAATTTGGGCGAAAATATGCATTCGGTCAGAAGTAATCGATGTCACGCCCGCGCGGCCGCGGTTACACCCGGCTACCGTGACGAAAGTGCCTATGCGAGGCTGCAGCAGTTTTGACGTGATGACTTGAAGTTAGAACCGTTTTCTCAAAATCATACATCAACAAGAACAATAATAAAAAGAACGATAATCTTTTTTCACACTCCAAGATATTCCCGGCCAGTAGACAAGCCCCCTGCCCCTCCGCGCACCAACACAAACTGTGGTATGGTATGTTCTAAAAAATATTTAATATTTTATTAAGTCTATATGATATTTACAAAAGTTCAAAACATAAGATAAAATTGTATAATATTGTTAATATTTGATTGGTTTTTGTAAAATCTTTTTTTAAAGAATTCGTTAAAAGGATGACACTTTGATGAAAAAATAAAAATAATAAAAGCCACTTTCATAGCTCCAGTCGACAATGATTCACTTTATGTGACGGATTTTTTATTCTGTTTAATATATTTACTTATTGTGTCTAATTTTTAAGTGCAGATGAAGTGGTTATTATTACTAGTATTAATTAGAATATCAGCATCCTGTCGTTATACATCTTGTTAATCCTTACTACTCGGTTGAGAGATATTTGGCTTCCGATTCCATCCACTTAACTGGAGCGTTAAATAGCGTGCCCAACGAAGTATATAATTATATAACGGCGCGCTGTAAACGCACTCAGGTACTCAGTACTATTCCCACACTTACGTGAAATAGGGTTGTTTTAATTAATGATTAAACGAAAATCCTCAAACATCGCCCCATTAACGTCAGAATAAACATAAATACAACTCGCTTCCTTTCTTTCAGGTGATTATCTGCAAAAACCGCACTCGCCGCCGCTCCGACCCTACAAACCCTACTTTCACGGGGACCTCTTCGACCTGTTCGGATTCAACGGCATGCCATCGCACAAACCTCCACCGCCCGTGCACAGGCCCCTTCCGCCGGGCCACTACCCTATGCGACCGCCGCTGATACTACCGGGAAGGCCCACAGGACCGACGGGACCTACTTCTGAATACCCAGTGAGGCCCACGAGGCCCCAGAGACCGCAGCGACCCGGAGGGGACGGACTCTCGGACATATTCGGATCGGTGTTTGGGCCTACTAGACCGCCATTTTCTTCCACTATCGAAGGTAATTCAATTTAATATATTATTAATGTTCATAATATTCGGTATTATAGTTTGTTTGCTTGTTTGTTTGTTTGTTTATACTCTTTATTGTGAAAATGTCACAATGGGCGGGTTTATTGTCATAAGACAATCTCTTACAACCATCCCTACTATGACGTGTTATATGTATGTGTGCGTGTAATATGCCTGTAAGTGTGTGTCTTGTTATTGCATTCAATCGACAGAATTGAAAATGCAATTTCGTTAATTTGATCCCAACGGAAAAAGGTGACCCAGCCGGGAATCGAACTCAGGCGACATAACCACTATGCCACCGGGCCTATGCCACCGGGCGTGTATGTTAATACAATATTATTTTTTAATTTTTATTTTATTTTATTTGGTACCCAAACAAAATATTGACAACACATACAGTGACATATATATACTACAGTTACATGACTACATCAATATCCTTTTTATATGAGTACACAATTAGCACAATGCATGAACAATGGTTGAATTTAAAAAAAAATATGTATAAAAGAAGGAAAAAAAAACAAAAAATACCAGAATTACAGTATTTTAAAGAGGGTCGCTTTGAAGGAGCAGAAACTATCATGAAATATATCGATGCGATTGTCAAGATGAAATTTGTTATACAGACGACATATACGTGGGATTACGTTATTAACTCCGGTATAGTTTTTTGCTAAAGGTGTTTTAAATAAGTCTGGGTATCGAAGACTTCTTTTAGTAATGTTAAATTGTATTTTTTCTATACAAGAGATATCGATTTTATTATTTAAAATTTTGTACAGGAACACTAAATCTGCAACCTGCCGGCGTTTTTCTAATGTGACAAATTTAAAAGCAGTCAGTCTTTCCTCGTAGCCAGTCAGATGATTCTTAAGGCCGCATTTGAATGATAGCATTCTCAGAAATTTCCTTCGAATGGATTCGACTCTATCGGAGTACGTTTTAAAATATGGGTTCCATATCGAGGACCCAAATTCAAGATAAGAGCGCACTAGTGAGTTATAAAGCAGGATCATGCTGTTGAATATTCCTGAATTATAATCTTTATACAAGTAAATAATATTGAACTAAATTATGTAATATTACGTCCCTACCTATGAAGTTGTTGTTCTATAAAGGAAATTTAAGGCCACAATTTTGTATGAATAATATATATATTTTAAATTTTATTTTATTTTATTTAATACCCATTTTTTTAAATACAGTTTTGTATAAATTCCAGCCAAGCCTAAGGCTTACCTGCTGGAGATTATGATAGGGTGACTTTCAGTGCAACTTTAGTGGCCATTTCGACCATATTATAATATATCTGCTACATTAGTCAGGATTAGTCGGCACAGAAAGCCACCCACTTGATAATATTTACATAAAAATATAAACGTACTTAATGCTAATAAAATAAAGTATGAATCTTATTCATATCATTGACACGTGTGTTTCACTTTCACTTATTTTAAAGCTAACTATTTTTAATTCTTTTTTTGTTTTTTTATACATTTTTTATAAGTTTCTAAATTTAGAGGAATTTAGTTGAATATATGAGGGATTAGCCAATTCAATCTTCTTTTGCCATAAAGGTTGCGAAAGGGAGGGACGAGTAGCCGTTCATTTTGTATCTGTCTAGTGCTGTGTTTATGTTGGACATAAATTCGGAACTCGTCAGTCTCGAAGTATTGAACTGTCAATCTATAAATAAATAATACATCAGCTGGTAATATGTCACGATAATTGAAAAGTCCTATCTGGTCGTTTCTGAATTTATTTCGAATCTTGTTTGGAACTATTATTTTTAAAATACGGTGTTGTAGAGATGTGATGCGCGATATATACGATTTAAATGTGTTGCCGTAGGTTGTAATTCCATAAGCAATAATAGATTCGACCAGGGCAAAATACAGAGTTCTCAGCTGATTGTATTTCAAAATGTATTTTAAGTGGTAGATTTTTATAATTATTTGTCTAAGTTTTTTGCAAATGTTATTAATCTGCACTTCCCAGTTGAATTTTTTATCAATCGTTAGTCCAAGGTACCTTTCAGCAGCTACTTTTTTTATATGCTCACACCGAGTCCGGTTGTGGATTATGTAGACAGTTATGCGTGTGGAATTTAATTGCAAAGCTACTTCCTCGTTCTCTTGCCTGCGATGACCTGATATGCATAACTTTAGTTTTTTCGGCATTGATTATCAGCCCATTGTTATGGGCTCATTCCTGTATCTTATTAAAATCGTGTTGCAAGTTTTGAGAAGCCGTATTAATGTCCGTATCACACGCAAATAAAGAGGTGTCATCGGCGTAGGTATACATTTGGCAGTCGGAGGTACATCCGCTGATCCCGTTTGTGTACATGATGTACAGTATTGGCCCCAAATGCTTCCCTGAGCAGTGCCTGATCGTACTATCGCCTCGCTACTAAATTTGTTATTAATTTTAACTACCATGTGTCTGTTGCTTAGGTAGTTTGATAACAGTCTCGATACATTTCCCCTTATTCCGGCTTCTTCATAGACTTTCGGAAACTGACTGTGTTTTAAGGTATCAAATGCACGAGAAAAGTCTATTAAAAGCATGATCACATGTTTCTTATCATTAGAGCTGTGTTTACACTATTCATATTTCCTTCTAAAATGAAGTTGGCAAAAGTGATGCCTGTCCATAAAAAAAGGGGCTCGCGAGGACAAAAACAACTGTCGTCCAATATCTTTTTTACCAACTTTTAGTAAAATTGTCGAAAAAATATTCTTCAGCAAATAAGCAACTTCTTTGCTTCAAATAAGATTCTAACTCCGAAACAATTCGGGTTTCGGAAGTCGTTGTCCACAATAGATGCGATTGCGGGTCTTATGGAAAAGTTGCTCTCCAGCTTGGATAAATCGTAAAAAACTCTAGGTTTATTCTGTGATCTATCCATGGCCTTTTACTGCGTCGATCACACCATCTTACTATAGAAGCTGGAGCATTATAGCATTCGAGACAGGGAACTAAATCTAATAAAGTATTATTTGCAAGGACGAACGCAAGTAATTAAAATACAAAATAATGTGAGTCAACCCCAGACAATAACACAAGTAGTTCCACATGGTTCCATTCTGGGTCCATTTCTGTTCCTTGTGTACATACATGACATACCAGATTGCGTGATATCAGATAATGATGAAATTACCCCTTATGCAGATGATGCTTCTCTAATTTTCAGTGATGCCAACTTAGAAACTTTAGTTAAGCGAATTGATGCTACGATGAAAAAGTTGGGTACTTGGTTCCACGTAAATCGACTATCCCTTAATGCCTCGAAATCAAACTCAAATAATTTTTCTCTTTGGCCGTCTCAAGATAACGTCATTTGCATCAGATATGGTGAAAATAAATTCGAAAATGTTGACAATGTTAAATTTTTAGGTATCCATTTAGATGGTAAACTCCAATGGCCAACTCATTTGAGATGAATTGAGCGGAAAATTAAGTAGTGCCACGTTTGCCATTAAGAAAATTAAAATGCGATGCGGCTTTGAACCCGCAAAGTCTGTATACTATGCTTATTTCCAATCATTAATAACTTATGGCCTTATGTTCTGGGGAATGGCGGCAAATTCAGTTAGAATATTTCGACTTCAAAAAAGAGCAATTCGCAATGTATCTACAATATCATCGCTAACATCTTGCAAGCCGTATTTCATTTAATATGGTATCATGACAATATATGCCGCTTATGTATACCAGGGTATCATGTATGCAAGAAAAACATCAATACTACTCTAAATAATTCGGATAGTCATTCGCATAACACTCGGAACAAACAAGACTTGCGTCCTTACAAACTACGACTGAGTAAGGTAAGAAATAGTTTCCTGTACCAGTCCAACCTTTTTTATAATAAGATTCCATTGTGCGTTAGTGGTCCTGGAGACGTTCATTTTAAGAAAAAGGTCCAGGACATTCTTATCAAGAACCTAATTTATTCTATTAGGGACTTTGACAATATTGAATTTCCTAATCTTTCATGATTACTTTAATTATAATACAAAATATGTATAAAAAAAATCTAGACTATATCCAATCATTTTGATAATCGGAGAAGGATTATATTAATAAAATTTGTATTGACTATTTCTATTGAGACATTTCTATTTGTAATCTTATAATTGTGGTATTTTTGATTTGACTATTTTATAACTGACTATTCGTTTTTATATTTTGACTATTTCTATTTTTTCATCTATACCTACTTAGGTATTTTAGCACCTCAAATAGTTTTTTAAAGGATCTTATATTTTTATTGTAAATTTATTTAATAATTGTTTTATCCGTTTAAAAAAATAGTCAATCTGTATAAAAATTATTATACCACCTAAGGTATTACATTATCTTGTATAAAGAATTTGACTATGACAAGAGTAGGGATACCTACCAGGGTATCATGTGTGCAAGAAATCGTGGTATGTACCAGGGTATCATGTATGTATGTACCTACCAACTGGTTTATTTTATAAAATAAAAAAAATAGCGTTTGGGATCTATTGTGGAAGAATACATACAGACAGACACTCAAAAATGCGTTCCCAATACTTTCCCGTCTCGTCGAGTGGTTGGCAGGAAAAGTAAAACATAAGCCAATATTTTTTTAAATAAATGTATTATTAATGATTGTGTAGGTAGACCGAATTATTATATTTTATTTTTGTCCCTGAAATGTTAATATGGTTCAGTTAACCACAAAGGTAAATGATAAAAACATGCCTACGGGTAGTGTAAAAGGCACACCATTTTGCATTTTATTTATCAATTTTATCCTCATTTTTATATTTAAAATAATAAATTTCCATATTTCCGGTAGTCCCGATTAATTTGCGGTTACGCCACTGCCTCTACTAGGTATTAGTTTTTCCATCAAACTATGCAAGCGTACAGGGTATATTTTACTCACAAATTTGAGGATAATTTTAAAATTGAAACTACTGACCATAGGATTAATAATAATTATTAATATATACATTGCGCTCGATTGCGTTTCTTTGTGAACTAAAATCGGAAATTAGTTCATGGGATCGAGACAGGGTAATTCGTTAGAGCGGAATGTGAAATGAATAGATGTCCCTTTTTCGCATTAGAACTACCCGCCGAAGCTAAAGTAGCTGAATCTAAGACCGCACGAAATGTGTTCAGACATATTCGGATGGCTTGTAAGTTCGACAGGTAGGTTTGATGACGGAAAATCGACGATCATTCATTTCGTATTCGCATGAACTAATTTCGAATTTTAGTTCATGAAGAAAATCAAACAGGCCCATTGTTTTAAATTTATTGTGTTGTTTTTAAACAGGTTTATACACTTATTTATAACAACATAAATTTCAGCCTTAGAACAAGCTATATATAGCCTAGTTACATGACATTAAAATAAGATCACTGGCAACAGCTTCTAGCACAGCATATTATCACTTTTTTGGTACTGGTTTTTAGTCTATGACATCTTAATTGGACAATTTGTATATTTTACTGTAAATTATTGTGAATTATAAATTAAATAAAAAATATTTAAACCTATTATATACCACTGGCACCACGAAAAGTAACCGAGCTAATTTGGGTACTATTCGGTATTGCTAGTATGTAAAAACAAGATTCTCCCCGTATAGGAAAATCAAAAATCGGCAGTGTCACCCCAAGACTTCCCGGCCAGTAGCCAGGGAATTATTTCATCTCATAATTCATTTCATAAATAAAATTGATGAGCAGCTGGCGAAAATTCGCAACGTAATGAAAATTTGAATTTCGAACGCGTGTCATCTCATTCAATTTTAAAAAAATGTGTAAACGTGGGTCACAACTTGGGTTGTCGACTAAAGCGAGCCAGCCCGTCATCTCAGGAAGTTTTGATGATTAGTCATTCGGAATCAAACCTCTGGCGCTCCTGGACGGTCTTCGCACCGTGCGGCGCAAGCCAATCGATTGTGCACTCTGACTAACATCTTGCGGTGTCGACTACAACGGGCGAGCCCGTCACCACAGGACGTTTTAACGATTAGTCGTTCTATCGACCTGCAGTGAGCGTAGAAGACTTTGGACAATAACAATCCAACGTCTAGCTACGCCACAACCCGTGAGAGTCCAACGCCTTACCGCGAGTTAGCCAGGAATAAACCCGGCGCCTATGCGTGGAGTCTATAACCTACCCAGGCTCGCACTTCATGCGTGGAGGCCGTCGGATAGGTGTTGACCCGTGAGTGTGACCAACCCTGAACAGAATGAGTCTTCGTGGCCAGCTCAGCAAGGGCCCATTAACTCACAAACGTGGGTCACAGTGAGCGTTCGAATTTAAATTTTGAACAATCCACGCATCGCAAGCGTTGCCGATTTTAAGGGCATTACTATTTAATTAATGTATGGCTGACTTTATATATTATTTGTGTTGCTTGTATATGAGATATTCCAACCAAAATTTTACAATGTGATTTCGTCCCAACAAGACACCTGTGTATCGAATTTCAAGTCTCTAAGTCCAATATTTCGAGATTGAAATATGACGATTTCAACCACAGCCTTTTACATTTACATTTTCGCCGTGTCCAATTGACAGTTAAAAACCGCTCTTGGACGTGTCAAAATAATTGGGTTAGTAGTAAGTCTCGTTACTACTCTTCACTGAACATACATAGGTAGTCAAGAATTAACTACTAGATTGTCAAACTATAAATATAAATAATCAAAATCAAAATAGAAGCTTAATATTTGAAGGACTTAGTAATTCGAAAACTCTGATCATGGCCAAATGATGCCTGTGTAGGATTATTCCTGATGGACCTCGTTATATTATTATTTTATCGTATCGCGAGTGCCGCCCCCCGTGGCCGATGGCGACGCACGGCCATGGTCGGTGCAGCGAATATTAAAACGCAGTGTGTCATTGACGCACACAGAGCGTACCGCAGATCGATAAAAGTCTTTGGAAAGTTACTTTGTTGTTGAGATGTCAAGTGAATCAAGTGATTCAGATACGGAAGAATTATTACTTATGTTCGCTTTATCACAATCGCAGATAAAAAGAGTATGGGTACACGGACATTAATAAAAGGAGAAAGGAATTAGGAGAATATATATCAACGTTTGTGTAGGGAGCTTTCATCAAGTGAAGATCGTTTTTTATATGGGTACTTTCGTATGTCGCAAGATTTATTCAAAGAATTACATGAAATTTGTGAAACATTTGTAACCTATTTTAATAATCAATAAACAGATTGATAAATTACTTACCAGTGATATTCATTTCTTTTCCAATTTATTCCCACAATTTTGATTTTATCGCCATGTTTTTATATGAATTATCATTCGTATTATATAGGCAGGGGTGTCTTCGAACATATTCTATCAGTTTTTCGGTCATAATGCTTGTATTTTCACGCGTACGTCGGACGCTTTCAATGAAAAACAAATAAAAAGCTCGGCGTCAAAGCGTTCTAGCGCGACGTCAGAGCGCCGCGTACTGCCAGCGCCCGCGCTCAGTTTGACAGTATAATACTGTCACAGTACCTACAACACAACTCGGCGTTATAGCGCGGCGTCAAGATTTACGCTGTAGAGCTCTGACGCGCGCTAAATACGCGTTCTGTTTGGCGAGGCCTTAAGGTAGCGCCAAAAAAGGGGATAAGCGCTACCCTACTTGAATTAACAAATCGATTCGAAACTTTCCGCGAAGCGAAACCGCGGCCAACAGCTAGCCTTGTATAAAGTAATAAATAAAATCTATTCACTTTTATAATAACTTTCTGATGAAGCTTTACACATATCTGGGAAATAATTTAGGTCTAGTATTAAAAACACGCTTTGTTCACAGCCATATTAAATCGCGTGCAATTTTATAAATAATGTAAACGTCTACTCATTGCGCATTGACAAACTATATCAAATATATACCGAGTATATGGCGCTACTGGTTTTACTAGCTTAACAGTCGTAATTTTGGTTTTCAGAAATCAAACCCGTCCAGGAGAACACGGGCGAAGCGGAACCATACATGACCTGGAGACCGATAGGCCAAGTGGGAGTGCCCAGCGGCATGGTCATAGGCCTCGCCCAGGACTTCTCCAGGTGGACCACGCAGCGGCCTCGAGGCGCTCGAAGGGTCACGAACCAGAAGAAGCAGCAGCCGCAGACGAGTACTGGAATACTCGGCTCGTTTATCGACCTCTTCCTGAAGAGAAGATAAATGGGGAGTTTTGTCATGCTTAATGATTTAGATTTTATTATATTTGAATTTGATGTAAACGTTGATGTAATTTACAATTAAATTTTATAAGATGTTGGTATTACTGATTTTGTTAAAACGATCATTGTACAAAATCCAAAGATACACGTAATGAAAGCAGTAACAATAAAAATGAAATGCAAAGATTTATTTCAACGTAAATACATTGAGCACATAGCATTCAGACACACTGAAATGATCATTTACTCCTCGCCAAACTATTATGTACGTTGCCAAACCTATGTAGAGGCCCTTAGGCGGCCAACATCTCAGGGCCCCCTTTGCACTTCTCGGGGCCCAGTTAGGCTGTCAAATATTTTGACGACGATATAATGTAGAATAGACGTGTAAGGTATACAATCAAAATGGATCACGTGGGCCGTTAAACATTTCTGATAACGCTTATTTCGTATATCAAAGACGATATAAACAAAATACGATCGCGCAGGCTGTCTGACGGCTGTACATTGAAAAATTGCGCTCCAGCTGCAACTACATTCTTCTTTAAGTCGGCGGACTGCTGCACTTCTTTGGCGGTACCAACAGCACGGCGACAGAGCGGCTTGGCAAATCCCAGAGCGGTGGGTAGGAGCGGTTGGGCCAGGACTCGCGCAGCTGGTCGCTACGTGCGGCTGTACTAGAGATGCTGGCTTTCATTGACTTGTTCGTCCAGTAAGTACTAGCGAGATTACCAGGGCTTTCCAGACGAGTTACTATCGCGGCTCCGGCACCGAATCAGGCGTTGAGGCGTTCCCATAATTGACCCGCACAAATCCTTAGTCACGCGCAAGCGTGACCGCGCGACACGACAGTCCTTCTAGTAACAACTAGAGCTGTTGACTACAACGGGCGAACCCATTACCTCAGGAAGTTTTAACCTAAAATATGGGTCGATCTATGGAAAAAACATACATTTTTGTACTTACATAATAAAGTATTCAGAATTCAATATTTTATAAATCATTTCTATTATCGATATCAAGTAACAAGTCACTGAAAGTGAAACTTAAGACTATAGTAATGGTAGTAGTAGTAGTAAACGGAGCGGGGGGCCTGTTTCCAGCCCTTGATGTCACCTGGATCTATAAGATCTTTTGTAACTACCCACTTTGTTGTTGGGTCAGTGGTCAGATAGTAGCCCAGTACTGCTTACCAGTCCAAGCTGATCACTCACCTTCAGGTTGGGCAGATCGCTGGGTTCGAGAAAAGCTCATTCCAGTAAACTGTGTCTTTTTGTTGCGAGGTCTAGGCAGCGACCAACGATGTGTATGCTGTCTTCAGGTTCTTCGTCACATATTCAGCAGTCCTTGCACTCGGTCAAGCCAAGGTTGAATAGATATGCTCTAAGGGTCGTGTGTCGATAGTGGTTCTGAGGTTCTTCTGCTCATATCAAGTTGGATCTTGGTTTAATTTTGAAGTGGTTGCTCCATCATGGCTTTTGCTTTCGACATCCCTGGCTTTGTTTCCAGGATGCCCGATGTTCCTGCTCCAAGCAGTCCCTGATGATTTTCTTACCTGTAGCGAAGGGGACTCCAACAACTGTCTACACCGGGCATTCCAAAGTGCCCAGTTTTGCCAGTCTGTCGGCCTCTTCTTTGCCGGGTATGCCTTGATGGGCCGGTTTCCATATTAGGGTGATTTTGTTGGCTTTTCCCAATTTGTTGAGCTCTTGCATGCAGTCCCAGACCACAGAGGATTCTGTGGTGGCTTTAGCAAGAGCGTCCAGTGTTGCTCTGCACTCAGAGAATATAAGGATTTTTTTTATTTTTTACCTCAAGTCGACAATATGGCATACACCTCGCTTGGGAAACCGTAGCATATTATCCAAGGTGGATGCTGATTTTGTGGTTGGTTTTGGGTCCGTACACACATGCTCCAAAACGTCCATTTGCTCCTGATCCTTCGGTGAACCAAGCGTCCGCGTTGTAGCTTTGGAGCCACTGCGGATTCTTCCAGTCTACCCTGGTGGGGATTAGGATTTTATAGGATTTCTCTAACAAAAATTTTTTTAGTAGTCGATCTTGTGTCAGGGCGAATAGGCTTTTGTGGAGGAGGTTTAGCTCAGATTGATTGTGCCCTACTCTCTTCCACTCGCCCAAACACTTCAGTCTGTATGCTGTAAGTCTAGCGGAGTGATTTATTAGCTTATCCAGAGGCGGGCAGCAGAGTGCCACCTCTAATCCCTCTGTTCCTATTTGATAGCGTACTCAATGTCCACCCAATGATGGTCTCTGGTATTCCTCGTCTATACATAGCGTTTTTTATAGTTGCATATGATGTGGTGTTAAATGCTCCTTTGATATCTAGGAATACTCCCAAAGTGTAAACTTTCGCCGCTAACTGTGTCTCTATTGTGCTCACCAGGTGATTTAGGGCAGTGTCCGTAGATCTGCCCTCCCTAAAGGCATACTGAGCATCAGCAAGCGGTTGAAGAGCTAGGTGGTTGGTTTTCAGGTAGCGGTCAACTAGTCTCTTCAGTGATTTCAGGATAAAGGATGTGAGGCTAATGGGTCTGTAATCTTTGGCAAAGATGTGTCCGTTCCTACCCTCCTTTGGAATGAACGTGACTCTTGCACTACTCCAGGCACGAGGAAAGTGTCTGTGGGATATGCTCGCTCTGAGTACCTTTGTTAGAGGGCCCAGCAGCTGGCTTAGCCCTTTTTGTAGTAGGACTGGGTATATTCCACCCGGTCCAAGTGATTTGTAGTGGTCGAAGGTGTTCACGGCCCATTCTACTGCTTTGGGATTAACTATCTTAGCCGCAAGGGGACAGAGAGTTTTTTGTTTCAAAGAGTAATTCTGCTCGTAGGCGTCTATAACGGCATACGACAGTGATTATGCTGCCGTTTCTAGTTCTTCTTTGTAATGAAATCGATTCGGAACCACGGTGAGCTTGATAACCAGGCCCCTATCGAATGCTTCCCAGTTGGTATTTCTAGGGTTGCGAGCCCACTGAATTTCTAAGGAGTGCCGAAGCGTTAAACGGATCTGCCTATGGTCCGAGCCTGAGGGTTCATATGAGACCCTCCAGTCTTGGACCAGGTCGGTTGCTTCTTTTGTACAGATCGTGATGCCCAATACCTTCTGTCTTCTTGAGTCCATGAAGGTAGGTTCTGATCCTCTATTGAGGGTGGTAAGTTAATTGCCTAAGATAAAGTCCTGCAGGCTTACCCCCCTTGAGTTTATGTTGGAGCTACCCCATTACACGCGGTGGGAGATCGCATCGCATCCCAGGAGGAGTTGCAGACCGCGTTGCTTCGCATAGATCACTAGGTTTATTATTTATTGTTGCGGTGGCAGGTCAGTGGCGTCGTAAAGCATGTATGCTGACCCAATGAGTAGATCCACCGATCTGTCTCCTGCCAAGTTGATTTTTGTTAAAATGACCGTTAGGTCATCGCCGCTGAGTTGGGGCAGAAAAGTGGCTGTGACGCCTTTAGTGTCCACGCAGGTCCTGAGTTTCCGAGTCGGTTGGGCCTTATGAATGGTTCCGCAACCTCCTAATCCGCTTATAGCATCGCTTATGAGCCAATGTTCTTGGATTAGTGCTACACTTGTCTGCGCCGCAGACATGCTCCTGGTTAATATCGCCGAGGCGCTTTTGTTGTGGTGCAAGTTGATCTGGATTATAGGGGCTTTTGGGTGGTTCATTTTGATGCCCCTCCCTCTGTGCCGTCCGACTCCTTCCTGGGCTTGTTATCGGGCAGCCTTACGACTGCCCGTGCTAGCCCACAGTAAACTAATTGCAGGCCCTGAGAGCGGCCAATGAGGAGTCGCTCACCAGGCAGGCGAAGTGGACGCTCGTGGCATGCTTCTTCGTGCTCCCCCTAGCGACGAATCATCCATAGCTTCTCAGGCCTGGGCTTTACTTGCCAAGGAATACAAGTGCTTCCTCGGCAGTGAGGTCGGGGTCCTTCACGTGAACCACCAATCGATGGCGTTTGGGCAGCTCATCGACCGGCAGCATGCACAGGGATTCTCATTCGACGATTAGTTTCGTGGAAAGGCTTCTAAGCCAGTTCCCCGTCTCCTCGTCTGCGCACGAGAGGACGAGTGCACCGTTCCTCTCCCAGCTGCCGGTAATGGATGGTGTTTTAGTGCCATCAGGAATTTTCACGATGGCCACCTTGATCATTTTCCGGATGGCGATTATGTCACCGGCTTCAATATTTTGTCAGGGTAGCCCCTTAATATGAGGGCTAGCCTGAGGAGTCCTTTAGTGGCCTGGGCTCAACCTTGGTCGAAGACTTTCGGTCTTTTCCATGTCGCCTGATGGGAGGGGCTTGGAGTATTTGGCCCCTGTCTGGGGCATTTTTGCACCCTACGGGCCTCTGCGATCCCGTCCTCCGGCTTAGAGTTAGCACTAGAGGCTCGGATGCTAGCAGTTAGCCCCTCTCTAATCATTTTTTTGTAGCTGCGCCTTGCCGCGCCGTTATATCTGATGCGGGTTTTAAGTGGGCTTTTTGATGGGCCCTCCCCGGTATTGGATATCCCCGGTTATGCGCTTTGTGACAAAGCCACCTCTTGGAGTGCTTCTATTAGGTTTATTTTTGGTAGTGTGCTGTTTGCTTGTTCCATTTTATTCCCAAGAGTTCCGCGGTAGTGCGATATCACCCAGACAGAGCCGCGTATACCAGGGCTTGGCTAATACTACCCGGAGGACGCCCGGTATCCGGGAGTCACCGTAGGCGACTCAGCACCCCTTGCGCCATGCAGCCATTAGCACGGTAACTAACATCTTGGCTTGGAGAGTTGATCCGCGGTGGGGCCTTCCACACAGTGTATTAGCCACCACTACCCGAGGAGCACCCGGCACTCGGGTCATCAGCCTTTGAACCGAGGTCCCTCCACGGGCATTCTCCTATCCGACACCTGGAGACGCGCCCGGTTGATGTTCAGCCGCCGGGAGACTCTAGTAAGTAAGTATCAAAAAAATATATGTAACATAAGTAGTTTTATTTGATATCACTAAGTAGATGTTTTTCGTAAAAGCTTTTATCACAAAACACATAATTGTGATTTTTAAGTAATCAAATACGAAAGACACAAAAGTTTACGTTACCTTTAAAGCTGCCGAAAAGTTTGCGAAGTGAAATTGCGAAGGACGTTTCGAATAAAAATTATAAAATCGCACGAAACGGCTGCGCCCAGATATTATAGAAGATAGACCTCAACTCATTTATTAAATTGACGTTCCGCGCATAGATCATAGAAGAGAAACGTCATCCTCATTCATTAAACTGTCGTTTCGCTTTTTCGATTAGATTCGGATTAGAGGAAGACAGTGACGTCATTTCAATGTGAAAACGTTATAAAATCAGCCGCTAGTTATAGTTCGCTAAATCAGCGCGATAGCGAAGGAAGAAATAGAGGACGCTAAAGTTATAAAATCACTCTGCTGAATCCCCTCAGAAAAAAAATATACCAAACGATTCTTTGTTCCCCCCTCTATTACGACTTAGTTCTTTAATATTCTGTGCCATTGCGCGCTTTCATTTATGGTCGGTGCCTGGGTGAAATTAAGTCACTTATAATTCGCCGTTTCAGCGGATTAAACTCGAATAATTCGCTTGGAGCTAGGAGTACTTGAAATTAAACGCGGCCAGCGAAGCGATTACTTATAAATCCACACCGATGAGATTGGAAAGGGGATACGATTGAGATGGTAAGGTTATTTCATTAGTACGAATAATTGGGGATTTTAAATACCTCGAATTGCGGTTTAATTTAGTTCTCCCGAAAAAAATAATTTAAAGCTCCTTCTTTAGGAGCAATTATCATGACGGTTTTTTAAAAAAAGAAAAATAAGGTTTATCCAAATCTTTAAATAATATTATTATTTTCTTTAAAACAAGGTAGCTTATTGCCTTCGACAATATCTATCAACAAACCTATACCTTAAGTTTATATCGCAAGTTTTGTGTTGGCTTCACAAAATAAAAATAATAAAAATAAACTGAACATCAGAGAAATATAATTATTTATCTGATATAATTATTTTAATAATTAAAATAATATATAATAATCATAACAATCAAATATAATGAATAATAATCATATATTTTTTAAAATAACAAATATTAACCACTAGAGCCCATTGGCTGATATCGGCCACAAAACGATTCAGCGTGACGGCCCCGTTTTAATTTTAATTTAATTTAATTTGTTTTATTTTATTATGTTTTATTATGTTATTATGTTAATATGTTTTATTTTAATTATGGGTACAGTGGTTTGGCAGTAATTAATGTTTTGGTAAGACAGTGTCATAATTATTTTTTTTTACTAATTTTTACAAATTTTTTTTGGGATATCAACTTGTGAATCGGGTGAGGGGCCGAGGCCTGAAGGGTTAAAAATAACTTTCTATACCTAAACTTACCACCTTTGCAGACATTTAGGCATATTGACATAACGACATATTGCCTTTCTGTCTCCTATGTAGTGAGCGTAAAGACTTGAAGTCAACAAATTCCACAATCAAACTACGCCAACAGCACGTAAGAGCGCCGACGCTATACCACGAGGCAATGGGAAGTGAAACCTAGCGGGCATTCCTCACCCCCTTATGTTAGACATGCTTGTTTTAGGTATACTCTTGAATGAGTGTGCTCAAAGGAAAGAATTGCACATGTGCTAGTTAAATTTTCGGTCAAAATGGAAGCTAGTATCATCAGTTCCATCCATAAAGAAGATCAGAAGGTTGCGTGTTCATATCACGTCGGGGTCACCAATTTGGTTAATGTGTTGTGCGGACGGGATGCTGCTCCTAGGGGTTTGTTCAACGCTGGAGCAAAAGTCTCATCTCAAATGACGTTGATGCATGTGAGTGTGTGAGAGTGGTGGCGCCAATGTTGCCTTAAACTTAACGTAATAATCCTAATGCTTGCTACGAAATTGTTTAAAAACTATCGGGGAAAAAGAAAATAGCAAGGGATCGATCGTTGGTAGAGATGCGAGACTAAGATGCCAGTGGTTATAAACATCATTTACCCATGCTTCCGCAGAAATTTGATGACCTAGGTACTATCTAAACTGAGATTGTCATAATATAAAAACAAGATACTCGTATACGAAATGCTATTCCAGCATGCTTATGTACTAGCATGCTCATAAGCAAACGTGTTCATACGTGCTCAAAAGAAGACCTCCCTCGAAATCAAACAACTGTTGATTATTTAGCATACTCTAAATGAGCATACTTATTACTAGTAATGTTTTCACACACATGCTACTAATTGGCAATCACTCAATAATAGCATATGCATGTGTGTCGGTACATTTACTCAAAAGTATGCTTAACCCTTTAAGAACCATGGGACATCTGTACCTATTTGATTTTTGAATTTATTTTATTTTGTTTAATAGTCTCTACTAAAAACTGTTTTCATGTCTACATTATAATATAACCACTAACCAATGACGAAACATTAGTGGAATGAACTCCTCGTAGCTATTTTCGTTAAGCGCTACCCAACTGGAATAAACCCGTACCAGGGATAGCGTTTCCAGAGCATTTTAAATTAAAATATAAATTGAGCACGATAAATAAAATGATTTACTTAGATTATAAAAGAAATATAAAATAAAATAGTTAACACATCGTATAACCTATAACATCGTAAATTATACGATCATTTGATAAATTTTCGAATAAGAAAATTTTTTATAATTATTTTTTGTCCGTATTATTAAGACATCAGAATATTAGAAAAAAAGTAATATTTAAATAATACAGTATTTTTAAAATATCTCAAATGACCAACGAATCCGGTGATTTTAAATAAATAAATAAAATATTTATGGTGACTTTTCAATTTGATTTTTTTCTTTTAGTAGGTACGTATGATTTCTGAGTTAAATAATAAAATTTTGTAAAAAGTTGTAACTTTGCATCTTTATGGACGATATGGACACTTCTATCCCATTAATTTATACAAAATCTATTGAAGCAATTTTCTCAAATTTTGACATACGTTTTTGTTACATCGCCCCTTAACAGTTTTATGTATCAGAAATTTCCATACTTTACCTCAAAGCGTATGGTCCTCAAAGAGTTAAAACAAGTATGCCCGAGCAAATGTGTACATTTGAAGAATATGTTATTTTTAAGCATACTCACAAACACTCTTTTGTATGAGCAAAGTGCCAGTACCTTGAAGCGAAGTATCGGCTTTTGGTCTTTTTAATGTCGTATCTACAAATTTTAGGCAATGTTCGGCGTCGTTTCGATAATGCAGCGTATAAAGCGCTTTATGGCCTTTGCAAAACCGGAATTCATCCATTCATCCCGCTCCCCCACAATACATACGGAAATGGCTGAAATTTAATCTGCAAGAATTGCCCTTGGTACGGCTTTCGCCGGGATTGAAAGCGGAAAGCCGTGGCGCTGCTTAAATATAACGGGGAGCATGATTTATTGAAGCTCGGCAAGTTTAAAAGCCTATTATGTCGCGGTGAAAAATACTACGCTCCTGCTGGGGCGCGGCAGACGGCATTGGAAGGGGGGGGGGGGGGGGGGGGGCACCATCCGCGTCTTGGGGGGCACCGGAGACGTCAACATTCGTGAAATTCATATTTGATATTTGATATTCCTCAGACAATCGGAAAGAACTTCTAAAGGCGAGGTAATGTTCTGGGAAATGGCGGCAAATGTTATAAGGATCTTTCGCCTACAAAAACGAGCGATTAGAAATCTGTTCTCAATATCTTCGCTAACATCTTGCAAACAGTACTTTATCGAATCTGGTATCATGACTTTGTACGCCGCGTATATATACCAAAACATCATGTATATGAAAAAAAATACCGAGACTACTTCAACTAACTCAAATATTCATTCGCATAATACGCGAAATAAAGAGGACTTGCGTCATTTTAAGGTGCGACTGAGTAAGGTATGGAATAGCTTTCTCTGCCAATCTTACTTATTCTACAACAAACTTCCATTACACATCAGGGGCCTTGGGGAGGTACACTTTAAGAAAAAGGTACATGGTATTTTGACTAAAAACCTTATTTATAGCATTGAGGATTTCGACAATATCAATTTTTCGCAGCTCAACTTGACCATTATTATTCCCTATTCTTTTTATTATTGAATATTTTACAATTGCGTTTTTTTTTCCTTCTAACTATTGGCTATTGACTATTATTATTATTATGATTTGTTTGTATTTGTGGTTTTTATTTAAAATAACTTGCCGTATGATAAATTGTGAAATCATCCAATATTTGTTTGATTATTTAGTACTACATGAAAATTCTATGAAATTTTGTAAGAATTTTGATTGAAAATATTGGAAAATGTTGTTTCTTCTATAACCTAGAAAATCTGCGCTTGGATGTTCAACGTTCATACCTTACAATACCGACGTTCATACCTTATACCTTAATAGTATATAAATAAATACAAACGGAGCTGCCATGGAATTCACCGACCGGAGTCGGGCCCATCATAATACTAATTTTTTTTACACTTCTGGGGGGTGAGCAGTGGATTCCGGACTTACGAACCGGCTGTGGTAGGTTTAGGACAGCTGTCTTGCCACATGTGAGCGTTCACCTTGCCACCCATTCACTCCCCCTTCGAAGCCATAGAATTTGAGATGCGCAAATCGCAGTTTTAGATAATTTTTCTAAGAAAGAGTTGATTATTTTTCTGGAAAGGCCTAAATCTTTAAAGAGGTGAAATAGAGATTTAGCTGGCAGGCCACGAGCGCCAACTTCCACCGCGTGAAGGTGAACAGTGAAGCCGTTCCGGGTTACGGCATTTGCAAGATCATGGTATTTATTTAATTTGTACTCGTGGTCTTTTGGGATATTTGATTCCCATGGAACAGTTAATTCTACAATAAGAGCCACCTTCCGAGATAGAGAGTAAAGAGTTATATCTGGACGGAGGGCTGTGCATCCGAGACTTTCAGGGAATTTATACTGCTTAGAGACCGAATCAACCTCCAGAATCCAATCTGTAGCTTTCTCGATTATTGAGAAAGGTTTTGTAGTTAAATGTTTTTTGCCTTTAGAGCCATCCCGCACAAACTGTATTGGTGGTTTGGAGGATACTGTCAAACCCTTGTTGGCACGAGCCACTGAGAGACTAATTACCTCGCGAATAACAGCGAGAACTTTGTCATGGCGGTAAGTGTACCGTCCTTGATCTAAGGCCACCTTGCAGCCAGCTAGAATGTGTCTAGCTGTGCAAGGGGTATTGCTACAGAGGGGACAAGAAATATTATACTTGTTTTTTTTGTTAGTTTTTAACATAACCAAGTGTAGGAATTCCTATCAACTGGTTTGAAATAAAGAAAATAAAATTGAAAAGGACGGTAGAAAGTGCATACCGCCTATCTATATGTTATTGTAATTGGTCAGAAATCAGACTCCGGATCGTTCTGTTTATGTAACGAGGGCTCAAATTGCTTAGTTTTCTCGTAATTCTCATCGTAGTGGCATCTCGTAGGCATGAGTTGATGATTTTATCCGGTGATAACTCTTAGTGTAGCTTCACACGTGCTGGGTGAATTCACCCGGCACCGGCCCGATGCCGGCAGTGAGCATTGTGTTGTAGGGACAAAACACTACCGTCTCAGACGTGCCGGACAAATATAACATACCCGGCGTCTTTCGCTCACTGGATCGTCCGGCGCCGGCTACCGAGTTGACCTAAGTGGGTTATGGATTAATATTGTCGCGTACACACATGCCGGGCCGATAGTCAGCCGATGACTGCGAGAATATGAGCTTGTGTCATTTATTTCGGCAATGACGGAAGAAATTGATATAGAAATGTTGATTACCTTCGTAGAATCTCGCCTCGTCTTATGGGACAAGACTCTAGAAACGTCAGACTCTAGAAGGGTCAGATGAAATCGGCCCAGAATAGGATACGTGTGAAAGTCACGTAGCCGGCGCCGGCCCGATGCCGGGGGAATTCAGCCGGCACATGTGAAGTTACACTTAGGACTCTATTCCACCGGGACACCATGGCGGCGCAACCAGTCGCGCACTGTGGTGTCTCAGCTACCAAATCGAGACACCAGATTAGAGATAAGATAAACACCAGAATCGCCACACTGCGGCCAAAGTATTAAAATAGACGTCGAACGGTTTGCTCCTCTCCCCCAAATTAATCTACAACTTCTTCCCAATATTTCTGTTTCAAATTTCTATTAGGAAATCCGGTGAAGAACTATCCCAAATAGGTAGTCTGCATTGAATTTCGATAATAAACTTTTCTGTATCGAAATTATCCATCGTGGCATACGCTGCAAATAAACAAACGTCTTGACAACAACAGTGTACGCGTGCTAAAGAGGAGCGTGCGAGGAAAGTGTTGGTCACTCGCAGCGCGACTGGCGGCCGAGTATGTGACGTGCCATACAGCGCTATACTAATTAATAGTGGCGCAACCAGCGTGGTGGCGCTGCCAGTAATACTCTGTGTCTGCGTTCGTGCTGGTCGTACCGCTAAAACGGTTGCGCAAACAAGCGGACACCAGGTGAGATCCTTTCCATAGAGCTTTTCGAAATTCCTTATTCCTCGAGTGCAAACAACATTTGCACAAAGAGAAGCTTTCTTCCTTGGGCCCAGGTTATATAATGACTTAGAAGAGAAATGGAAACACCTAAAGAACATTCAACAGTTTAAATCCTACTAATAATATTATAAACGCGAAAGTTTGTAAGAATGTATGGATGTTTGTTACTCTTTCACGCAAAAACTACTGAATGGATTTTGATGAAACTTTATAATAATATAGCTTACACATCAGAATAATACATAGGCTATAATTTATAAAGATATAGTGTGAATTATCTAAAATATACCGATAACTGTCAAGTAAGTAGGAAAAAATCTAAGAAATTGATATTCGAAATTTAAATTCCAAGCGTCAACATATATTTTGAAAATTTTCTCAACAATAAATAATAATTAAATAATAAATTTAGAAAA
Organism: Micropterix aruncella; assembly: GCA_944548615.1. NCBI lineage: Eukaryota > Metazoa > Arthropoda > Insecta > Lepidoptera > Micropterigidae > Micropterix > Micropterix aruncella. The sequence goes on from OX155970.1 coordinate 2,307,048, forward strand.
TATAGTGCAACTCGGTGGTTAAGTAACCCGACCATGTTGCCACAAGCCTAGGAAATGGAAATATTTTTTGAAAGTGTGGAGCTCGCCAAGACGTGTGGCCGAAGTGGCGGGTATCGGGCTAAATACCTCCAATCATGATGATGAACAGTACAACCTTACCACAGCCCCCAGTCCCCAGCAGCCCCACTAGCCCGAGCCACGGCAGCGGTTACCGTAACGGCGGGGCAGGGGGTGCTAAGAATAGGGTACGGGGAAGGGTACGATCAGGCTGCCAAACCAAACTAAGCGATCCGGATGGAGAGTGATTGGAGAGGCGTATGCCTAACGGTGGGCGAATGCGCGCTGATGAAGAAGTAGAAGTAGAAAAAAAATCTGCCATCTGCGAGCTATTCTGGCGTGCGCCGCAAAAACCGTTGGAGTTACACGTATATAATATACAATGGAAATGTTTATCTTAAATAGCCCTACAAAAAAGCCAGCGACAGCATATATCTATATTTTATGTGTAAGCCATTATCGCCAACATAGTGAACCATAAATACAATAAAAAAATAAAAATAATTTCTAACGCACATTTGGTAGTAATAAATTGATTATTATATCAAAATAAATACTTTTATCACATCTGGTATCTAAAGTAGATAAATTTTGTCTTTTAGAGTATATCATTTGGACAAATATTTGAATAGTTATGACGATAACCAACCGATTATGGTGATTTTTTAATATATTTTTTTAATATTAAAAAAATAATTTAAATCGTTAGGTCATGTTTATTGGCCATATTATCAACAATTATGAATTCTTATCAAAATAAGTAAATTTATTGTCTCAAGTGTTTAAAACAAAAGACTTTTACCTTTTACTGAATAAATTTTTTACTATTATCTGTCTGGCAACGCTGTTGCTATTTAAACGTCAAATTGTCGCTCCTTCCTTTTAAATACAAAAAAAGTAGTGAAGTTACAATATCTTTAAATCTAACGAAATCGTCAACTTATTCAAGAAATAGGCTTCATTTTGCATCATTCACCATTGAAATTAGTGGACATTTGGGTGAGAAACATTGTTTTAAACTTCTGAAACAGTGCAGAAATTTAAATATCGTCCTACGAGCGGTACCTACCCACCAAACAACGCCGCCTGCGCCGCCTGTACGCCCGTAAAACGGCGTTGCCAGACAACTAATAATAAGACAACTAATAATAAGTACTAAAATATAATTTTATATTTAATATAATTTGTAAAATTTATAAGTCGGCGAATAATCGTTGACTATACACGAATTAATCATTTCTGTTTGTTCTGATTTTTTTAATATTTTTTTATTGACTTATCGTATTACTGAATATTGTCAGCATTTTCCTACTCTGTACTATTTTGAAGTAATTAAACATGATGACTAGAAGAGCATTCGCAGAGGCATGCTATGAGGAGTTGAACGATAAATACGTAACAGTTTTAAAAGACCTAGAAGCTGCAGAAGTTCGCTATAAAGACTTAAACAGTAATTTTTTATTAACTTTAAAACGATTGAAAATATATAAAACTGAGAGTGAGAAATTGCAAAAGGAACGAGCTGACAATGAGTTGGAAGTATTAGCAATGATTAAAAAGAACTCCAACCTCAAAAAAGAGATGGCAGAAATGAGTTTACAACTTGAAAATATCATTCAGGAGAGAGGTAACCTTCAATCAATAGTATCTAACTTTGACCAGTGCCGCGTTGAGTTCGAGACGACTCTCCAAAACAACGCTGAGCTGAATAATAAGCTGAGAGAGGCACATAATACTATAGAACAGATGGAGCGCACGAAGCAGAATTCCACGGCTGCACATTCACAGTCGCTGTTTGAGGAACTGATCGTTAGCGCTCCAGACATAGCGTCAGTTTCTGCCTGCTCAAATATGAGCAGCCTTCCTGTCATGACAATTGACTTGTCCTACGAAGATTCTGGAAAATCAACCAAACAGGTTGTAAATAAAATAAATAACCAGAGTGTTGAAGATGGAACTACAATATCTCTATTGCACACCCAAGGTGTGGAGTTGAATGATAGTCTTAGTAATTTTACTTCCCAAAAAACATTACATAAAAGTAGCAAAGAAAATCACACCAAAGTAATTATGTACAGTGATGAAATAGGTAAAAATATGGGCCAATTAATGTTACAAACATCCGGAGAACTGGTAGCTAATCATTGCTTTCCCGGCGCCAGTTTTACTCAAATATTAGAAAAAATAGTTAATAGTTGTTATTGTCCTGACACTACTTTAATTATTTTTATTGGGAGAAGGGGAAACGCAAATATACATGTATTAATAAAATATTTTGAATTATTGGCACAGTTAAATGTGAAAAAAATTGTCTTATTTGCTTTTCCTTATAGTAAATTGTTGCCCGAAATGGAAAATATGTCTAGATATAAACTAAATAATAAATTACATACGTTGACATTGTATGATGACAAATTCCAATTGTTTGACATAAATACTTTTAATAAGTATTTTTACTCTTTCACAATAGATAATGTTTATCTTTCAAATTTTTGCAAAAAACAGTTAGCAAATGGGCTATCATATTGTTTGAATTACTCAGGCAAAACATCGGCAAACACCACTGCTACTAATGAGCAGTTAAACGATTTGACATTAAGTAATGACAATTCAGAATATGTTGCATATTCTTTAAATTAGACTTTAAGACAATAGAGCGAAACTCTGGCTATGTAATTAATGAAAATGAAAACTTAAGTAGCAATAATGGTAATTTAATACAATTGTCTTCAGAGAAAATTAATAATATAAATAATCTGATATCCCCATCAGTGGTTATTACTCAAGAAAATATGCCAAAAAATTGTATAAATCTGGTGCATCAGAATATTCAGGGGATAATAGGCAAAGAGCTAGAATTAGAATTGTTCTTGAACTGTAATCATATCGACATTCTATGTATATCAGAATCATGGCTCAAAAGCCATCAGATCATTTTCAGTTCCAATAACCATCAGATTGCCAGCTCATTTAACAGAGTTCGGTTGATACGTGGTGGCTCTTTAATAATTACAAAGAAATGCTTGAAATTTAAAGAAAGACGTGATATTGTGAGCCTCTCTGTCGAACGAGTTTTAGAGATTGCATGTATAGAATTGGAGGAAACCATTGTTATGAGTGTATACAAACCACCATGTGCGCCTTATGAAGCTTTTTATAAAATTATGGAAGATGCCTTATTCAAAATAACCAATAGTCCTAAAACAATTGTTATTTGTGGAGACTTTAACATCAATATATTAGAAAAAAAATCCTTGACATGTAACTTTTTAAATTTATTTAGATCATTTAACTTATATAATGTTTTTCTTGAACCTACGAGGATAACTGCCTCAAGTGCTACTTGTATAGATAATATATTCACAAACATAAAACCCAATTATAAATCACTAATTAATATTTTGCACTCTGATCACTGCGGTCAGTTAGTATCATTTCCTAAGAAAAGCACTAGGGTTCTAAGAAAAAATATTAGTTTTATTCCAATTACTGAGTGCCGTCTAGGGGAATTTAAATCTAGCTTAATTAGCAAATTACAAAGGTTGCCAATTCATGACAATCCTGACCAACTTTATGACTCATTCTTTGAATTAATTAGAGTTGAATTTAATAGAATCTTCATACCTAAAACGAAATCGATCAGTGATCGCTTATGCTTTAGTGATTGGGCAACTGTTGGTATTTACAAAAGTCGTAATAAATTGTATGAACTGTATAATGAAAAAACTTATAATCATAGTGCGACTTTTAAGAAGTATGTAAATAACTATTCCAAAATATTCAAACGAGCCTGTTCCACTGCGAAGTCAATTTATTTGAAGAATAAGATCAAAAACTCTACAAACAAAATTAAAGCTACATGGAATATTATTAATAATGAAACAAATAGGGTTATAGCTCGCACAAGGGACTTTCATTTAAAGATAAATAATTTAGACATTAAAGCGGATATGGAAATTGCGACTGAGTTTGAGCGATTTTTTACGAATATACCGTTAATAACGACTAACGCCCTCAAGTCGTCTTCCATTTCAGCTGAGATGCTACTTAAAGAAAGCGTTTCCGCATGTGTTACCGACTTCGCTTTCACTATTGTTAACTGCAATGATATAATAAATGCCTTTAAAACAATTGAGATAAAGAAAACTATGGACCTTTGGGGATATTCTGTAAAAACAATTTCATACATCATAGAAATAATCGCACCTTATCTAGCCTATATATTCAATTGTTGTGTTACTTCTGGAGTGTTTCCTGATCTGATGAAACATAGTAAAGTTATACCATTATTTAAATCTGGCGATACTTCTGATCCCTCGAATTTTCGACCAGTTTCCGTACTTCCCACTTTGAGTAAAATTTTCGAAAAATTAATTCTTAGACAATTGCACACTCATTTTAACAAATATAATTTACTTCATAAGAAACAGTTTGGATTTACAAAGGGTTGCTCAACCATAGATGCGGGAACCGAACTATTGACAGGTATATTGAATGCCTGGGAAGAGTCACAAGACGCATTAGGCATCTTCTGTGACTTGTCTAAGGCATTTGATTGTGTACACCATGATACACTAGTTAGGAAATTACATCACTATGGCATTAGGAACAAGGCTCTTGATCTTCTTACTTCTTACTTGGGAAATAGAATTCAGAAGGTTGATGTAAACGGTAAAAGATCACCAGGATCAATGGTCACCATGGGTGTCCCACAAGGCTCCATTCTTGGCCCATTTCTCTTCTTAATATACATAAATGATTTACCCTTTCACATAAGGAATAATCACGAAATTGTATTGTTTGCTGATGATACTTCTTTGACCTTTAAAATTAGTCGAAAATTGTACAATTATGACGAAGTTAACAATGCACTCTCAAAAGTTGTCCATTGGTTTAATGTAAATAACCTACTATTAAATGAAAGAAAAACCAAAGTGATTAAATTTTCTACACCTAATGTTAAGCAGGTACAAACCAATGTAGAAATAAATGGAACTAGACTGGAGCCTGTTGCTTCAACTGTGTTTCTAGGGATAACAATTGACTCCAAATTACAATGGGGCCCACAAATTGAGAAAATGTCAGGAAGACTTAGCTCTGCGGCATACGCAGTTAAAACAATAAGGCGGCTGACTGATGTAGATACAGCAAGAATTGTATACTTTAGTTACTTTCACAGCATTATGTCCTATGGGATTCTTCTCTGGGGAAGCTGTGCGGACATCAATAACATCTTTATACTACAGAAACGTGCTGTAAGAGCTATATATAAACTTGGTCCTCGAGTTTCACTTAGAGAAAAATTCAAAGAGATAAATATTCTTACTGTTGCATCACAATATATATACGAAAATCTGTTGTATGTCCACAAGAATATTGACAAGTTTAAAATAAAAAGCGACACTCATAATTTTAATACTAGACATAAGCATAACCTTGTTGTACGTGCTACTCGTCTCCACAAAATAAGCAATTCTTTTTTGGGACAATGTATACGCTTCTATAACAAACTTCCTCATACTATTGGAGAACTATCTGTAAATAAGTTTAAAGCTACCATCAAAGCAAAATTGTATAAAAAAGCATACTATACAATATCTGATTATGTAAATGACAAAACGGCTTGGGAGTAAGGCTTGGACGCATCATAAGAACATAAATTAAAAATAATATTTAATTGTGTCTATATGAATAAAGAACATTTTGATTTTTGATTTTGATTTTTGATTTTGAAATAGTTAAAGAGATAATACGACATAGGTATGGAACCGCGACCGTGTCGTAATCTATACTTCTATACTAATATTATAAAGAGGTAAAGTTTGTGACATTGTAGGAAGTAATCTCTGGATCTACTGAACCGATTTTGAAAATTCTTTTACGAATAGAAAGCCACGTTATTTGTGAGTGTCATATGGCTATATATTAATCCGAAAAATGAAAAGACTTTTTCGTGGTCGTTGGATTTACAAAGTAATTCGGAGAAAAACAGTCGAATGAAAAAAGAGATATATGATTGAGTTCTAGAGAAAAGTTGTAGAGCTTAGTAACGCCTACAAAAAAGTAAGGGAAATCATATATCAAAATTTTGTATTTAAGTCACAAAAAGTAGTTTTTTATATTTAAAAAATAATTTAAATCGTTAGGTCATGTTTATTGGTCATATTATCAACAATAATTTTGAATTCATATCAAAGTAAGTAAATTTATCGTCTCAAGTATTTAAAACAAAAGACTTTTCCCTTTTACTGCATATAATTTCCCTTTTACTGCATAAATAATTAAAGAGATAAGACACTCAAAAATAAGACACTCACAAGAAGACACTCACAAATAACGGTAATATATTCAAATTGGCATGCAAATACATACATACATATGCAGTAAAAATATAACCCTTCTTTTGGCAGTCAGGAAATAAATAATAGCACTCAGTACTAACCGAACCACACTCATAATTTCATCACAAGTAAAAATGTTTACAGCCCAACGAAGTGGGCACGGGTCAGCTAGTATAATATAAATAAATGGTTATTTGAATTAGGGAGGTCTAAATCCGAAAACTTGTCTTGTCTAGCGTATATTATAAAATGGTTGATTTTAAAGCTAATACGTAATATACATAAAGTATTATGAATATAATATTAATAAGTATATCGTATGGTATTTCTTATTTATCCCTATATTTTTATAATCGTATTTATATAAATGTATTCTAATATAAATATGTTTATACCATAATATATTTATTATTTATTATAATCGAATGTCCTTACCATATTATTACATAAATATGATTAGGTATATACATTGTAATATTTATACAGATTATTATATTATATTATATTATATATTAAATTTTAATTAGGTACATTTACTATTTCTAAAAATAAAACGTTAGTCAATTTAGTTCTTTATAAATTAAATCGCTAATTTTAATTGTTTACTCTGACCCGCCTAGATACAGGACATTACAGTCCTAGTTAGGTGGGCACTGACCATTTGCTACATTTGCGTGTTAAATTTTTCCGAGTTACTTTATAACATTGGTAATAATGTGGCTACATGTATAGAAACAAATGAATAAAGTACTAAATAAATAAATAATAAATAAATATCGACAGAACTAATTCTTTATTCACCGGTTTTTTCGCAATAGACAACAAGAAATAATTACTAATGGAGGACGGAAGGAGCTGCGACATCTAAATTTCGGGATCACGGACAACTGGAGATAAAATTGAACACGACGTATGGACAACGAGAGTGTAGCGACGCTACTTCCATTTTCAGATTGAAATTTGTCTGCGTGTGCTTATGTGTGTTAACGGGCCCTTGCTGAGTTGGCCACGAAGACCCATTCTGTTCAGGGTTGGTTACACTTACGGGTCAACACCTATCCGACGGCCTCTACGCATGAAGTGCGAGCCTGGGTGGGACTCTGGCCTTATGGTTAGTTTCCCCTGGGAATCAACCTTCTGGCGCCCCTGGACGGTCTAAGTACCGTGCGGCGTAAGCCAATCGACTGTGTACTCTGACTAACAGTCGGGGGAGTCTGGAAGCAGTACTGTTTCCTATAGAGCGGGGGTGGTTGCGGACCTTACGGCGACTGCTCTTGAAATGACCATCGGCTACCCGATCCTGGGTGAACAGCCGTTTCATCGCTTCGTAAGGGAGAGGACCGCGCAAGCGACCTCGAACTCGTAACCAATTGAGAGACCGGAGTAATTTGGTCACAATTGGAAGTAAGGGCGTGAGTGTAGGCCCGCCGGGCAACACTCCTGGCTATCTCTCGGTTAAGGCGTTGGCCTCTTACGGGCTTGTGGCGTAGCTAGACGGTGGACTGTTTTGTCCTCAAGTCTTCTGCGCTCACTCCAGGGAGATAGAACGACTAAATGTTAAAACTTCCTGAGGTGACGGGCTCGCCCGCTGTAGTCGACAACCCTAGTTGTGCTTATGTGTGTATATTCCTCCAAGATAGCATCCAAACTCTTAATCCGATTGAGCTGAATTTTGGCATGCTGGCATTATTTATTCATGGTAATTGTTGATAAGATTACTGTTAAAATCAGTCCACCAGGGGAGGGGGTGCTCTAGCCATATATCAATATTAAAATATTAGACTTAGATACTTGAAATTTGGACCACATATGCCGTGTTGGGATGAAATCACGTTGTGAAATTTTGTCAAGAATATCTTATATACAAGCTTCATTAAGAATATTTAAATTACGCCATACATTTCAATAAAATATTAACGCTTCGGGCGACGTGGTTCTTATCTCGGCTAAGTGCTAATAGATGGAACGGAACCCAATCGGAATCGTCTGCCGACCAAAAGAGGGCGCTCATCGATTTTATTTATGAAATTATTATTCAGATAAAATCAATCCTTTGCTATTTGCCGGGAAAGTATTGGAGTGACCTAACCGTACATACGTAATAACGGTTAGCTCTCTAGTTTTTAGATTACATATATTCGGCAATTTGAATATAAAATAAAAAGGAAAAGAAATATATATATATATTGTCACGCGATTTCTGTAAATTAAATACAGAATTTCCATAATTTATCGCGTGTTGAGTCCCAATCCTCGCCATTGTTGTTGTTTCACGACACTGACACCGATCGTTTGACATATATGCAGTTTTGCCAATTCCATACAACCGAATTTCGTCTACCAACCGCGAGAGTCGAAATCAGCGACTTAATATTTAATAATTTATTATAATTTATGCGATAAATTGCTATGGGATTGGGTTATTAAAATGCAAAATAAATAAAACATTGAATATTTTAAAACAGCAATGTTTATTTTGATAAAATACTTATTTCTAATAAAGTAACCATTTTACGACATAGAGTCAAGGTGGTCCTGTCCTTGTATTGAATTTTGGGGATAAATAAATTCAAAAAGGTTTTTATAATAAAATTAATCTCGGTTTTGACTTCTTTATTAAATTAATAAAATTTAGAAATTAGCTACACAATTTATACTCAGCAAACGGTGAACCGGATATGATCGATTGTTCGAGTATGAACTAGAAAATTCTGGAACATTTGATATGAGCCTATATGAAGCGCCAAAAACTCGTTTTCCGGGCATTTTAAATCGTAGCCGTGGCGCTAGTTAGTGGAAGTTCCGAGTTGGTCTTCATTCTCTGTTGTGTTAGACATTATATTTCTCGGTGAGTACGTTCGATAATTATATCTTGGTATTGCTTCTTGAAGGGTTTATCTGGCTGAGTTGGGGGAGCGAGATTCGATTTCCTCGGAACGCAGGGTGCCGTCTCTGCTTTCCCTTATTCGCTCCTACCCCAACACCTGAATCCCTAGTCTAAGTGGAGGATAATTTCAGGAACTTCCACGGGGAGAACTTCCACGGGGAGAATTTCCACGGGGCAAACTTCTGGGAGCCTTGCCTACTTCAATCGTTCCAGCCGTTTTGAAGAGTACTCCCGAATTCAACCGTTCCAGCCGGTCGGGGTACAAGGGTACAGCTGAAGAACTCCAGAAATCAAGAATACGCCCATTCCAGCTTTCCTGAAGATCAGCCCGAGCCGGGTTGGTCGATCGCCAGCGCCGCTATTCGTCGTCGTACCGTACGATACGATTACTGCTTAAATAGTACCAGTCACCGCCACGTAACCACGTGACGTCGCCGCGACCATCGAGCTGAAGGCGGGAAGTTTGAATCCGCTTTCCAGAACATTCTATCACTGAAATTTTATCGTACTTACCCTACTGCTGTTTTCTACCTACCACTCGTCTGACTGTTGACCCTTCATGATCAGCCGGCCTCTGAGAAAAGTCCCATTGTTCTGAGCTAGATTCCAGAGTTTTTGAAATGTATTAAATATTAATTTCCAAAGTTTTTAATTGTTTTCAAAGTTTTTAATCAAATATTATAGTTGTAAATATAGATTTCACTTCTAGAGTTCTTTAAAATTCATATTTTCTTATTGTTATCTGCCTTTTACTAATTAAATGTCATCGTTCAAGTGATTTAATGTTTTCTTTATAATTTTAGTTTCTACAAACAAGCGACCACATCGATTTCTAGGTATCCTAAGTACCGAGAAATCGTGTCGGTCACAATATATATATATATATATATATATATATATATATATATATATATATATATATATATATATATATATATATATATATATATATATATATATATATATATATATATATATATATATATATATATATATATATATATATATATATATATATATATATATATATATATATATATATATATATCTTGACGACGGCTGAACCGAAATATTGATACACATTTTTAATTATCATTAGTTTTTAAGATACACTAATCGCCATTATTTTTCAGCTCTGATTCTCGTCTTTCGAATTGTTGTGTTACCGCTGTAGGAGAAAATAGGAAGCCGGTTTGGTCATTTTCCAATACCACAGCAGGAAACAGCAAACACTGAAAGAGGAGAAGAAAAACGGCGTGGAGTCGCTCCTGGTCGCCACAGACCAGATAAGTGCCCTTTCATTTATTTTATAATTTCATTTATTTAGTAATAAACATAATTTCAATTTGAAAAAATAATAATATACACTTATACAATCAAATATATATATATATATATATATATATATATATATATATATATATATATATATATATATATATATATATATATATATATATATATATATATATATATATATATATATATATATATATATATATATATAAATATATATATATATATATATATATATATATATATATATATATATATATATATATATATATATATATATATATATATAGGTATATATATATATATATATATATATATATATATATATATATATATATATATATATATATATATAGATATATATATATATATATCTATAAAATCGAAGACTATCGTTTTCTATCCTATTAATATGTTTGACATTATAAATAGGATAGAAAACGAAATAGTCTACCCTAGACAACGGCGGCTGCAACGTCACCGAAACGTCGGGTCCTACAAATTTCACGCGGTAAATTCGTTTTCTATTCTATTTATAATATATATATATATATATATATATATATATATATATATATATATATATATATATATATATATATATATATATATATATATATATATATATATATATATATATATATATATATATATATATTCCCGTCACCAATACAAATTATAACTAATAATATAATCACTAACTAATGATCACAATAGGAAATAAAACACAAAAAATAAATAATCGTGTTAATAAAATAAAAATTAAATAAAATGTCAAATAATATCAAACAATAGTCACCAAAATTAATGAATAGGTAATAGTAATAAAAAAAAAATAGTCAACGAAAATAATAATAATAATAAGAATTGTCAGGGATAACATTTAATGATGGGAACTGTCTCGGTATATTAATTTGTGGACATTTTGCCGGGCGTCATGTTTTAGCTAGGAATCAATTTTGGCTTTAAAAGAAGAAGAAGACTTAGGCACATACATTTTTAAATCTTCATCTAGCATATTAAAGATCCTGGGGGCTATGTACACAAAATGCCTCTGCTCAAAAGTAGTCTGCATTCGAGGGACGTCGAAATGTATAGTTCGAGATTGCCGCGTGCAGATTGTTTGCTGAGTTCTTATCGGTCCCTAAATTAGTTTGATACTCACAGAGCGCCGTTTTCACGTACAGTTGTGGTACATCTAGCACGTTATATTCTCTGTAGAGATCATCTGAAGAGTATCTCCATGGTTTTCTCTTTATAATTTTAAGTATTAGTGTTTGAGCTCTAATCAAGGGCTCCGTATGAATTATTGCTGCACCTCCCCACCCTATGATCCCATAGGTTAGGATAGATTGGCACAGGGCATGTTATACTATCTTAAGTGTCCTTTGGTCCAGGATGCCTATAATTTTCCAAAATATTGGATTGGATTAAATTCGTAAGAATTAAAAAACGGATATTTAAAAATCGTTATTATGTTGTATAATTAAACACTTTTAAAATTTATTTTATTAAATTAATATTTCAAATATTTCTATTCCTGACGGCCGCGAAAAGGCAGAACGAAAAAAAACTAAACTGTCAAATGATGAATGTAACGGTACGCACCACTTAACGCGGCGATTTATATTAAAGACGCTGCTTTCTCCTTATATGAGAGCAAGGGGTCGCGGCAAGTACCGTGTGACACTCGGGAGGACAAAACGATTCGAACAATATGACACACTTCTAAATCGGTTCAAGCGTTTAGAAGTCATGGTCGAAAAAAGAAACGGAAAACATATATAGATGAATTCTGAACACAGCACTTTTTTTAGGCAACTAGGGTTGTCGACTACAGCGGGCGAGCCCGTCACCTAAGGAAGTTTTAACGATTAGTCGTTCTATCTCTCTGGAGTGAGCGCAGAAGACTTGGACAAAACAGTCCACCGTCTAGCTCCGCCACAAACCCGTAAGAGATAGCCAGGAGTGTTACCCGGCGGGCTTACACTCACGCCCTGCAACGAAACCGCTCTATTATTGAAGTTTATTTTATGCAAATTTATACTATATTGATATTAATTAATCAAAGCAGCGTTTTGGTGGCCAATAAGAGATGTCTACTTATTATTAAGGGGTAATGTAGCTACAAGAAGCGTAAGGGCGCCAGGCCACCGAGCGCTGGGCGGTTCGTTGGTTGAGCAAGCAGACCTGCACCGGAAGCAGGCTTCTGCGCGGCGAATTTACGGGAATACAGGGTAACACCGCTTGAGAGGCTGGCAGCTCATTCAAGTAAGTTTATCGGAGAAGGGTCGTGGGAAAACTCTCAGAGCGCGCGAATCTGCGCGCTATTTAAAAGTGCGGTGTCCTGTGTGAAGTGAGACTCGCCTTGATGAGGCGTCCGGTATAGGGAAAGGAAAGAGTCTAAAATCTGGTGAAATTCTGCGTTCTATATGTCGAGATGCAACTACATTTTTCCTACTTTATTTCTGGCTCGTAATCTATTTCTGCGCTCGGCCGGCGGCGACCAAACAAAAATCGGCGGGACCGTGACCAGCGACCTCTCTACGGGTAATCCGGCTACTAAGGTGTACTATGCTCCACTCCACGCCCGACAGATGGCGCTTTGCGGGGACGACGTCGGCCAAGAAAATGATTAATCGATGTTATTAAAAATAAAATACGGTATTATATGGAACGGAATATATCTCAAAGGAAGTTAGGAGAATTAAATAAAAATTCGGGATATCAAATAAATGAGAAAATCAATAATTATAAATTAAATAAAGGATAGATAACGGGAGTATCGGGGTGAGAATATAAAGGGAGCCGATGGTGGGAGACTACTGATTAGAGGACTATATTTGTATTGGGAATGGGTGAGGAATATGCCTCAGATGGAAACGGCAAATTATAACTGACAAACTAGTTAAGGAAGGAAGATGGAATATATCTAGGTAAGGTAACTAGAGGGAGAAGGTATATGAACGGAAGAGGATAATTAAATATATATTTCTTTTTTTTTTTTACTTTGTGTGGCCCCTTTTTACCCCTTTCCCCTTCATAGAAAAGAATGAAATTATACTCAATGTTAAAGTGGTTTAAAATATGCGCTTTATTTTTTTACGACATATGAAAGGTAAAATCAAGGAAAGTATTGAAAACGAATATTCATAATTATATTTTACAATCTTATTTTACGAAGGAGGAAACGTGAATCGAGCCAAAAATATTTAAAACAATGTTTAAAGTTGTGTTTTACGGTTTTATTTTACAACAGAGGAAAGCGTAAATCAAGATAAGAAAATATTTAAGATGATATTTAAAATTATATTTCACAGTTTATTTTACGAACGAAGACATGTAAATCAATATGGAAATGTTTAAAAACAATATTTAAAAGAATTATATTTTACAGTTTCATTTTGCGAAAGAGGAAATGTAGATCAAGATGAAAATGTTTAAAACAATATTTAAAATTATATTTTACAGTTTCCTTTTATGGAAGAGGAAATGTAGATCAAGATAAAAATGTTAAAAACAATATTTAAAATTATATTTTACAGTTTCCTTTTGTGTAAGAGGAAATGTAGATCAAGATGAAAATGTTTAAAACAATATTTAAAATTATATTTTACAGTTTCCTTTTATGGAAGAGGAAATGTAGATCAAGATAAAAATGTTAAAAACAATATTTAAAATTATATTTTACAGTTTCCTTTTGTGTAAGAGGAAATGTAAATCAAGATAGAAATATTTAAGAACGATGTTTAAAATTATATTTTACAATTTTATTTTACGACCTTACACCCCAGCGGGTTATGACCATTATTTCTAATTTCGCTCTTTTATGGCGAATATTAGTATTACTATTTATGGTACAGAATGGGTCTTGATTTCTTGTTTTTTTTTAGAAGTTACGATTGCTTAATACTATTATCGCACCGTACCTATCGCACCAACCTTACCGGGACTCGTGAGAATCTTTTAGAAGTTTCATTTGGGTAAGATATAAAGAATTTTAGGGATACCTATTTCAGCGTATTGGAAATCACACCATTGTAATAAATAAGGTACTTATTAATTAATTTTTTTTATGCGAGGTAGGTCACGTTCCTTCCGAAAGACCCCTAGCCAAACTCCGTCTACCTTATGTCCGGTTTGTATAGCCGGTTTTATATATGTAATTTAATTATTTTTTAAAATAGAGAAATGGAGAAAGTGAAAGAACCAAGAACAGAAAATATGCAAAAAAAAATGTGTGAGCCCCAACCGGGTTGTGTCGCGCTACCTCTCTTGAATAATGAAGAAAATGTATTGTCTATTTTTCTAGATAATTACATACTTATATGGCCCTACGGCCTGCCAAAATTACAAAACGAATATCCCAGTATTCCGATCTAAATAACGAGATCTAATTATATAAAGACAATGACCATGATATATGCTATGAGAATAATTCCCCAAAAGAAAATACAGAGAAAAATGAAATCCTAAAAAATTAGCCAAAGAAAGAAGAAGAACCAATATAAAAAAAAAACCAGTCCCCGAACCGAACGGTGCGTTTCTGTAATGACGGAAAAACACCTTATAGTTTCTGGAGACATGAGCTAAGTATCCTCTATATATAATTAAATTCCTACCTTGGAAATCTGAGCACTGAATCTAACACATTTAAAATTCTTTTTTAATCCGCAAAAACTAGAGTGACTCGAAGTAGGGTTTTCTTCTATCTGAGTGGCGGCCCGAGGCGTGCCCGCCTCAGACCGCCCTCAACCCAAAAGTAATGACCGGCACGTATGTTTCTTTGTCCGGCTCGCAACTATCGGATATGATTTCTACCTACCTAATGGCCTTCTAGAATGTTCCAAAATGAATTAGTGCGTAGAGCGCGTCTGAATTTATTTATAGAGAGCGTTTGGCACTCATTGTTTGATTTTAATTATTTTAACTTTTATTTATTTATGTTTAATATTATCTATTGCTTATGAGAGGAAATGACACATCGTAGATGGTTGCAACACAGGGTGTTGCAGCCCTTACTCCCAATTGTGACCAGATTACTCCGGTCTCTTGATTGGTTACGAGTTCGAGGTCGGTTGCGCGGTCCTCTCTCTTACGAAGCGGTGAAACGGTGTATACCGAATCTATTACGGACGACGGCATCCTTTGCACGGCTGTTCACCCAGGATCGGGTTGCCGATGGTCGTTTCAAGAGCTGTCGCCGTAAGGTCCGCAACCACCCCCGCTCTATAGGAAACAGTACTGCTTTCAGACTCCCCCGACTGTTAGTCAGAGTGCACAGTCGATTGGCTTACGCCGCACGGTGCGCAGACCGTCCAGGAGCGCCAGAAGGTTGATTCCCAGGGGAAACTAACCATAAGGCCAGAGTCCTACCCAGGCTCGCACTTCATGCGTGGAGGCCGTCGGATAGGTGTTGACCCGTGAGTGTGACCAACCCTGAACAGAATGGGTCTTCGTGGCCAATTCAGCAAGGGCCCATTAACTCCCTAAGGCAGTCGTGTAAAAATATACTTTCGTGAAGATAACTTCACGCAAAGGTACCTTCACCTTCGCGTGAAGGTACAGTGGAGGAACTCTTCGCGGATGGTGCTCTCGTTATATCACCAAAATAATCGCGTTGAGTGCGCTACCAAATATCGAGCTCAAGATAACTCAAATTAGTAATATTTTAATCTTAGTGTTCCGAGGCAGTAGATAATAATAAAATTTTCGTTGGCCACTTTGCCTTCTGTCGCCTTCAATTTCGCACAGATTCGATAATCTTAAGACATTAAACGAAGCGTTAATATTCTTGGAGAGAATGTGAACTAATTTTGGCCTAATCTTACCCCGGGAGAGCCGGGGCCGGTAATAAGTTTTCTTATCACGTTGAGCTCGTTAACAGCGCTAAATTGGTTATCCCTGTTATAACAAACTTAGGTGGATACCGTTTTGTATCAGTAACAAACAGGGAAACTTATAGTGGGGGGGGAGGGGGGGGGGGGAAGAAGAGGGGGGGGGGGGGGGGAGGTGTGGCACTATATTAGTTTAGAGAAATTAAGTGGTCAAATGTCTGGAAGTGGCGGCTGACTTCTCGATATCGGCTAGTAGTGTGGGATGGGCACCAAATAGTTCCTTGCTAACCTTCAAGACCTGCTTGCTATCTCTGGTCGGCTCAACTAACGCTTAAACTTTTATCCTGTCCTGTAGCCTCTCTGTAGCAACTCTTATCTTATCTTATCCTGTAGCCTCCTCGAAGAGGGTCGAACTTGGAAAGGACTCTTCTTCCCCTGTCACGGCAGGAGCATCAGTTCCTCTGGAGGATGGCCATCGGGCGCTGCTGGGCGGTTTGAGCGTTGTGCGGCCTCAGTCAAACGGCATGCGTAAAATATTTTACTTGTGTCCGTTGAAGGCTCGAAGAATATAGAAACTCCGTTGCATGAAATGCAAAAATGCTATTTGTGGATTATATTTATTTATTTATTTATTTATTTATATAGCACTTTCTTCACATTTTTTATACATGAAGCCACATTAACACCAATTTTATAAAGTAACTCTGAAAAATTTAACACGCAAATTGTTGTTACATAACCTATATTGTTTACATATATATTCTGTCCCAAAAGTAAGTTGAATGACCTTGCGCCGCCGAAGCAAGCCAGCAAGCGCAGAACTATAGTGAGTGGCGAACACAATAGATCAGCAATCGTCGCAGTGTTACAAGGCTCATAAAGACCTTAGAAAAGCCCCACACAACAGATAAAAAAAACACACCGAAATACCAAGCAGGCGCTGACCTTGCTGGCCCAGCAGGTCAGCGTTCAGAGTAAGGCGGCGCTGGTGGCGAGGAACAAGACGCGTAAGTCTACGAGATAGGTAGCGTGCATCTGAGGGGGGACGTCTTGCACTATATATCTGAAGGTAGCGTCTAAAAAGGCAAGTAAACGCCACTCTACTTAAATTAAACAATTGATTCAAACCTTTACGCGAAGCGAAGCCGCGGGCAACAGCTAGTTATTAAATATTAGGCTCGATTGCGTTTCTTCTTGAACTAAAATCGTAAATTAGTTCGTGTGAACGAGACAGGCAAGCAGGCAAACAGTTGTCACTTTTTCGCATTAAACTACCCACCAAAGATAGAGCATCTGAATCTAAGTTTGCACGAAATGTGTTCAAATTTATTCGGACGAGTATCAGTTCGACAAGTAGTTTTTATCGACGATCGTTCGTTTCATTTGCCGCTCTAACGTACTGCTCTATCTCGTTCGCTTGAACTAATTTCAGTTTTAGTTCACAAAGAAACGCAATCGGGACCACTATTGCTAAAATTTATGGTTTATCACTGCGCAGTCCGTTTGACGAATGTTTAGTTATTATGTAACTAGGAATATATTTTAGTTATCTAGGGTTACAAATGTACCGAACTCTCGGTGCCCGAGTCGCACATGGCCAGTTTTAAAAAAGTATATTTAAATACTAGCGGACTAAGGTCAGGCTGGTTCGAGCTCTGGTTTTCTCGATCTTTCTCTATGCATCGGAGACATGGGCCCTGAAGGCTCGGATACGCACCAAAATCGATGCACTGGAGATGTGGTGTTGGCGTAAAATGCTAGGAATCCCATGGACAGCTCGCCCCACCAACAAATCTGTCCTGGAAGAACTCGGCATCCAACTGAGGCTCTCCACCGTATGCATGAGAAGGGTCCTGCAGTTCTTCGGTCATGTTGCCAGGAGAAACCCAGAGAATCTGGAGAAAATGCTTTCCGGGGGTCAAGTGGAGGGAAGAAGAAGCAGAGGCAAATCACCGGCCAGATGGAATGACCTCATCAAAGAAGTTACAAAAGGGTCAATACAATCTGCGACCCGCCACGCAGAAGACAGGTCGAAGTAGAGGAGCCTCGTAGGCAAACTGTTGTCTAGTGGCCACGATCCTCAGTAATGAGGGAACGACGGAGAATAAGATATTCAAAGAGTTAACAATACGTCACCTCGATCCAATCAACTCCCTCCTCAATCTCCGTAGAGTCAAAGCATGTCGCATGCATGTCAGCAAATAGCATTACGTCAGCGCGAGACCGATTCGATTTCGCCGGATAGTTCGCAATCTCCTCGTAGGAAATTCTACAACGGGCAGGAAATTGAAAACGCGCGAGGCGCATCGAGGGGAAAATCTAAAGCCGTACCGCCAATTTTCAGCCGAGCGAAGAACGCACATAGATTTGGCAGAGAGATGATACCCACGGATAATCCATATTGGTTGAGCGCGCACACGACGCAGCGGTGCATAAAATATGAAGCGAAACGAAGCCACTCCTATGGATATTTTGTCTATATACTGTTTAATAAAAAAAGTTAACAAAAACAGTGTAACAAAAAAAAAAAACGACTTCAATTGTTTTTATAAGTACAGCAGCCATTTCATCGTGAAACTTAGAACGGGTTATCATAATTGAATGCGTATACAAAATTTCGTGTCTGTGCTGTCGACCGTTTAGGAGTTCCCTCTTTGGAAGCCAAACCGGGGTGCCACGGTTCTGTGGGAGTTAATAGGCCCTTGCTGAGTTGGCCTCGAAGACCCATTCTGTTCAGGGTTGGTCACACTCACGGGTCAACACCTATTCGACGGCTTCCACGCATGAAGTGCGAGCCTGGGTAGGACTCTGGCCTTATGGTTAGTTTCCCCTGGGAATCAACCTTCTCGCGCTCCTGGACAGTCTGCGCACCGTGCGGCGTAAGCCAATCGACTGTACACTCTCACTAATAGTCGGGGGAGTCTGAAAACAGTACTGTTTCCTATAGAGCTGGGGGTGGTTGCCGACCTTACGGGCACTGCTTTTGAAATGACCATCGGCTACCCGATCCTGGGTGAACAGCCGGGCAAAGGACGCTGTGGTCCGCGATAGATTCGGTAAACACCGTTTCACCGCTTCGTAAGGGAGAGGACCGCGCAAGCGACCTCGAACTCGTAACCAATCGAGAGACCGGAGTAATCTGGTCACAATTGAAAGTAAGGGCGTGAGTGTAGGCCCGCCGGGTAACACTCCTGGCTATCTCGCGGTTAAGGCGTTGGCCTCTTCGGGCTTGTGGCGTAGCTAGACGGTGGACTGTTTTGTCCTCAAGTCTTCTGCGCTCACTCCAGGGAGATAGAACGACTAATCGTTAAAACTTCCTGAGGCGACGGGCTCGCCCGCTGTAGTCGACAACCCTAGTTGCCGCAGTTCTGTATTGGTGAAACTTAGAACGGGCTAAACTTGAGTTGTCGACTACAACGGGCGAGCCCGTCACCTCAGGAAGTTATAAAGATTAGTCGTTCTATCTCCCTGGAGTGAACGTAGAAGACTTGGGACAAAACAGTCCACCATCTAGCTACGTCAGAAGCCCGTAAGAGGCCAACGCCTTAGCCATGAGATAGCCAGGAATGTTACTTACCTGGCGGGTACTTAGAACGGGCTGTCGTAAGTAAATGCATAATATACAAAATATCGTGTGTGCTGTTGACCGTTAAGGAGTCTTCTCGTAAGAAGCCAACCCTGGGTACAGCAGTCGTGTCATGGTAAAACTTTGAACGGGCTATCATAACTGAATGCGTATACAAAATTTCGCGTCTGTGTTGACCGTTGAGGAGTCGCCTCGTCGGGAGCCAACTCTGATTGAAGAATCAGGTCATGCTTACCATAAAAAAATGCATTGTCATCAGAACTGAAACATGTAAATTTTCAACTTCATATGATAATATTTGAAGAGTTCTCTCAATTTCTCGTGGATCCCGTCATCAGAACAGGATTTTTATAAAAATGGGACCAATCTGGAAGTACAGCCTTTCAAATAAAAAAAATATGTTTTTAAATCGGTTCATAATTAACCGAGTTGTGAGGTAACAAACATAAAAGAAGACACAACCAAATTGATAACCTCCTCCTTTTTTTGAAGTCGGTTAAAAAAGCTTAGGCCACCCTTCCTATGACTTCGAGGGCCATGACTTTTCAAACATTGTACCTATTTAAATGAAATGTTTATATATATATGAATCGCCGTGCGTTAGTCTCGCAAGATCTCGGAAATGACTCGACCGATTTCAATTATTTTTCTTAATTTTTTTTGGCTTGATTCAGGGGTGGTTTACAAAAAAAAATATTTAGGAAAAATTCAAAGAAACAACTGAAAATCGAAAAAATCGAAATTGGTCATTTTGGGAACGTTGGCCACTTTCTAGCCGGCTATCGCGGCGATCGTATTGTATGACAGCTGCGCTATCCACAACTGTTATTCATTCCGTACAATGTGTAAAATTTCAAAAAGTCGAAAAGTCATAAAATGCGAAAGTCAAAAAAGTCGATAAAGTCAAAAAAGTCGGAAAAGTCGCAAAAGTCGATTAAGTCAAAAAAGTCGAAAAAGTCGATAATGTCGAAAAAGTCGTTAATTCGGAAAAGTGGGAATAGTCGAAAAAGTCGAAAAAGCCGAAAAAGCATTTATATTTCATCATGTAAATTAAATACATTGACTTTATTTTAATTACAAACGACTTTCATTTAATCACCAAACAAAACTCAAACCGTACATGATTCGGCCATATTATAGATTTCAATGAATTGGATTAGGAAGGTTGATTAGGATCAATAAACGCTTATGAAGAGTTACAATCAAATCAATTTTAGGTGGTACGAAGTTCACCGGGTCATCTAGTTTTATATAAATATCCATGGATTCATTGTCTGACTATATTGCTTTAATATTACCTATATCAATAATTCTTTACAAGTACTTATCTATTGATAATATTGATTTTTTAATTTATATTTACTATTTTTAGTCATTATTGCTTTGATTTTTTGTCTTAGTATTTAAGTCATTGGTGTTATACATTATTTTAACAGTTGAAATGATCCAATTCTATAATTACAGATTATTTTAAATTATTTTATTCTGTTATGCTTCTGAATTCATTTCCATTTGTCTATAAAATACGTAAGAAAAACTAGTAAAGGGCACTCTAGACGATCAAGCATGCTTGTCAAGCATGTGAAACATGCAAATATTTTTTAAAAATATTTACCAAAAATGCCTATTTTGTAGTTTTATACCAGGGAGCCTCGTCATTCATCAATTAATTACGTCAAATAAACGTGACTCCCTGGTATAAACTAAAAAAAGGCATTTTAGATAAATTTTGGAAAATAATATTTGCATATTTCCGGCGGTTTACGATCTCATCCCAGCCCGCGACGCGAAGCTTGACAAGCATGCTTGATCGTCTAGAGAGCCCTTATCATGCAATAACCGTGTAATAATTACCTGTACTTAGAGTAATGAGTCAAAGCTATTAGGAAGGCCAATCTACGAAACTTTATCAGAAGACTGGCCGCCTGAAAGATAATTGCCATTAGGCAATAAGGCAGGCCGTTGCCGCAAGTCATAAAATAATAAAAAATGCTTCCATTAGCAAGTTGAGAGCGACGGCCGTGAGATTATATATATTATAGAAGAGGATTCCACGTAGTAGAGAGTTTGAAACCTTCGTCTTTATTGAAATTTAGAGTTTTTTTTATTTATATGGCTCGCCGAAACATGCAGGTTAATTTGAATCGTTATGCGAAAAGTACAATTGGATTTTGAAACCGCACACAGTAGTTTGTACCGCTATCCAAGATGTTTTTTTGCATGTCACCGATTTTTCCCGCTGAACAGTTTTAACAGCCTTGATGTGTTTCATTTGTGTAGTCATTGGGCTCGATTGCGTTTCTTTGTGAACTAAAATTGGAAATTAGTCTGTGTGAACGAGACAGGGCAATACGCTAGAGCGGAGTGTGAGATGATCGGTTGTCACTTTTTCGCATTAAAACTGCCCGCCAAGGTCAAATCTTACACCGCACGAATATGCTCGAATTAATTCGGACGAGTATAAGTTCAGCAGGTAGTATTTATCGACGATCGTTCGTTTCATATTCCGCTCTAACGTATTGCTCTGTCTCGTTCGCTTGGACTAATTTTAGTTTTAGTTCACAAAGAAACGCAATCGGGCCCATTATGTCCTTGTTACTCCAACGTAAGCCAACTTACATTTTGATTTCGTCTTGTCCTACTCACTCTCACCTGTCGACTACAACGGTCGAACCTTTCACCCCAAGAAGTTTTAATGATAGTGATCCTTCTGTCTCCTGTGAGGTGAACGTAGAAGACTCGGGGCGAAACAGTCTACTCTCTAGAGATACATTACCGAGAGACACTGGGAATATGCACCTAGCGCAGCGGGTCGACCTCGCGGCCCTACTAGCAGTTTCGGCCGGATTTCTCCGGTCTCCTGACTGGTTACGGATTCGAGGTCACTTGCGCTGTCATTCCCCTTATGTTAGCGGCGATTCTGTATTAACCGAATCTACCGTGGACCATGGTGTCCATTATCCGACTCTCACACGGGATCGGATCGGCTCGTTTCAAGAGCGGCTGTCGAAAGGTTAAAAACCACCTCTGCTTTATAGGAAACAAAGCCGTTTCCAGACTCCATCAGTTATCTGTCGGATTGCACATTCGATTGGCTGGCGGCACACTCGCGCAAATCGCCCAGGAGCGCCCGAAGTACGATTCTCAGGGTAAACCGGCCCGCTGGCACAGAGTGCTACTCGGGCTCGCACTTCTTCTAAGGGGCTACCGGATGGGTGAGTTGGGCCGACCCTAACACATGGATCATAATGGCCTAACTGCACTGAGCCCGTTAGCTCCCTCTCCTCCTACTGTCTCCTATAGAGCGGGGGTAGTTGTTTACCATACGGCAACTGGTCTTGAAACGACCAATCGGCTACCCGATTTTGGGTGAAAGCCGGACAAAGGACGCTGTGGTCCGCGATATATTTGGTGACACCGTATCACCTCAACGTAAGGGAGAGGACCGCGCAAGCGACCTCCAGCCGGGAGACCAGAGTAATCTGGTTGCTACTGGAAGAAAGGGCGCGCGTGTCGGCCCGCTCGCGCTGGGTGATCATCCTGGTAATCTCGCGGTAAGATGTTGGCTTCTTACGGGCATGTGGCGTAACTAGACAGTGTGGCGAATCTATCGCGGACCAAGGCGTCCTTTGCCCGCCTCTTACCCGGGATCGGATGGCCAATGGTCAATTCAAGAGCAGTCGCCATAAGGTACGCAACCACCCCCGCTCTATAGGAAACAATACAGTTCCCAGACTCCCCCGACTGTTAGTCGGAGAGCACAATCGATTGGCTTGCGCCGCACGGTGTGCAGACCGTCCAGGGGCGCCAGAGGTTTGATTCCCAGGGGAGACTGGTTGACCCAGTGTCCTACCCAGGATTCGCACCCCATGCGGGGAGGCCGTCGGATGGGTGTTGACCCGTGAGTGTGACCGACCCTGAACACATGGGTCATCGTGGCCAACCCATCATGGCCCGTTAGCCCCCAAGAGAGAGGAAAATATCTATTATCGTTAAAACTTCCTGAGGTGACGGGTTCACCAGTTGTAGTTTGCAACTCTAGTTGCTGATAGTCAAAGGTATCATTGCCGGTTTGTATCTTCTCTATAGCTTCTTTACTTCTGCTGTGGCCGGTCGGTAAATAAAAGCGCCGGATGTAATTTGTCATTTGTCTGTGTATTAGACAATGAGGCGGATGCTGTCAAGTGGCTGTAAGGACTGGATGAGGCCTCAAAGAATTGCTAAGTTGTCCCTCGGCGCCGTGACGCCCAAATCGGGTAATTTCTTAGGAAAATTGTCCCCGACTGCGGCCAGGCGCCAGCGGTGAGCGAAGTATTCGCATGAAAAACGAGATTTACTATGTAACTCGCCGTATCCTCATTATATAATAATAATAATAATATACTCTTTAGTTAATAATTAATAATATACTCTTTAGTTAATAATATACTCTTTAGTTAATAATATACTCTTTAGTTAATAATATACTCTTTAGTTAATAATAATAGATAAAGCGAAGAAAACAGTTGGGATGGGCAGCCTTTGGGAAGCTGAGCTTCGTGCTGAAGTCCAGAATTCCATAATTGCTCAAGACAAAGGTGTATAATTATTAGGATTCGTACTTCAAACTTCAAAACATTTCGCAGTTAAAAATTCTCTATTACTCTTGTAATATGCTTCTCAAATATGGTCCCCTAGCTATAATGTTCACATAAAGAGAATTGAACGTATTCAAAATGTGTTCATGAAATATTTGGAATTATCGCTCCTTCGTGTCCTTTCGCAATTACTTCGAAACAGCTACCTTTCACGGGATTCAATCCTTACAATCAAGAAGAAAATGCGCAGACGTGGTGTTTTTCCATAAACTATTAGCAGGTTACATTGATTGTTCTGATCTTCTTGGAATGGTAACTTTCCGTGTACCATCGCGACTCACTCGCCAAACGGAGTTATGCCACCTTCCGCAGGTTAGTACTAATTATGCACAAAACTGTTTCATGTATAGGGTATGTAAAATTTGTAATACTCAGCTCGGCGATATTGACTTATTCAATACGTCATTATTCGCTCTTAAGAAAGCAATTATTAATGACGGTATTGATTTATCATTGTAATCGCAATATATAATATATTATAAATAATATTTATTCAAGAATATCTTCAAATAATATGTATGACTATATTATGGAACGTGTATTTACATAAAATTTTATTTACTTATTATGACTCCTTTCTTCCCAGTTCCCACCTCTCCCTATGTGTGTTAATTCTTCAAAAAAATATGATATTGTTGTGTTTAAATTATGAATGTTTAAGTGGAAACATGTAATTAGCTTTATTTATGGACTTAATAATTTTGTAACAAATTTATTGTAACAGCTGTATGTTTCCTTAAGAATAATAAAATAAAAATAAAAAATAAAAAATAATCAGTGCGTGTTACCGGCTATGACGTATGCTTGTGAGACATGGACACTGACTGCTGGGATGATCCACGAGCTTAAGGTGGTGCAGCGTAACATGGAGCGAGTCATGCTCGGCATATCGTTGCGCGATCGAGTCCGAAACGAGCTTATCAGACAGCGCACGAAGGTGGTCGACGTGGGTCAAAGAGTGGCCAAGCTGAAATGGGCTTGGTCCGGCCACGTGGCCCGACGACACGACGAACGGTGGAGCAAGCGCGTTTTGGAGTGGAGACCCCGGCTAGGCAGAAGAAGTGTGGGCAGACCACCGGCCCGATGGTCCGATGACATCAAGGAGACAGCTAGACCTGTCTGGATGACGGAAACGGACAACCGATCCGGATGGAGAGTGATTGGAGAGGCGTATGCCCAACGGCGGGCGAATGCGCGCTGATGATGAAGAAGAAGACTCTTTATTTGCACTTAATTATAATACAAACAGGCGAGCTTATTGCCACATGGCAATGTCTTACAACTAACCTAATCACAGTGGTACATGCGCGCATTGTGGAAATAAATATTACTATTTTTGTCTGCATAGTTAAAGTTATTGTAAATAAATAAATAAATAGGAAACGTAAATTTCAAAACTCCCCCAGTTATTCGCAGGATTGCGCAAGCTAGGTTGACACAGCCCGGTGCGTAAACCGCCCAGTTTCCACCGTGGTCATCCCGCCGGATTCGCACTTTCGATCCAACTGTCTTCAACTTCAGGTTGCAGCCGCTGGATCAGTTCCAGAGGCCCCTCTTCGAGGACGCTCGGAACCATTACGAACCGAACAGGTTGCAACATCACGACGGTGATCAAAACCGATTCCGTTGCCGTTGGAGAGTTGTCCCGCTTGTGTTCGACGGAATGATTGATGTAAAATATTATGCCATCGGCTCCGGGTAATTTGTCTGAGGCCGCTTTTGCTGTCATTAAATGGATTGCCTTTAATTAAGCACGCGCCGCCGAATTGATGAGCCTCCGGAGGAGCTTCTCCACTCTCGCTCTCTCTATTTCTCTCTCTGTGTTCCTTGTCGCTCTCGGTCTTTACCGAGAGAGAGAGAGAGAGGACCGATTATCATTATTGAGGACCGAGTTTGCGGCCGCCGCTTGACAGGTGGGCGGCTGCAAACGAATAACACACATCTACATAGGTGTGCTTCGTTGCTGGTGTGCTCCACTTCTAGAAGCGAGAGGACGTTCGAAAAATGCAGCATGAGAGAATATAAAGATCCTTTTGTTTTCCTTTGTGGTTCATTTATCTACATTGGAGAGGCGTCTACTAGAACGGGCGAACCCGCCACCCAAGTCTGGTATAACGATATGTAATCGTTTTTTTCAGCCATGGTGTTTATTTATTTATTTATTTATTTTAATCATTTAACAAATCAACATTACACCAATTCTCTTTATTTGCACTTAATAATGTTACAAAAAGGCAAGCTTTTTTTATTTTTTTATTTGTTGAGTGGGGCTTTTCTAAGGTCTTTATGAGCCTTGTAACACTGCGACCATTGCTGATCTATTGTGCTCGCCACCTACTATAGTTCTGCGCTAAGCCTCGTGTCATTTAAGAACCGCAGCAGGCTTTTGGCGCCAGATTGTTTTACCTCCTCAGGTTGGAGGTAGTGACCACCCAGGTGGTTGTATCTTTTACGCATCAGCGGGCTACACTCGCACATGAGGTGCTGGGGAGTTTCCTCTGCCCCTTGGCAGAACCTGCACATTTTTGTGTCTTTGAGCTTGAGGTTGAACATGTGTTTGTTCAGGCCACAATGCCCCGTGAGCGCCCTTACCAGTATGCGTAGATTGTTCCTATTTAGCGATAGGGCCTCACGGGCCGTCTTACGGTCGTAAGGCTTAATAAGCGCTTTTGAATGATTCAACCCTGGCGTGTTGTTCCAGTGGTTGACGGATTGTTCTAAACACATTTGTTTGAGCATTAGGTTTGCAAGGCTTTTTGGTACGCCACAGCAAGGTTCAGGTCCTTATAACGTTCCCTTTGCTCCCGTCCTAGCAAGTCCGTCGGCTTTTTCTTTCATTTCCCTCGATTCCTGCATGGCCGGGAACCCATCTTAGTATTACCCTGTTCTTTTCGCCCAGGGAATTCAGTAGTGATATGCAGTTTTGCACTAGCTTTGAATTAATGGTATTCGAGGCTAGTGCCATAAGAGCTGCTTTGCTATCCGAGTGTATATAGATACGGTGGTTGGCGTAGTCCTTTTGGAGGTTGATATCCGCACATTCAATAATGGCGTAAACCTCCGCTTGGAATATGGAGGCGTATTTTCCCAAGTTTACACTTCTTTCGAAGTTTGGTCGCTCTCCATATATACCACAGCCTACGTCAAGTCCCGATTTGGACCTTTGCAGTATACCATTTAAGGCTACCGGCCTCCCATTGTAGTTGGCTTTTTAGCCAGTCGTCTCTGGGCGGCAGTTCCACTGTAAAAAGTTTTCCAAAGTTTAGGAGTGGGAGCATGGTGTCTGATACCATGTTGAGGGTTGGATTTTCACTGACTGAGTCAAGAACTGATCTTAGTGCTTGTGAGATCCAGTTTACCTTCTCTCGGGCAGATAGCCTGTACATGCTGGCTTTCGCCACCTGTTGCAAATGAATGTGTAGGGGCGGTAAGTTCAGCAGTGCATCTAGAGCTGCTCCAGGAGTGGAGGACATTGCGCCAGTTGTCATGAGGCACGCCGTCCTTTGGATATTGTTTAGTTTGGTAATCACAGTTTTCTGGTTGGCTTTGTTGCACCATACCACCGAGGCGTACGAGATTATCGGCCTCACAATGGCAGTGTATAGCCAGTGGGAGATCTTGGGGTTAAGGCCCCAGTTTTTCCCCGCCAGTCTTCTGCTTAAGTGGGTAGTTACAAAAGATCTTATAGATCCAGGCGACATTAAGGGCTGGAAACAAGCCCCGCACTACGTTCACTACTATTTTTTAAAATTATTTCAAACCAGTTGATAGGAGTTCCTACACTTGGTTATGTCAAAACTAATTGAAATAACAAGTATAATATTTAAATAAATACCTATTAAGGTATAAGATATGAACGTCGGTATTGCAAGGTATGAACGTTGAACATCCCAGCGCAGATTTTCTAGAGGAAACAACATTTTCCTATATTTTCAATCAAAATTCTTACATAATTTCGTAAAATTTTCATGTGGACAATAGTACTAAATAATCAAACAAATATTGGATAATTTCACAAATTATCATACGGGAAGATATTTTAAAGAAAAAAATACAAATACAAACAAATCAGTAATAATAATTATAGTCAATAGCCAATAGTTAGAAGAAAAAAAAACGCAATTGTAAAATAGTCAATAATAGAAAGAATAGGGAATAATAATAGTCAAGTAGGTCAATAGAGCTGCGAAAAATTGATATTGTCGAAATCCTCAATGCTATAAATGGGGTTTTAAGTCAAAATACCCTATACCTTTTTCAGTGAACCTCCCCAAGGCCCCTGATGTGTAATGCAAGTTTGTTGTAGAATAAGTAAGATTGGCAGAGAAAGCTATTCCTGACCTTACTCAGTCGCACCTTAAAATGACGCAAGTCCTCTTTATTTCGCGTATTATGCGAATGAATATTTGAGTTAGTTGAGGTAGTCTCGATATTTTTTCTCGTATACATGATGTTTTGGTATATATACGCGGCGTACAAAGTCATGATACCAGATTCGATGAAGTACTGCTTGCAAGATGTTAGCGAAGATATTGAGAACAGATTTCTAATCGCTCGTTTTTGTAGGCGAAAGATTGTTATAACATTTGCCGCCTTTCCCCAGAACATGAGGCCATAATTTAATAGGGAATGGAAATAGGCAAAGTAGACAGATTTGGAAGCTTCAAAGCCACATAATAATTAGATTTTTTTTATGGCAAATTTGGCGTTACTTAATTTTTTGCTCAGTTCTTCTAGGTGAGTCGACCATTGCAGATTGCTATCAATATGCCTAGAAATTTCGTATGATCAACATTTTCTAATACTTTATCACCATAGCTAATACTGAAATATTATTTTGGGACGGCCGAAGAGATAAATTTATGGAGTTTGATTTAGATACATTAAGAGACAATTGATTTAATTGGAACCAATTACCAAGTTTTTCCATGGTAACGTCAATTCGGAGGGGAGGGGGGTAGAAAATAACAAATACGTGAATACGTAATATGTGGACGGCCTCTGAGCTCATAACCGCGTTGAAAATGCAAAATCAGAGAGCTGTATTCAAATAATTATAACATCGTTTATCTCAATTACTGTGATATAGTTAAATATAAATATAATATAAGACGAAATAGTTAACAATGAATCAGTTTTCTGCTTCTCCGGAAAAATATCTAATTTTGACTTACACGATACTTTTGTTTAAGCGACGATATTCGTCGCGACATGTTGTCGCGCCAATCGGCGCCAACCGATGTGCACCGTTAAATACCTATTTAGCGCCCGTGAATTATGGTCGGCGCAGTGTTGACTAGTTGTTCATGATTTGCATCGCTGAAAATTAGTGAGGTATCATCTGCGTACAGTACAATGTCATTACTACTACTACTTGTATACATCTCGCATTATTATATGAAACCTATTATCCAGATGAAAAGTAATATCGAAAAGGGAGAAAATCTGCAGCGGGAAAACAAGCATATTTCTATTATGAAATTTGGCGCGAGTTAGGAGGGGAACTTTTACAATATTCGCGTCTTGTTTTTCGTCGAGTAGATTAAAAGTTACAGGCGCTCATCATAATTTATCATTACTTAAACGATGTCGGGACAAAGAATTAAGCCCGATGATTGATGGTTTAAGTCGACTTGTTTTTCATTAGAGTTTTTTTATGAGATTTCATTATGGCGAAAAAAACGGAATTTTCGGCCTCGACGCGGCGAGGGTGCTTCGTTGTGGGCCTGGTCTATAGAAGTATGAATGGAAAAAAATGCTTGAATGTACTAACTTTGCTGG
Source organism: Micropterix aruncella (assembly GCA_944548615.1). NCBI lineage: Eukaryota > Metazoa > Arthropoda > Insecta > Lepidoptera > Micropterigidae > Micropterix > Micropterix aruncella. The sequence continues at coordinate 2,337,470 of OX155970.1, forward strand.
TCGCACTATATTTATTCCCTATTTGTATAGAATCACTTAATTTTATATTAATCTTTAGTAAACTACTACATAAGCTAGTTCATAATGGGCTGTTTGCTATCCATAAGAGCTGGACTTTTATGGAAATTTATTGGCCGAACCCAAAAAGAACCCTTTTTGATGTGCGGAAAATCGACGATCAGTGACAGACAGCCAGTAAAAAAAATATGTACGGGTCTAGTTATCTCTGACTTCAGTAGCTAATGGGCCCTGTTGCAGTTAAGCAAATAAGGCCACGTGTGATGGTCGGCAAAACTCACGGGTCAACACCCATCCGGCGGCCTCCACGCATAAGTGCGAGCCCGGGTAAAACTCTAGCCGCGATTCAGTTTTCCCTAGGATTCAACCTTCGGGTGCTCCTGGACGGTTTGCGCCCCGTGCGGCGTCAGTCAATCGATTGTGCATTCCGACCGACAAGCGGGAGAGTCTGGAAACAGTATTGTTTCCAATAGAGCGGGGGTAGTTAACCTTACGGTAACTGCTCTTGAAACGACCATTCGGCCACCCGAACCCGGGTGAAGAGCCGGGCAAAGGATGCGATGGTACGAGACAGATTTGATAGACACCGCATCACCGCTACGTAAGGGAGAGGACCGCGCAAGCGACCTCGAACCTGTAACCAGTAGGGGAGTAAGGAGGTATTCTGATGGTTAATTCCAGATGAAGATATCCTTTCAAACTGGTAGTCAGGGGGCGAAGCTGCTAGCTAGTTTTCTTTTCCGGCGTCTCGCCGTAAGGCGTTGGCCTCTGTCGAGCATGTTGGCATAGCTATATAGTAGATTAGTTTTGCTTTTCAGTCTTCTACGCTCATCACACGGCTGAAAGAACGATCACATATCGTTATTGCAGCCTGGGGTGACGGGTTCGCCCATTATAGTCGACACCGCCTAACTGTCTCTGACTTCATCCAAGATTATCCGAGGAGTGACTGAGAGTGAACAAGTAGGTAATGCTGAACAACTACCTACCTAATCAACAGGTATTCTGCGTACAATACAAACAACTGTATTTAACACTATTAATGCTCTAGGAGAGAAAATTGGGAGAAGAACGAGAGAGAAAGGGAAGAACTAGGTACTTCTTAGAAAAATAATTCTTTTGAGTTGACTCTTAAATGATAAATAAAGCGAGTTTCGTATATTTTCTGGATGTGGCAAGCACTGTAACTGTAGCATGCTATTCACGCATATCGCTTTATCAACTTCATGATAGTCATCCTTAGAATATTCGGTGTATGTGACTTCAAGCAACGTTTGCGTTTGTATTGTGTAATATTGATTTATTTATTTATTATCTGTATCTGTATTTCACGGGATAATAATAAGTATAACATAAGATATGTGAGCGACCACCCCTCACTAGACTCCAAGTTGTTCGGTGTGAGGTGGTGGTATCAACTTACGAGTTAACTCCGTATTAAAAGGCGGTTTTGAGTGAAGCAGAAGGTATTTATTGAATCGATTGAAAGTTTGATATTGCCAGTTATAACGCTTCCCGAATGTTGACGCGAGTGTATTGATGCGCGACTGCTGTTACGAGGGTATATGGATGAGGATTGTATTTGTGCTTCTAGTATCTTGTACTGGGTACGGCTCGAGTCTGTGGGATTGCAGACTGATGCTTCGTGACTGGGAAAGATACAAGAACTCAAAACTACACAATATCAAATAATGTAAAAATGCAAATGTTAAAAATTGACGAATGAGCAAGGCCTTTCTTTGAATAAAATCTCCCAACAGGTGGTGTAACCTGATGGGGGAAAAAAAAGACTGGTAAAGATAAGGAAAGGAAACCAAGGAACGGACTCGCTGAGCGACCTCGTGAGAGGGGTACCGAGTATGCCGTCGCAACCTTGGGGGAGGTGAACACTCGAGGAATGATCAGTGACCAAGAAGCCGGGACACCGAAATGTGCCGTCGCTATCTCGGAGACGTGACCACTCGAGGAGTGATACTTTGGTTGCTTTTTCGCCGGTTTATATATGCCGGGAAATGATGCAATCCGAAATATTCCGAGTAAAAGTATTGTTTCATCGTGCTGATTCATCGCTGCTCGAGTCAAAATAATAGCTGAATTCTGTCAGTGTATTTCACTGGAAATCGATGAATTTATTAATCGCATGTAACGGTACTTAAGGGCCGTTACAGATACAATGAAACCTGAGTTGAAAAACATTACATGTTTTTATTTATTTATTTATTTATTCCGTAGCCGGCGATTGGGGAGGGGGTCGCCCTAGCAGCCAATACGCTGCTGTCGGTGCCGCTGGATCTCGTACTCCATTCACGATTCGCTTCCATTCTTGACGATTTTTTGCCACGTCTCGAGCATCCCTAGCCGATAATCGTTAATTTTTAAGGTCGTCTTTGATGTTATTTAGCCAGGTTTTCTTCGGTGCCGATCGCTGAATTCTCCATTCTGTCGGACGGTCTCGCCAAAGAAGTATAGGTGGCAAGCGATTATCGTTCATTCGGCAAACATGGCCGAACCATCGTAGTCGACGTTTTTGTACTTCTTCTTCGATCGTTGTTACTAGATCGCATTTTTCTCTAATGGTCTCGTTTCGAATTCGGTCGCGGAGTGAGACACCGAGAATCTGCCTCAAGCATCGCATTTGGAAGACTTCGAACTTTTTGAGGTCCGATTGTAGTAACGTCCACGTTTCCGATCCATAAAGACGAATGGGAAGAACCAACGTTCGGTATAGTCGTACTTTGGTTTTGATGGTAATATTCGTTCGCTTCCATATGCACCACTTGAGCGAGGCGAATGTTGCTGTTGCCTGACCGATCCGGCAATGGACATCGGCCGTCGATGCCACTTTCTTTTCCGTAGCTAACGATCTTAAATACTTGAATTGTGGGACCTGTTCGATTTGGGTTCCATCGAGGTAAACGCTGGCCTTCGAACCGTCCGTAGTGAGCACTTTGGTCTTATCCGCATTGATTTGCAATCCATATGATTGAGCAATGCTGGATATGTCGTATAAAATGTCCGTTGCTTCGGCATCAGTGTCGGCGAAAACGGCGCTGTCATTAGCGAACATCAAATCGGTTATGAAGTTTGATTCGTCGTATCTAACTCCGGGTCGACCGTCGAATGCTCTCCGCATAATCGCGTCGATCACCATGTTTTTATCAGGAATATTCATGACAGTAGTTAAATAATGCGGACTCTTGATAAAGCACACCTCTGTTTGTTGTTTGTTTGTTTGTTTTCTTGTTTGTTTTCTTGTTTGTTTGTTTATACTCTTCATTGTGAAATGTCACAATGGGCAGGTTTATTGTCATATGACAACCTCTTACAATCAACCCTACTATTACGTATTATATGTATGTGTGCGTGTAACATGTGTGTAAGTGTGTGTCTTGTTATTGCATTCGATCGACACAATTGAAAATGCAATTCCGTTAATTTGATCCCAACGGAAAATGGTGACCCAGCCAGGAATCGAACCCGGGACCGTACAATGTAAGATCAGGCGACCTAACCACTATGCCACCGGGCCGTGTGGCAGAGTTGTCAGCTACTACCGGCGAACCCGCCACCACAGGAAGTTACAGCGATATTTGATCATTATTTCGACTGTGGGGTGAAGGCAGAGTCTGAGGCAATACAGTCCACTCTCTAACTACGCCAACGTGCCTGTGAGAGTCCTCTACGACCGCGAGGTTTTCTACGTCCTTCAGCCTGGTCGCAGGTTCAAAGTCGCTTGCGCAGCCCCTACCCGATGTTAACGGTAATTATTAATAATAATAATAATTTTATTAATTCAAAAACATAAATTTACAATTGTATTAGTTGCAGAATCTGTCTAACTAGGCCATAGCCCGTACCAAGGAAAAGTCTATGTATGGCAAAGATTTATTCATGTGCACATAATATTAAAATGAAAAATACAAAATATGATAAAATAGAAAATAGATAAGCGAATGCAAATTAAAGTTATAATTATATTTAAAATATTGATATAGCATGGTCTTGGCAATAAATATTAATATAAAATGTCGTAATATGAACTTTGTAAAACAAATAAATAAATAGTATTAAAATATAAAGTGTAGTGCAATGTATGACAATAATAATAATGCAGACCTTTACTTTAAAATATGACTTAGGTATTGCCTTTTCCACCTCATTTCTACCAAGTTGCAGTAAATGTTGTGTAATTTTAGATTTTAATTGGATTGAATTAGTGTTTTGGCATGTTTTTATAGATTCTTTTAGATGGTTATAAATTTTTGGCCCTATAAAGCCAAAGTGTCTTTGGGCGAAGGATGTTCGGGTTTTCTGTACAATGTACAATTCAGTTCGAATTTATTGCGGACCGTGGCGTCTTATGCCCGTCTTTCACCAGGGAACGGGTGGCCATAGGGTTGTTTCAAGAGTATTTGACATCAGGTCAACAACAACCCCCGCTCCTTAGGAAACGTATGTTCCAGACTTCAACAATTCACTGGACAGTGCCGTCCGCACGATCGATTGACAAACGCCGCACGATGCGCAAACCGCCCAGTATCGCCAGAGTTGTTCCTCAAGATCAGCACAACCGATCCAACCTGTCCACGACTAGACTTTCTATCCTTCTAGTTTTTTATATTTATGTTACTAAATTACTGATTTTATGCGTTTTTTCATTAATTATAATTTGTATTTTATTTTTATTTGTTTTTTGAATTCTGCACTTCTGAACTTTATACATTTTTTTAACAATTTTTGTGTTTAAAAGACTTTTTGTGTGACATTTTGTGTAATTGGAAATTCATTTTTTTTAAAAATTTTTATTGGAAATGTATATTTTATACCCAGATCAGGTTTTTGATAAATAAATACTTACATACTTATGTACTTAGTTTATTTATTTAAGAATTAATTACCATTAACAATGATTTTAACAGATTAACCCAGCAAATTTAATAACCCAGCAAATATACGAAACTCGCCTTCTTTACCATCGTTCAAGACTCACCTTAAGGATTACTACCTTTCTAAGAAGTAACCAGTTCTTCCCTTTCTCTCCTGTTCCTCTCCCAATTTCCTCTCCTCGGGCACTATTAGTCTTAAATTCTTCCACTTGTCTGTATGTTATGTAATAATCTTTATTTTCACTATGCGCGCATGTACCACTATGTTTAGGTTAGCTGTAAGACATTGCCATGTGGCAATAAGCTCGCCTTTTTTGTATACTTTTTTAAGTGCAAATAAAGAGTTTATTATTATTATTATTATTATTATTTTGCTTACAAAAATAACAGGAACCGAATGTCACTTCCTTAACTTTTTCTTATTTGATTCTGTCACCTAACTGGGACTAGCGCGTTCAAGGGTGGACAGGAATAGTTACAGCTGCATGCTGGGTTCACAGTGTTTTATCCAGGTTAGTCCCTATTCGATGAGGCTACGGGATGGGAGCTGAACCGTGAGTTGAGCCGACCCAAGCAAAGAAACAGGTCATCAGACCCAAACTGTACGGAACCTTTAGATAAAGCACAGTTAGATTCAATTAGATTACCGGGAGGCACATTGTGTGTAGTAGGATAGGAATACCTGCTTCATGAAAGTTGGGATTGTCGGAATAATAGACCGGTATTAAACAACCTAAATCCAATTATGGACGAGGGGATGAGTTGGAAAAAGGGTAATGGTTTACGCGGAGTAATGGTTTTCGTTTTCGCGAAATAACAATTTCTTATTTCGCGCAGCTTAACCATCATCCAGCCTACAGTTTATTGTATTTGCCGATTCTTCTTATTCCTCCGTTATTAGGTTATCCATATATTGTTAAAAAATAATACTAATATTACATAGTCTCCAATACGCAGTGCCTGCAGAAGGGAATGATAGAGGGAAAAGGAAGGAATGGTATATATTATATGCATCACAAAGCACACTAAAATATTTTATACTAGCTGACCCGTGCCCACTTCGTTGGGCGGTAAAAATTTTTACTTGTGATGAAATTATGAGTGTGGTTCAGTTAGTACTGAATGCTATGATTTGTTTCCTGACTGCCAAAAGAAGGGTTATATTTTTACTGCATATGTATGTATGTATTTGCATGATAATTTGACTTTATTACCGTTATTTGTGAGTGTCTTCTTGTGAGTGTCTTATTTGTGAGTGTCTTATCTCTTTAACCATTTATGCAGTAAAAGGGAAATTATGTGCAGTAAAAGGAAAAAAGTCTTTTGTTTTAAACACTTGAGACGACAAATTTACTTATTTTGATAAGAATTCATAATTGTTGATAATATGACCAATAAACATGACCTAACGATTTAAATATTTTTTTTAATATGAAAAACTACTTTTTGTGACTTATATATAAAAGTTAGACTTATGCTGTCGCTGACCTTTTTTAGGCATTATCAAGCTTTAGAACTTTTCTCTAGAACTCAATCATATATCTCTCATTGATAAGGCAGCGTTCGTAAAAATGTTTTCATTCGACTGTTTTTTCTCCGACTTACTTTGCAAATCCGACTACCACGAAAAAGTCTGTTTATTTTTCGGATTAATATATAGCCTATGACACTCACAAGAAACGTGGCTTTCTATTGGTAAAAGAATTTTCAAAATCGGTTCAGTAGATCCAGAGATTACTTTCTACAACCCCACAAACTCTACCTCTTTATAATGTTAGTATAGATAACAAGAACAATAATTAAAAAAAATTAAAAACACGACCGCTGATACAAAAAGTGAAATTTTGTAATTATAATTACTACAAACAATTTGTTCGAGCAGGAAAACACGATTTTAGGGAAAAACGTTCTTCATTGAAACGATATTCGTTGAAACATAATTTAATTCATGGGCTTTCCGTTATATATTTTATTTTGTTTTATTTGATTAACAAACCGCGTTTATAAATAACAACCAACAAAATGATAAAAATAAAACTATGACTAATTAAATGTTAACACGATTCCCCGTTAACATTATGTGTACAATATCTCCGTATACCTTATATGATACTTACATTTTTTATAAGTGGTTTATCGTTAAAGGAAAAGAGAAAGAACAAAAACAAATGAAAATGAACATTTAAATTATGATTATAAACGTTATAAATTATTTTGTACCAAAGATATATAAAAAAATATTACAAAAAACTGTTAATGTGTACTGTTCAAGTGATTAATAGTCATTCGATGAAATAGGGGGGACAAAGGACTGATAAGATTTTTTAATGGTTTCCTTAAAGTGACTTTTAACTGATGAAAAAATATCAATGTACCCTAACCTATCGTTATACGTTGTCATAGCTCTGTTTATTAGGGAATGCTTCGTATAATTAGAGTTATATCTCTTTTTATAATAATAATAATAAAATTAAAACGCTTTATTCGTACGAAAAGGCGGGCTTATTGCCTGCAGGCAATATTTTACAGCTAATCTAAAAGCTTTTACACATTAAACGAATATTTCTCATAATATTATATTGTAGGCATGCATTTTCATTTTCTTATTACAATAATTCAATTAGGAAGATTACAAATTTTAAATTATATACATTACGTATTTATAGGCGGATTTTTGATTATTCCTTGATTTTGATTTTTTTTTTTATTTTTTATATTATTGCTGAATTATTTTTATTAATTGTCTTCTACTGTTAGTTCTACTTATCCGGTCTGTTTAGATTTTTTCATGTTAAACCAGTGAAATAATTACATTTTTTAATAAGATATTATAATTAGCAGATAAGTAAATTTAGCAGATAAGTAAATTTGTCAATCTGTTTTAATAACTGGTAATTGTGAGAGACATAGTTTTACGCATTATCACCATAAATGTACCACCACAATTTCGGACAATAAATATATTTCTATTTCTATACTATTGTAACAGCATTATATGCGAGTAGTGCTACATAGCTTAACCTAAAGAGACTAAGACAAAAAAAAAGTTTAGAAAGAAATAAATATTTAACTCTTTGTGGGCACAGAATGTGCCACACCAAAATAATCAAACACCTATAAGGACGCTAAGGTTTTGAAAGTAGGAGAATGGGAAAGGAAAGGGAATTTTGGAAGATTTCAAATGATCTCTTAGTCTGTTTTTAAAATTCGTTATGCTTGGCGCGTTTCTGACATTTCCAAAGACGGGCTCCACGCACGGTGAAAGGGAATGAGAAGAAGTCAGTGCTGTGACTAGGGATAGAGAGTAGCAAGTTATCTTTTGATCTCAGCGGGCGTCCATGAGCCGATAGTGCAGTAAATCTGCAGGTAAGATAATTGGGAGCGACGCCATTCAAGATCTTGAAAAGCATACAAAGAACTCTCATGTCTCTTTTCTCCCGGATCGACAGCCAGTGAAGTTTCTCCCTGTACTCCGTGATGTGGTCAAATTTTCTGAGGCCATGGATATAACGAATGCTCTCCTCCGGGAGGATAATTTTCAGCCTATTCAGGGAGTGAAATCGGCCGAAGAGTTTGCGTCGCTTTTCTCGAATATGTGGCCGTCATGAGAGGTTGTCGTCCATATGGACACCGAGGCTTTTAACCTCGAAACTGAAAGGGACCTCATCCGCACCGATGCAGATCTTTGGGACTTCATTTATATTAATCCTCGAGGCAAAATACCTGCTACCGATGATAATCGCCTGCGTTTTGGAAGGATTTAAGAGCAGTCCACGTACTTTAGACCACTCGAATATCAGCGATAGATCTTCATTTACATAGGCAATTGTTCCATCAATATCTTGCGGGCGAAAGTGAAAGTATATTTGGACGTCGTCGGCATAGAGGTGAAATTTTGCTTTTATAGAGTTGGATATATAAAACAGGTGCGGGTTTTGAGTAATGCGAGGAGGAGCCAGAATGGATATCTTTTCGACCAGATACGAACTGTCAAAAATATTATATATTACATTGTAAAGAAACATCATATCGTAGGTTGTACGCCTATCTTCGAGAGTTTAAGAAGAGCTAATCTGGCTTTGTACGATTCAGCAGATTTATTTTCCCTAAAGGAAAAGTGTCTTAGGGTTTTTTTGAATCATGATGATGATAATGATGATGTCCTCCTCATCGCGATCCGACGACGGCGACCTCTTGGTTGACAGGACTTCTTCGAAGATGCGCGCGGAAGTGACTCGTGAATCCCAGTTTGTTTTTAAAGGTCTGATTACAACATCTACAGTAGAGTTGACCGCAGTTGTTGTATGTGTAAGTGGGCTTCGGACGAGTTTTGCGCTGTTGGCGGTTCGAGTCCAGGTTTTCAAGCCGGGCTTCCTCAAACTCTTTAATTTTTGTGGTCACCGTGGAACGCCACTCGCTGCGTTTGTGAGCAGCCCTCTCCCAGCTCTCAGGTGGAATACCACTGGCGGTAAGGTGCCTTTTTAAGACATCTTTATAGCGTAGGTGCTGTCCGCCGACTTTGCGTGCGCCTTTTGAGAGTTGGGCATAAAACACGGCTTTCGGAAGGCGGTCGTCTTTCATACGCACTACATGCCCACACCACCTCAGCTGAGCTTTCATAAGCATAGCTTTCATGCCCTGAATATTCGTCCATCGTAACACTTGCGTGTTTGACACACGGTCTTCCCATGTTATCCTCAAGATGTTTCGGAGGCACCTCATGTGGAAGACGTCTAATTTCTTAATCTCTTTCCTGTAGAGGCACTACGTTTCGGAGGCACATAACAATATGAGTAGGACAATCGCTTTGTATTTTTTTGAATACGTATTGGGGGGACCAAATACAAGATGCAAATTCAATTATACTACGGACATAGGCTCCATATAGTATGGCCCCATTGACTCGTCTTAAGTAAATGTTAATAATAGCTGACCCGGCGAATTTCGTTCCGCCTAACGGTCAATGAATATCGAGTTACAGATTAGCTGAACTTAATTTATGATTTTATGGAAGTAATACAATGAATACAAAATAAATATTAAGTTCACTACTTTATTAAGATAATAACACAAAAAGAAATATAAAAGTACAAAAATTAAGTAGGTATATCAATCGCGTGTCAGTATGACATGATTGAATTAAACTATGTAATAATTGTGGTCCGAATTTTGTGGATATAATCTTGTCGATTCGAAACCTTTATTTAAAAACTTTCTTTAATTTGAGGGGAGAGTTTACCGTATCGACGGGATGAACATTAAAGGTTTGACAGCTACGAAACACATGAACATTTTGTATGGGAAAATGTTTTTTCTTTTATTTTATTTTTTCGTTAATTTTCTGATGTTTTTAATAGTTATTCTGCTATTCGGGACGGAGACAAATTCAACAAATCAAAAACCATGAAAATTGGTTCGAACAAACCCGACTTGTTTTATATATTTTATTTATTTATTTTATTTATCCGTAGTATTACATGATTAAATTTCCTATAGTATATTTTACTTGATTCAGTCGTACATATAAAATGTAGAACCCTGGAAATTTACTAAAGGTGTGGCTTCGGCGGGATTTTATCACCTCCCTAGGCAGAGCCTGTATTGAGGTAATATTTAGTACTGCGTTCATCTGTCGGGTGTATAGGTAATTTCTGTAATCTTGGGAAATCCTACAAGTGTATATTGTATAACTATTACAGTATATATATTATACAAAAAAATATTTATTAAATTAAATGACATATAATATATATAGGAGATATATGAATACAGTTATGAGGCTAATGAGATAATAATAATAGTAAGTAATATAAATCATCTGTGCACCTATTTAATAACGTTAGTTACTAATGACTCACAGTGCTCCCTCGTCGAGTGTGACAACCATAATGTTACCAGTCTTTTGTAGTAAGCGTCATTTTGAATGATTGTAGCTTGGCCTAATTGCGTGGTAAATATGTTATGGAGTTTTTTCGCTAGGTAAATATAGTGTCTTTGTCCAAAGGTCGTTCTCATTTTTGGTTGTACATGCCTGTCTTTATGTCTTGTGTCGTGTCTATGTATCTATATATATATGTATATATATATATATATATATATATATATATATATATATATATATATATATATATATATATATATATATATATATATATATATATATATATATATATATATATATATATATATATATATATATATATATATATATATATATATATATATATATATATATATATATATATATATATATATATATATATATATATATATATATATATATATATATATATATATATATATATATATATATATATATATATATATATATATATATATTAATTATTTTCAATAATATATAAAATTAGTTTCATGAAAAGTTACTTATCTGGGGTCCTGGTGGACCAGAAACATTTTAACGTTAAATATACTTTGGGCAGCAGCACCTGTTTCCGCAATTGATAACTTAGTGAGATTCGTAGTTATTGCAGCCGAATTAATGTGTGTCCTTGGATGTAACAGTATGGAGGATGGTTTCTGTAACAGAAATGGATGCTAGTAACTGATTTTTAAAGAAATTTCTTTGACTGAGAATATTTCGACACTAGTCGTATTCATCTCGAAACAAAATTTTCACCTAAACCTAAATTGGTTTCAAATTTAAATCAAAATAAAATCTTTCTGAGTACTACTGTTACTACTGTTACTACTGTACTACTGTTCTGGACGTCCCGGAGACGTCCAGAACTCATAGATAGGACCACAATATTTTCTCCGGCAAGTGTTCGTTTGATAATTGATATTGTAAGAACTAGATTCCCTGGGGCGGGCATAGCTCGACGGGAGTTTCCGGCCTTTGGGCGGCTTGTCCAGAATGTGGAGTGCCGTCTCCCTTCCGTGAAGCCTTCCACTGCCTGGATCCCGCATACTGACGGATACGTTCTTCCGGCAGGGACTTTTGCAGGGGCGATTATCCGTCGCCCTGTTTTCGGTGAAGCCTGAAGCGTCGCCCATAATCTCCGGCGAACCGCCCTCAGGCAGGAACGACAGCCGGGTAGTCTTTCGGCCCCGACTCCACATCAGCAGCTGCAGTATCTCCAGACAATCGTCGGGGAGAATAATACGATTGCGCGGCCGCCAATACTATCGTACGATAGCCGACGCATCGTACCACCAGCCTACCTGCTCGACACCGGCTCGCAGCAGCGACCAGCCGGCCGCCGAAGACGAACGAGTGAACCCGAAACCATTCGCGGAGATCCAGGCTTACCAACCTTACCAAATCCCGAGAGTGATACCAACCGTTCCAAGCCGACCGCGAATATCGGGGAGGCGATTCCAGGCGATACACCATATATATAGCTCAAGCTAGGAGCCGACCCTGACATAAAGTCTGCATTGCTAATAGTATATGAGCATATTACTGACCATTTGATAATTTTTCCACCTCTTTGATTATGTTATTATTTTATTGTGTAATTTGTATTTTTGAATGTTGTATACCAATAGTAAAGATATTAATAACGGACTGGATAATAAAGGCCACTGCTGGCAATTAACAATATGAATCTTTTACTCTTTTGTAATATAAAAACCTGTAACCCTATAGATTTCAAATTATTTCCAGAATATATATAGTCAAAGAAAAATATAGGTTACAATATATATATATATATATATATATATATATATATATATATATATATATATATATATATATATATATATATATATATATATATATATATATATATATATATATATATATATATATATATATATATATATATATATATATATATATATATATATATATATATATATATATATATATATATATATATATATATATATATATATATATATATATATATATATATATATATATATATATATATATATATATATATATATATATATATATATATATATATATATATATATATATATATATATATATATATATATATATATATATATATATATATATATATATATATATATATAAAGAATTCGTTTAAAGGATGACACTTTGATGAAAAAATAAAAATAATAAAAGCCACTTACATAGCTGGAAGGTTTTCCCGGACTGGACTGGGAAATGCTTATTGTTTAAACGAGATGTATTTTTGGATGAGTACCACTTTCGACGGTACACTGTAGGTTTAATGGGATCCCTTTATCGCTAGCGAACGATCACCCTTCATCCACATCTCAAAAACAAAGCGTATCCTTTTGCAAACCAAAATAAAATGTCTTTATTAAAGACAAATTTAAGCAAAAACAATGAAAAAAATCACAATCAATCGTCTCTTAAATGCGGAATGACATTTCGAAAATTCGATTTGAAATTCGAATATATCCACTCTTTTAAAGGACGATATAAGATTGCTGGGCTCGCTATCAGCCAGCTATTAAATGAAAATAAAAATAAAATACTTCATTTGCTCGTTCCCATGAAATAAGATATAAATCGTAATTTCTGGTCGAGAAGTTTATACTTAAGGCTATATGATATTTACAAGAGTTCAAAACATAAGATAAAATTGTATAATATTGTTAATATTTGATTGGTTTTTAAAAAAAATCAAATAAATATATATATATATATATATATATATATATTCGTAATGTCACTTTCATTTAGAAAACGGCTTTGCCGAAGTGATCAATAGTTTAATTTTTTGATTTTTCGCTTAATTCGTCTCAATTGAAGGCATTTTGTGTTGCATAAGGATAAGCCCTATTTATGAGATATATGGATGAATAGTGATCGTTAGTCGACTGCAAAAGGACCTTTAAACTTACATTGCACCGTCGAAAGTCGTGCACATCCGTAAGTATATCTCATTCAAACATAAGCATTTCCCAATACAAGCTGGGATTTCCTTCGCTACTTTTTAAGTAGCTTTTACTAATTTTATTTCAAATAAAAACATCATCCTATAAACGGATTTCTTTACAAACCTTATCAAATATAACAACATTATACTGTTTTCTACAATGTTTCTTTACAATTTTTTAATATTATACAATTTTATATAGGTTTACCCTATTTTGATAACATTATACAATCTTTATTATAAACTCCTCTGCCAGAAATTAAGATTGAAGTTTCTTCTTTCATTTCATTGAGCATATGGAGGTTTTTTTATTTTTGTTTCGATTTAATGGCTCGTTGATAACAAACTCAGCCAATTGTATCATATTTTAAATGTTGGTAGCATTCGAAATTTGAATTATTTCGTAATGTCACTTTCATTTAGAAAACGGCTTTGCCGAAGTGATCAATAGTTTAATTTTTTATTTTTTCGCTTAATTCGTCTCAATTGAAGGCATTTTGTGTTGCATAAGGATAAGCCCTATTTATTAGATATATGGATGAATAGTGATCGTTAGTCGACTGCAAAAGGACCTTTAAACTTACATTGCACCGTCGAAAGTCGTGCACATCCGTAAGTATATCTCATTCAAACATAAGCATTTCCCAATACAAGCTGGGATTTCCTTCGCTACTTTTTAAGTAGCTTTTACTAATTTTATTTCAAATAAAAAAAAAATAAAATATATATATATATATATATATATATATATATATATATATATATATATATATATATATATATATATATATATATATATATATATATATATATATATATATATATATATATATATATATATATATATATATATATATATATATATATATATATATATATATATATATATATATATATATATATATATATATATATATATATATATATATATATATATATATATATATATATATTTTCTTATTATCAGACGTCCTAATAATCAGTACTTTTGTGGTTATCATATTATTGACCTTTAATAATTAGTAGTGGAGCTCCCTACACGCAATTAAGACCCTAATTATCAACAGGTAAACGTCACATGAATCAGCGCCTGGTACAATGCGGTAACGCGGGAGTCAGAAATGGAAGCCGACAACGAAAACAACTATTTAAATGAAGCGCCAAAAGAAACATTTGTATTTTCTCAAATCAACGAGCTTACCATTTTTTTTATTATCATTTTATTTTATTTATAAAATAAGCCTGGTGGTAGGAATCTTTACTACTAGTATTCAGTATTCAGTATTCAATTTATTCATTCAGAATATACAATAAAAGCATGAATTATGAATTAAAGCTAATAATCGCATATTACAATTCGTCAGTTTATATGTAGATATAAAATTATTAAAGCATAAATATTAATTCGACAATAGCGTTGACTAAAGTCGGCTTTACACGGCAGACAAATAAAAAAAAAATAGAGCTGAATCCATGTACATGAGTACATGTAAAATAGATAATTTTTATAAGAATATTAATAGTCATCAAGCACTTTATACAAAAAATAATCACACAATAGGAAGTATCAAAACAAAATTGGAAAAAACAACGTATGTATATGATCAGGTATGTTACATTACACATTGAAATCTACATATTTAATATTAAATTCATAATATTATTATTAAACAATAAGAACTAAAATGAGGTACCTGAAAGTTACATATTAATGTTATTCCCATTTGAAAGAATTGGCATGCTCAAAAAAATCACCCAGCTTATAGAAAGCATGTGTGGATTGCAGCTTTTGTTTAATAATTTTTTTTAACGCCTTTGTTTCCATCTTTCTTGTGGAGAGTGGTAGCTGGTTAAAGAGCTTATAGCTCAAATATCCGAAGGACTTTTGTGTCTGCGTAAGGCGTACTTTAGGCTCCTAGGATAACGTCATCACGGTATTTTTAAATAAATTTAATATGATTTACCTTATAAAGATATACTGGTATAATTCACTTTTGTATAATTTGACCATTTTTTTAATTCTAAAAATAATGATTAATTAAATTTATAACAAAAAATTTGAAATCTTTCGAAACGGAGGATTTTCTAAGTTCGCGAGCGCTGATCCTGCCGCCTCGTCATCGTTATAAACTACGCAGTGGCGGTAACGGTTTGCTGCCTACCCGCGGAACACCGGATTGACAGCGTTCCACTATACCCTGGACAACGGCCCGGTGGCGTAGTGGTTAGGTCGCCTGCTTGTAAGGTCCATAGGGACCTTACATTGTAAGGTCCCGGATTAAATTCCCGGCTTGGTCACCATTTTCCGTTGGGATAAAATGAACGGAATTGCATTTTAACCCTATCGATCGAATGGAATAACAAGACAACTTGAGTTGTCGACTACAGCGGGCGAGCCCGTCACCTTAGGAAGTTTTAACGATTACTCGTTCTATCTCCCTGGAGTGAGCGCAGAAGGCTTGAGGACGAAACAGTCCACCGTCTAGCTACGCCACAATCCCGTAAGAGGCCAACGCCTCAACCGCGAGATAGCCAGGAATGTTACCCGGCGGGCCGACACTTACGCCCTTACTTCCAATTGTGACCAGATTACTCCGTTCTCTCGATTGGTTACGAGTTCGAGGTCGCTTGCGCGGTCCTCTCCCTTACAGAGCGGTGAAACGGTGTTTACAGACTTTATCGCGGACCACAGCGTCCTTTGCCCGGCTGTTCACCCAGGATCGGATGGCCGGCAATAATAATCGGATGGCCGCAATAACAAGACACATACTTACACACATGTTATACACACACATACATATAAACACTTCCTATTAGGGTCGGTTGTAAAAATATGTCGTTTGACAATAAACCCGCCTATTGTGACATTTCACAATAAATAGTAGAAACAAACAAACAACGGTTGTTGCAACATCGCCGAAATGTCGGTTGCTACAAACTTCACGCAGTAAGTTAATTTTTATCTTATTCGTAGTACCATATTCAGAAAATTTAATGCGCTATCTATATAATCAACTAGAGTTGTCAACTACAACGGGCGAGCCCGTCACCTCAGGAAGTTTTAACGATTAGTCGTTCTATCTCCCTAGAGTGAGCGCAGAAGACTTGGACAAAACAGTCCACCGTCAAGCTCCTCCACAAACCCGTAAGAAGCCAACGCCTTAACTGCGAGATAGCCAAGAGTGTTACCCAGCGGGCTTACACCACGCCCTTACTTCCAATTGCGACCAGATTACTCCAGTCTCTCGAATGGTTACGAGTTCGAGGTCGGTTGCGCGGTCCTCTCCCTCACGAAGCGGTGAAACGGTATATACCGAATCTATTACGGAACACGGCATCCTTTGCCCGGCTGTTCACCCAGGATCGGGTAGCCGATGGTCGTTTCAAGAGCAATCGCCGTAAGATCCGCAACCACCCTCGCTCTATAGGAAACAGTACTGCTTCCAGACTATATAATCAATGCCAAATATTATTTCGATAATAAAACCCGTCAATAATAATCCGCGAAACTAGTGTTGTAGAACTCCCCGTGGAGCGGCGGGCGCCCGCGCTGATAAAATTTATATAATAATCGATCTGACCATTGGCGGGTTGCCTTTGCTAAATGTTGCTCCAATTAATCTCGATGCTGCCCCTCGAGAAATTTATGCTTTCATTTACGCTGGAGGTCCATCCGATAAGGCAACTCCTCAGCCCCCTCAGCCCCCTCTGCCGCTGGACGCCCCGATTGCGCTAATGTTTATTGCGCTAAGCCTAATTTAAAGTTTGCCCCGGAATGGGCGCTTGCTCGCCCTCATCTATTTGCCACTTTTGCCTGCCCCTTGGCACAGTTTAATGACGGACCCTCGACACAGATGTGACGCTAGCGAGAAATTGACCGATATACGGGCTTTTCTGTGTACATAAATATGTACAATACATGCATGGTCTGTCCCAAAAGTAAGTTGAATAAGTTCAGCAAAATGACGCATTTCAGATAAAGGTACAAGTAACCAAAATTCTTCAAAGTAGCTTCCTTCCGCGTCGGAAAACCAGCGTCAGCGTTTTCCCAGTCGCTGAACGCACCCTGGAAAGCGTCTATGGGGAACTCCTTCAAGCACCTCGTCGTCGCTTCTTTGTCGGCTTCCAAAGTCGGAAGGGGACTGTAACAAAAACCGCATTTTTGATGTTTTGTTTTCGCACCAGTGTGCCGGTATGTTCGCCGAACCCGTTATAAATGCGATAGATGGAAATAATAAATGATTTTTATTTTGTAATCAATCAGATTTTTATAAAAAAACATTCATTATTAATAAATGGCTAATTAATTCAATGCGTAATAATTACGCACGTGTTCAGATAAACTAATATGTGGCATTCTATCTCTCCGTATTATTTCTGTGATGTAATCAGCATCTGTATACATGTGGTCGATGGCAATAATAAAGGAAATTGTTTTTTTTATCTTTGGTTAATTTATTGGGTTACTGTAATCAATCAGATTTTTATAAAAAAACATTCATTATTAATGTTATTATAGATGGCTAATTAATTCAATGCCTAATAATTACGCACGTGTTCAGATAAAATAATATATTACATTCTATCTCTTCGTAATATGTCTTTGATGTAATCAGCCTATGTATAAATGCGATGATAGATGGCAATAATAAATTAAATAGTTTTTTTTTGTAATCAATCAGATTTTTATAAAAAAAACATTCATTATCAATAGATGGCTAATTAAGTTCATATAAACTAGTATATGGCATTATATCTCTCCGTATTATTTCTGTTATGTAATCAGCATATGTATACATGTGGTAGATGGCAATAATTAATAAAATAGTTTTTTTTATCGTTGGTTAAATTATTGGGTTATTGTAATCAACCAGATTTTTATAAAAAAAACATTCCAGTGTTATTATATATGACTAATTAATTCAATGCGTAATAATTACGCACGTGTTTAGATAAACCAATATATGTACGTATAGCATTCTATCTCTTCGTATTATTTATGTGATGTAATCAGCCTATGTATAAATGCGATAGATGGCAATAATAAATGAATTACTTTCATTGGTTAAATTATTGGATTTTGTAATCAATTAGATTTTTATAAAAAAAATATATATTATCAATACTATGGTCGCATACAAAAAACCAATCGAAAACTCATATACATAGTGATATATTATGATATTATATATGCTATAGATATTATATATATTATACTATTCTACATATCATACATATTATATATAAATTGAACTATAACTATATTATTATAGCATTTAAAACGTATTTTACTTTACATATAAATAAATATATCGTAAGTTATAATTATCTTATTATGGAATTTAAAACGTGTTTTGCTTACATATAAATAAATATATTGTAACTATTAATACAACGTTTATTGCAATATACAGAGGAAATAATCTTTTTATTGTACTAATCCTTACCTATAACTATTGTGCAAATGTTATTTTACCCGTTATATATACCTTCCTCGAATTATTGCAATATTTCAAGAGAGATTTAAAAAAAAAAACTTATTTATACCTAAAACAATACCATTGCCGTATTTATTTGCACTTACTTAATATCCAAAATGAATGATTTGTATAATTTTATAGACGAAAAATATATAACATGTGAAGAATTTGATAACTCCAATGAATGCAAAGATTACCTAATGAGAGGGAAAAGCCTAAAGCTATTTTCGCTTAACATTCGTAGTGTCAATAAAAAATTTGATGACTGCCTTATACTGCTTAAGCAGTTTGATTACCAATTTGACATTATTATTTTGACTGAATGCTGGATTAGTAATATTTATACCGCGAGAGTACTGCCAGGGTTTGACTCTTATCATACCAAAAATATAAGACTTCAGAATGATGGCGTTGTAATTTACCTGAAATCCGATCTAAAAGCTTTCGTTACAGAAAAGAAAATTGATGATGCCAACTGCCTACATATGTTAATTGAGGACGATATCAATATATGTATTTGCCATTTATAAAACACCAAGTAAAACTAATATAAATAGCTTGGTTTGCTTTCGGAATACTCGAACGAACCCAATATAATACTAACTGGGGATATTAATATTAACATAATAAATAATCGACATCCACAGGCTGAAGACTACCTCAATATGTTAACCCAAAATAGATTGAAAATCGCCATCGACAAAGCGACAAGAACAGATCGCGAACAATCTAGTTGTATAGACCACATAATGGTCAAATCAAGAATGCCAATTAAGTCATTTATCTATAAGACTACTATCACTGACCACTATGCGGTTGGACTATGTATCTCGAAAAATATGAAAAAATTGTCTCAGCGTATCCAGTCTAAAACCATCACAGACAATAAGAAACTTTTAACCCCTCCTGTTGCGAGGTAAAAACTCACCTATCACTTTTGCGCGCGACATATTCGGGCAAAAAATCGACGCGAGTCAACGGCCTTGAGAAAAACGATTATAACTTATAAACCACTAAACGAATTAAAAAAAGATAAAGAGAAAAATGATCGCATTGAAATTTGACATATAAAACATTATAAACTTATCTCGTAAAACAATTAAGATAATAATGAATAAATATTACAAAATTGGCAAACTGAAAAAACTCGCCTATAAAATCATTTCGATTTTTTTGTCACAAAATACGTAAAATATGCAAAAATTGTAAATACAGTTATGTTCTTTATTAAATGCTTTACCAAAACAATATTTTTTTTTACTTATTTGTATACAAAAATATTTATTTATTCAGCCAAGAAAAATTTTATGTATTCTCGTAAAAAAAAATTTTTTTAATTTTTAATTTGTGACTACTTATGGTATTTTTTTATATGAAATTCTTTCAAAATAACTTTATTACTACATCACACTTCTTAGAAATCACACCAGAACTTTGAGCTTTGTCTGATATTATAGAAAAATTTAAAGTTTTGAGAGTTTCCGCGTCCGAACTTAATAATAAACTTTGAATGCTCATAATATAAAATTCGTTGGATTTTTTCAATTATATTGTCTTATCATAGACTTACTATATGTCTATTAACTAATTACTATACTCCAAAGAGTCACATTTCATCGAAAAACTATGGAAAATCGCACTTTATTCTCTCATAGTAATTATCAAAACAAGTTTCTTTGCGCGATTCATTTTACAAAACAAGATATAATTTTCAAAATACGCCTAATTATGTGATAACTTAGGATGTAAATGAAGCAATACTTATTTTGTTAGTAAATTAAAGCGACATTACGTCATATTTCGCAATATATCGGGATATTTCATAAACATTACAAAATAATAACAACCATTTTTTCGCGAGCCGTTTGTTGTCGCCGAAGTGTTTTCTTTAAAAATTCGTGAAAAACAGCAAATGGACTATCTCAATTGACTAATCCTCATGCCTAAACTACTTAAAAATGCAAATTACTCACTGTTATCCAGTAAACACTGCACTGTTATCCACAAAACACTGCACAAAACCACCATTTCGCGGAACTATACGCGGTTGTAGCGCTGGCCGATGGAGACTGCCGTTTTGACGTCTATGCTGACTTTTTAAATCGCCGTTCGATTTTTTCGTCGTTCGCCGCCGAATTAAAGATTATTTGGCCATATCGTTCCGCCGTCAGAAAGCATTAAGTACGACGTTTCGATTCGTAAATTGCATTTTTCGCAGCGGCGAGCGCGATATCCAGTAGCGGACGTTACGGAGTTTAGGCGGCCGACATAAATGTCCCGAAATGGATGTTACGGATAGAGCGGGACTTGTTTCGCGAGGTGACATGGGATAAAGTCTATGATGCCAAGGACGTGAATCAAGCATCCGACCTCTTTCTAAAAATATATTTGGATTGCATAAACAACGCCTCAACTGAAAAGAAAATTAATCTTTCTCGTTCAAAAGCTAAAATCAATCCGTGGATAACGGACTGTCTATTATTCTGCATAAGAAAGCGAGACAAGCTCCACAAAGATGTAAGAAGAAATCCTAATGATGTACAACTACAAACTTTTTATAAAAAATATAGGAATACCTGCAAAAAAATCATTAAGAAAACCAAAGAGTCATATTACAGCGAAAAATTCAAACAAGCAAATGGCGATATGAAGAAAACATGGGAGTTAATTAATGACATAGGGCACACAAATAAGAATAAACCCTCAATTAAGTCAATAAGGGTTGGTAATAAGATAAAAAGCGTGGACAAGGATCTTCGAGAACTAACCAACTATGCCAACGAATATTTTGTGTCTGTTGGACAAAAACTTGCAAACTCCATTTTAGCGGATATGAAATATACTGAATCTGCTTTGACTAACCAAATAAATATATTTCCTAAAACTAAAAAGCACTTTTCGCTGGGTCTTGTTAACAAAACGGAAATTGCAAACACCATAAAAAATCTGAAAGCTGATTCTTCACCCGGGTTAGATGGTATACGCACAATTCACTTCAAACTTGTAGCTGAGTTTATTTCCGAACCTCTCGCATACTTAGTGAATTTAAGTTTCAAATCGGGCACCTTTCCTCAGTCACTAAAGACGTCAAAGGTTATTCCAATATTTAAGAATGGCAACAAAGAAGATATTGGAAACTATCGACCGATATCTCTACAAAATATAATTTCGAAAGTAATTGAAAAAATTGTAAAAAACGAGGCTGATAAAACACGTCGAGGCTGAGGGGCTCCTTTCAACTAACCAATTCGGCTTCAGAGAAGGTCGAGGAACGCAAGATGCAATTAACGCTGTTACCCAATATATATCAGTAAATATTGATAAGGGGAGAAAAGTTATGGCAGCGTTCCTCGACCTATCGAAAGCATTTGACACGGTGTCTCACCCGATTCTCTGTAAAAAACTGGAGAGCTTTGGAGTTAAAGGGGTATCCATGGAATGGTTTAGAAGCTACTTGGATAACAGATCTCAGGTAACAGCAATAAATGGACAGATCAGTGAGAAACTAAATATAAGATATGGCGTTCCACAAGGAAGTGTGCTAGGGCCACTCCTGTTTCTAATATATATTAATGAATTATGTGAACTCCAACTTAATGCGAAAGTCATCTCATTCGCAGACGATACGGTCTTATTAACAGAAGCGACTAATTCGGCAGAAGTCACACTTAAATTACAAAATACTCTGGATACCGTTAGTGAGTGGCTAAATAAACATATTTTAACAATTAATTCGTCGAAAACCAAAGTAATGAACTTTAGCTTACGATCAGTTCATATCTCCAGCTTCTTTAAAATCCACTCTCACAATTGCCTTAAAGACTGCACATGCTCATGTGAACGACTAAGTGTTGTAGATAATATAAAATATCTGGGAATAAATGTGGATTCTAAGCTGAATTGGTCTAAGCACATAATTCAACTGTCGGATCGATTACGGAAACTAATATATGTTTTTTGTGAACTGCGCAATGTATTATCTCGGAAAACAATTAAAATCACCTACATGTCTCTATGCCAAAGTCTTATGATTTATGGAATTGTAGGGTGGGGTGCTTGCACGAAACAGGCCCTGGATCCACTAATAAAGACGCAAAAACTGCTGCTACGGATAATTTATAGGAAACCTAATGACTACCCGTCAGAGCGTCTTTTCAAAGAGTCTAGAAATAAGAAATAAGAAATAAGAAAAATTTATTTTCATAAACCCGATCTGGGTATAGAAATTACTTTACAAAAAAATATTATATATATAATAACATTACGAAATTACAACAAATAGTATTTCTACAAATGAAATTACATTTTAAATTATAAAAAAAGTGTATAAAAAGTTCTGCGATCTAAGCTAACAGTGTATAAAAAAAGTGTATAAAAGTTCTGCGATCCAAGCAAAGCATTCGACTGTATAAACATCAATACCCTGGTAGACAAGCTAAACCATCATGGAATTAGAGGAGCGGCCAATCTAAAGTTCTGGACGTCAAGCAATTGTTTATTAAATATATGATAATATTTTTTCATAAACACAAAGATAGATATGATCAAAGTCAGCAAAACTTCAATACTCGGAGTTCACGGAAACAAAATTTCCTTATTCCTCGAGTGCAAACAACATTTGCACAACGACAAGCTTTTTTCATTGGTCCCAAACTATATAATGACATAGAGGAAAAATGGAAACACATAAAGAACAATCAAGAGTTTAAAGAAAAAATTAATAAATGGTTATTTGAATTAGGGAGGTCTAAATCTGAAAACTTGGTTTGTAAAGCGTATGTATAACGGTTAATTTAAAAATAATATTGTATATTTATATACATTATTATGCATATATTAATAGTATCATATTTTTATTTATGTTATTTCATGTATTTTTAAACACTGCTTTTAAAATTGTATTTATATATTTTAATTAATTATAAATATGTTTATACCATATAGCATCTATTATTTATTAAAATCGTATTTACGTATATGTGTATTTGCCATATTGTATTACCTATGTTATTTATTTATTCCGATATATTATTCAATCTTAATAAAGCACATTCATTGAATATAAAAATAAAAAGGTTTTTTTTACTTTAATTAGGCTAATTGTTACGTAAGTTGTTTTACCTATTTCAATTATTTACTCTGACCCGCCTAGATACGGGACATTTAAGTCCTAGTTAGGTGGGCACTGAGCATTAGCTGCATTTCGGTGTTCAATTTTTCCGAGTTACTTACAACATTGATAACAATGGGGCTAAATGTACAAACAAATAAATGAATAAAGTATTAAATCTAAAAAAAAAATTAAAAAAAATTAGATGGCCAATTAATTCGATGCTTAATAATTACGCACGTGTTCAGATAAACTAATATATGGCATTCTATCTCTCCGTATTATTTCTGTGATGTAATCAGCATATGTATACATGTGATAGATGGCAATAATAAAGGAAACTGTTTTTTTTATCGTTGGTTAAATTATTGGGTCATTGTAATCAATCAGATTTTTATAAAAGAAACCATTTATTATCAATGTTATTAAAGATGGCTTATTAATTGCTATTAGTTTCGCCGTATAATGTTATCAACGCCACCTGCATGTCACCGGCGCAGAAGGGTTGCCCAA